>BTPG01000001.1:320194324-320224324 GCA_036245525.1 Semisulcospira habei
TCATGTCTACGCTGTAAAATAAAATCTTACCTTAAAATCCATCAATCTCAGCACTAGTCCTGCTGTTAACAACGAGCGTTTTGTTTTGGTATTCCTTTTTCCAGATATCCCAACACACATGACACTTTAGGATAAAACAACGACAATCTGCTGCACACTCCAAGCCATCCCCTTCTGACATCTTGAATCTAAAAGCACGAGGCACCATGCTAACTTGCACAAGCTGTCACATCAGTGGTCAAATGCCGATCGCTTCATCAAAAAGTTCTTAATTTTTCTGAATCACACAGCAGTCAAGAAGCACTGTCATTGTAATACTTTAACGACCTTTTGTAGACATTGCAGCTTGAATCATTCTGTACACAAGCCAAGATTAGCTTTTTACTCGCGAAAACAAGACTTGCGCTTCTTACACGGAATCGTGCTACGTCACAGTCTGGGAATCCCCGGCAGAACATGTATATTCAATGGTGTCACCTATCCGCCACAGAAGCGGCCGTCTTCATAAACCGGATTTTTTCTAAACAATAAACGGAGGAAGGAAAACAAATACGTTATTGGTCGGAGGGGTTCGCTACACGGACCTTTGTAGGCCTTCGGGAGGTCAAAGGAATCATTGTACCCCTCAGGCCTTCGGCCTTCGGGGTACAATGATTCCTTTGACCTCCCGAAGGCCTACAAAGGTCCGTGTAGCGAACCCCTCCGACCAATAACTTATAATATGCAATAACTCGCAATAACTAAGAACAAAATAAGCCTTTCATCCCAAAGTCTACAGTATTGTTTCGAGCTCACATGCGTTTTTTTTTTTTTTTTCTTTTTTAGGAACATTCAGACCATGAGCCAGACTGCGTATTGTTCATGAACCTCATTGTGCATCATTGTGTTTCCTTTGTGCCGCTACGACGACTGAATATTAACACACACACACACAAAATGGTTTTATATATCTCTAGTTTGGCCCATGAAGACACCTTTTAAATCGATCCTCAAAGGGTTAATACTTCTGACAGGGCTTAACACAGTGCGCACTAAGGTCCAAATTCCGAGATCTGTGATATGTATTCAATGATTAGTTAGTTAGTTATTTGGGTTTAACGCCTAGCGAGCAGCTGCAGGCGTATTTTCTACGCCGGCGTAAAGAGGAAAGTCAGTGCGTGCATGGAGCGTGTCAAACCAGTGCGCAAAGGCCATCGGGCTGATGCCGGCCGCTGTTGTCCCGCGCACGACCTTGCATGGGGCAAAGGCGGCCGACGTCTGCCCGATGTCCTTTTGCGCATCTGGTAGAGATCGATTTTTCGACTTATAGTACATTTTGCAATCAGGCTTTTCAAGGGACGCAACTCCTGACCCAGTAAACACTACATACAAGCACACACACATTAGCGTCCCTGTGAACCAAGTAATTTTAAAGTCCAAACCCACAAATCAGCGCGCATATACGCAATTTCCTCTGCGATCTGAACATTGTTTATGCTATCGGGTACACGAGGCGGTAGGAAAATGAGGCACAACGTCGAAGACAGGGGTCGAAGTGCCGCATCTTTATTACATATGAAGTAACTGAAAAAACAGCGCGGAACTACGGGGAGTGAACATTGTGGCTAGTTCATTGTTGTGTCGTTGTATAGCGGCACGAAGGAAACCCAATGATGCACAACAGTGTAGATGTAACGATGCGCAATATGGCACAAGGTGTTTAGCGGCTTGTCATGAATTTGCTGTCCTACGACGTTATTCACAAACTAAATATTAACTCATTGTGCCTGAGGTACGAAATACCCACAGCGGTTATTTTCTGTGGACTGCATTGCAATTCAGGAGACAGATCGACCATGATAGTTCAAGGGTGGTGGCAGAATGGCTTGGCGCCTATAGGCGCCAAGCTATTCTGCCACCACCCTTGAATTATCATGGTCGAGCCATATCTTGCTGTGGTGTCAGTGTCGCCGGCAGAGCGAGTTAAACGAAGCCGTACGCAAATTTTAATATTTTATTTGTGAGTAACACATCCATCAGTGGCTAAATTACCAACTAAAAACAAAAACATCGACACAAAGGTTACTATGATCAACGGAAAATACACAAACTGCACGCGTCTGAGACTGCCTGATCCAGAATTGAAGAGTCCTCTTATGGAGTGTGGAGCCCTCGTAACCATTTTGATGCTGCCTTCTATGAGAGACATTGCAGTTAAGAAAACAATTAGCGAGCCAACACGAAATGCATTTTTTTTTTAATTATTCAAAAGTATTTTCTTTAATAATGGTAGTTCAACAAACATAAATCTATTTTCATAATATATATGCATATGTCAATGAACATAAATCTGTACAAATGTACATTTTTCTGTCTGTATTGTTTGCAATTTGTCGCACGTTTGGTTAGTAACGATAAACATAAATCTTTTTGTTTTTTGTTTATTACTCTCGAAGCGACTTTTCAACTATTGGTATTTTGGGTATTATCATTTTATTTAACAAAGTAGGCAATGATAATTACATTGTCTGATGTTATAATGCTTTGGTGTTACGGTGTATGAATTAGCTTCAAACAGCCAAAGGATAAAAATAAACCAGACCAGCGCAAATTTACTGACGTTTATTTCTCAGAAGTGGTTTCTGCAAGAGGCATAGATCCTCATGAGCCCTCGCAATTGCGGGGGCTCATGATGATCTATGCCCTTAGCAGTTCGGTGGTGTTTATTTTTTCTCTGCAGTGAAGGGGTTAAGATCGTAAATTGTGGAAAGTCACAGACAAGCACAGACAGACTAGCACATATTTTGGGATATGTTTAATTTAAATGCATTTCTCAACTGACATAATATTTTTATCATAAGTTATAATTATTTTAGTTGGTGTATGATCAACAAACATCTTATTATCACATCACACTGACACATTGATGTATTATCATACAACAGTTGATAAATGAGACTGCAGGATTTTTTTTTTTTTTTTTTTTGTAATGTGTGGTGATGTAAACCACTGTCGTGATATTTCATTGTCTATAGGTTTAGGATGATTGAATTGAATAAACTTTTTTCCATTAAACGACATGCATAAAAGGGAAATAATTATGTGTTGCACATAATATGTGTTGCAGCATGGTGCAAGCATTTTTTTCCACACACACACACACACACACACACACACATACACACAACACACACACTCACAAACACGCACACACACACACACACACACACACACACACATATATATATATATATATATATATATATATATATATATATATATATATATATATATATATATATATATATATATATATATATTACAGTATTTTACATTTGTTTTCAAAATGTGACATTTCACATATATACTTTCGCTTAGTATACACTCGGGTATCAAAAACAAACAAACAAACAAACAAACAAAAAAACACGGAAGACACCATATATTCATCAAACACACACAATACAGATCACCATCTCTGTCTTCATCTTTTCTGGAGACTACTAAAGAGGTAATTTACATTTAGATTTTCGACGAAGATATTTTCTGTTTGCAGACACATGCCAGTAGTTTAACCCTTTCATGAGGCAGGGGGGATCATGAAGATCTAAACGATTATTAACTGGTAAATTATATTTTTTTTCTGGAATATGAGTGGTTCACATGCCAAAACACAACACACAGAGAAATAATGGTTCAGGTCATAAATGGCTGATTCACAGTGACACTTACAATTTGATAGCATAGGAATAATAGATTCAAAACTCATTTTCATTTTATTATTAAGTCTTCAAAATTTCTCAATAAGCAAAGAGTGAGAAACAATCTGTTGTGTGGCTGTACTACAGCTGCATTAAGGTATGTTTGGTGTTTGGCTGTTTTGTCATTTGTCAATCTTTTAAGCACAAGTATCGTGAAAAAGGCAGACTTTCAGCACCTACAGTGATGGTGTTGAAAGTCTGCCCTTTTTCAGTATACTTGTTCTTAAAAGATTGACCATTTGGCAACAAAAATGACAAAAAAAAGACAAAACCCAAACATATGTTAATGCAGTGTAGAACTGGAACAGGTTGTTTAGTTGTCTCTCTTTTTTTCTCACAAAGTCCACTCCAGATACTTCTTCTTCTGCTGGTTGCGTCTGCACACCTTAGCCTTGAGAGATGGGGGGTCATTCAGATTTTCAAATTCTTGATCTGATCTCCTCCTCCAGCAGGTCTCTCTTTATCTTCTAGCTTGCTATATCAGAATTTGCACCCTGATACGATGGTCAGGCAGTCTAATTGTGAAATCCCTAAAAGATAAATTAAAAAAAAATTATAAACAGTATATGTTTATGATTAACTTAAAACGTCAAACGTATTTCTAAAGCTGCACTCAATATTTGTCCACAGACCAGGAGACTGAAAAGAGAGCCAATGCCAGGAAATCAACAGGGTCGCTGACATGTGTGTCACAACGACGTCCCCAGTTGATCTCCTACAAGCACTGGATCGCCTTCGCTTGACCAGTTAGTGTCCAAGTCCTGAGAAACGTGAGGAAAGAACAGAGAACTGACCAGTTCTAATCACTGGGTAGAGGGGAAAACCCCCCAGAAACTAGCAACATGAAACTTCCACATAGATCTAAATAGAAAAGCAAACGTTTCTGACAAATGTCTTGACAGAATCTATTCACACATTTTTTTCTCAGCTGTATCCACATTTTATGTAAACGACATGAAGACACTGTCAAGAGTGAATATTTAGAAGTACTTCCTGACAGACACCTGCATTGTGGTTAATCCACAGTTTCTATTTCTAGGAGCAACTCAAAGTGTGCGACAGTGGCCAGACAGGCATAATCAAAGTCAAATGCCCACCCGCATCCACAAATTACACCATACTCAAGGCATGTCGGTTACCAGGATTTTGTGTGAAATTAGCTGAGAACACCAGCGTGGGACTGAAGAAATCGTATTCCAACCACACGCAGGTGCAAGGCCAGCTAAATATCACAGGTTGTTTTTACCCAAAGGGATGTAAATGTATCGCAAATCACACCAAACATTCCATTTATGGCATCACTGTTTCACACTGTCAGCTGTCTACAAAACAAAAAAAAAAAAAACAACGAAAGTCTCACATGAAAAGTGAAATGTCATCACAGAGTGTAAGCGAAATATTATTGCTTTTATTGTCAGCATATATACACAAAGATATACTTGCATCATTGTTCCGCTGCCCCACACTTGCCAGCTACAGTGTCAGATGTATGTTGCAAGACGTGATCTTCCTGCGAAGATTTTACAGCCGGAATCTGTTCTGTCCCCTTTCGTTAGCAGTCTGGATTTGTAGACTAGTGACTCGTCTGCTGGAATTGGGTATGGGTGCAACTCACTGGGTTCGCCATCCCACAAATGCTGAAAAGAAAAACGTTGCATGATAATATGCTCATCATAAATAGATCTGATGAAATGTTACTGTAGACGTGATGTGTCGATTTGTGCTTGTCGTGATTTGTTACAATGAATGAGAGAGTGCAAACTGAAGAAACGTAAGGGCATACACCTTTGGTTATGGTGTTTCTGGAGAGTTAATGCCATATTTAAAATCACACACTCACACACACATTCATCCCAAGTGTGCAGATCATTGTAGCGGTACTGCATGATGGCTAGTGCTTGCACATTATTGTAGGCCCACAGTACGCTCTGGCCGTGATAACTCGATCGCTGAATTATGTATCACTTCCGCAAATGAATTGTAACCATTTTCAGAACAATCTAGAAAAATGACACTTACCGCATACAAACAGCTCTGCGTTTGCCCTTGTCCTCTAGGGGGGTAGTATCCCGATGTTAAGATGCCGCGGATCAGTGTGCGGTCTACAGCAAGTTCAGTTTTATTCAGCCCATTGCATTGGTTTCGGGAGGGGGAAAAAGCCATAAGATTTTCTTTTATGGTTTCAGGGTAGCTTTCGGCCGGATTGCAGGTACCCCAATGGCAATGCCTAACCATTTTAGTGAAATGTATACGCACAAACTGTGTCGCGCTTCGCCATTTCCTTGTTTAGTTACGAGAAAGCTTGTGGCACCCAGCAACAGAACCACGCTGCGACAATTGTTTTCTATTTTCTGATTGGCTGAAAATGCGCACACCGGTGAGGTCCATGCCATGTAAATCGAGGCTGGTAAGCTTGCCGTGTGTCATCAAGACATCAGCTGCCTATTTTTGTGACTGCATCGCTTACGAGATCTTTTGAGCCTTCCACTGAACACCGACTAAATAAAGCAGTAGGGACTACCCCCAGGCGCCCTGCCATCCGCTGGAGAATATCCAGTCCCCCCCCCCCAAAAAAAAAAAAAAAAAAAAAAAAAATACAAAAAATAAAAGAAAAATAAGGGGGATGCTAGAAAATATTCCCAAACAGATATTGGACCTAATAAGTAGATTTAAAGTTTTTGCAGTCAACGACCGGTTTCGCCCCAAAGGGGGCTCTTCAGGTAAGCATACGGCTTAACCTAAAACTTCTACTTGAATCTGGCTTACTGTCCCTACTCACTAAGGCTAGTATGAGGGACTATCACGTTTAGATATTTGTTAAGAGCAGGGGGGGGGGGGGGCGTTGGGGGGGGGGGGGGGGTAGGGGGGGGGAGGTTAAATTGAGCTAAGAGGGTCGGCGGTCAAGGCCGCGCGACCATTATAAGAATCCTTTATTTTTGGAGGCCGAGGCCGTTCCGTCAGTCTCTTACCAACAACAAGGGTCCTTTTCCTAAAACTAGGTTATGTATAGAGCTTCACTTTATTCAGTTTGTAAAAGAGGTCTAAAATTACAGTTTTAAAAATAGTTACCGGTCTGAGCGAGAGTATGTACATCAGGGCTAAAATCAGGTTATAACAGGTTAAGTCTGGGGTTAAAATCTATTTCTATGTGCACTTTTCCGAAAGACACCCGCAGTTTGTAGATATATTAGCAACGGTGACAAAGGCCGCCGCGCGCCTCAGCCGAAGCGGGGTCAGCGAGATAGCCAGTGCACCGTGCTGTGATTGGCGGAGTCGGCGCGGGGAACGCATGCGCAATGGTTGTATTTTCTAAGTGGAGCAGGCTACGTTACTGGGTCAGTGGTACTGTAAGGCGGTGTTTAAATATATTCCTAATTTTACTTGGAGTATGCATAGCGGGAGCCACGCAGGGTGAGTAGATGAGTAGGTTTTGGTCTATCTGGTTATATATTGGATTATGTAAATAGTTTTAGCAATGCAGCGGGGCACTCGACCGAGCGGGCTGACCTAGTGAGGGCCAGCTAGCCATTGCTGTGCCACACCGCATTCTTGAGCGTCTGGGTAGCGAATTATACTTTGTCGAAATCCAAGCTCTCGTTAATATATTTCACAGTGAGAGTATAAATACTGCGGTAATACTAGTAACCGTGTTCCGGATTCACACTTCAACAGCCGCTTCAGACACGCGTGCTTTGCTGCTGCTCCGCCATCGCACCACGTGCTGCCTGCGCTACGCTCTCACCTTCCACAGCCGGCAGACATCTTGGATCTGCTGAAAACGACCGCTTTTCGCCCGCTTTATTCGCCTTGCAACTACACACCTCTACTGCTAGTTTTTGAGTCCTTTTTAGGACCGCCTTGCTGGTAGCTTACTTCGGTGGCAATTAGGTGTCTTTGTGGTCAAGAACTTGGTAGCTTTTTATCGTTATAATTTTAACCTGAATCTTAACTTGGAATTTAATTGGCTCTGGCCCGAGGGAGGTACACCTACATGGACTTCCTGATCGGGACCGTTTCCTCTTCCGACACCGACCATGGATCTGGTTCCTCGGCGGTGTCTGGTAGTAATTGGGATACTCCCACCAGGAAGAGGAAAAAGAAGAATAAGTCTAGACTGAAGCGAGCTAGGGCCGACGGTGCTCATGGAGCTTTAAGTTCACCACACTCACCTGCAGCTACTACACTTACTGTAGACGGAATTAGCCCGTCTGTTGTTTCCCCAAGCGGAGTCCCATTAGGGGGCCCCGCGCGGGGAGAGCCTAGGGTGTTCTCATCCCCTCCCCACTCCCCGGACATTGCACGTGCCTCCGGCACAGTCCCGGGAGAGCATAGGCTAGTCTCCCCCCCCCCCCCCCCCTCAAACTACTTTGGCTCCTGCACCAGAGGGACCGGTCGCCGCGGTGGAGAGTACTTCTCCCCTGCGCCGGCTGACCCCACTCGTGCATCAAAATTCGCCCGCAACTTCGACTACTATGGACTGCCCGCCCCCTCTCACCATTGACGAATCTGTCGTCACTGTGGAGGGTGGGGACGAGGAGACCTTACTCAAAACCCTCTTTAAACAAGTACACAACAAAAAAAAAATAATAAATAAATAACGTAATAACCAGAATGCCTCCGCCCCCGGATGGGGGGGGAGGGGGGGGCGCCGGCGCCGAGGTGTGGTGCACTTATCCGGTGAGGGTGCACGACCTGGGGACGGGTTCTTCCCGCCTCCGGGATCATGGCACACACCAGCCCCACCTCTGTGGGGGCGCCGGGGTCGCCCACTCCGAGATTACTTTGCGTGCAATAGGCAGGGACGTTTGGATAGTTTCCTGTCCAAACCCGCGCTCTCAAAAACTACTGGCTTCCAGAAGGACCCTCGGCGGGGCGGATGTAGAGTGCACCATCCCCACCCCTAGGGTGGTGGGGGTGGCCCACGGCATCCCCTTCGTTGAGGATCTTATGCAACTTAAAAATTCACTCTCAAACCAGGGATACTCAACAGACGTGGTTAGACTCACCAATAGAGATGGAACCCACTCGAGAGCGATTAAAATAGAATTTCATAACCTGACTAAGTTTCCGACAAGAGTCAAAATTGGTGTACATCACCTGCCGATCGAGCCGTATGCCCCTCCTGCCTTGCGCTGTACCAAATGCTGCAGGTTGGGGCATGCGACACGAGCCTGCAGATCTAAACAGGCAGTATGCGTGAGATGTGGTAGTTCTGAACACGCTCGCGCAGCCTGCCCAGAAACTGTAAATCCTAAATGCGTTAATTGTGGCGGCGCTCATAGCGCCGCCTATCAAAAGTGTCCACAAATAATCCTCTCTCGGGAGGCAAACCGTGTTAGGAATGAGAGTTATATTCCGTATAGGGAGGCCGTGAGGAGGGCTCAGATTAAAACACAAAACAAAAAATCTGAGCTTCCTACCCAAGCATCTCTTCCGAGTGACCTGGATGCCACTGCGTGGACCCAGATCTCTTCCGCTCGACCTCAGTCTACTGTTCTTAGACCTGTTAATCAAATAAAAAGAAATTGAAATACTGTTATCTCTGACTTAGTATCTTCAGTAGCCCGTCAACACAATCTCATCTTACAGAGATGTGCTGACGCGGGGTCTTTCGCGGAACGAACTTTCCCCATCTGCCAGCGATAGATCTCCTCCGCTTCCGCCACCCCGCTCCCCGATGGGAGAGGAGAATACACCTTCTTCGCGTAAAATCCTCCACTTTGGTGAGGTACGGCAGACTGTGGATGGTCCCGGCCTGAGGACTTTCATGCTCAGGGACATCCACAGACATACCCAGATGCTAACCTCTGCAATCTCAGGAGGGAACGTGCAGGGGATCATGATGGCCATGCTTCAGTTTAATCAACTGATCATGACTATCCTGGTCCCCTTGCTATCGAACCCTGATGTTTTATGACTAAGCCATAGCTACTATAAACCGCAAAGTACTGTTGATGAAAGTTTGTCGTCGCCATGGGTGCATTAGGTAATGAAAGCCTAAGGTTCCTTCAGTGGAACTGCAGAGCCATTGGCAGTAATATTCACTACTTAAATAATTATTTGAGGATAGAAAATCCTCATGTTGTCTGCCTACAATCGTTGTCAACAACTAAAGTAAAGTTGCCACCCATCAGTGGGTACCATTATCCCCCCACTGTTGAGATGCATAAAAAACCTAGTGACAAAATATATACAGCTATATACATTAAAGTAGGGATCGAACATCAACAGATGAATACTCCTGTTCCCCTACATGAAACCCACCCTATTTATAGTAGCTATATTCAAATTAAAACCATTTCAAATAAAAAAAAATAATCTATTAAACCTATATGCTCCTAAATCTGTTTCGCCAACTGGATTGGAATGGCTGCGGGCCCTGCCGGGGGATGGATGGGTGGTCATGGGTGACCTTAACATCCATCACCCGATGTGGCTTACTAAAGTTCCGAATACACGCATTGTAGCTCATAAGCAGGCAGAAGATATTATGAGCTCTAATCTATGTATAGTAAATAACGGAGATATTACTAGAGTTCCCGACAGGAACGATCAGCACCCATCGGCGGTTGATTTAACGCTGGTATCTTCAA
The DNA here is from genome assembly GCA_036245525.1 of Semisulcospira habei. NCBI lineage: Eukaryota > Metazoa > Mollusca > Gastropoda > Semisulcospiridae > Semisulcospira > Semisulcospira habei. The sequence continues at coordinate 320,204,658 of BTPG01000001.1, forward strand.
ACATTCTCTTAGATGTTTCTTGGGGTGCTGGGCGATGACACCATGGGGAGTGATCATCGCCCAATATCTCTGGAACTTCGTCATAAACCTGTAATGATTGCAAATTCTCCTTACGCTAAAGGTAGATTTTTGTACTCTAAGGCAAATTGGCCACTGTTCATATGGGCCCGGTTTCTTCTTAAGCGTTTTCGTGGGGGTATCAGCTCCAGATCTGCTATGTTGAGTAACCAGTAACCAGATCCGGTCCATGCTCTGAATGCCCGCACTGACTGACTATCCATCTACAACAGATAAATAGAGAAAGCGTGGTTTTCGACTGCCCGCGGAGCAGCTGGCATTACGGTCTCAAGTGCGAGCACTTACGCCATCGGCCGGGGAAACACTGGGGCCCATATGTTCCAAAAAACTTTATTCAGAGTTTAGCAGGTATCGACACAGTTGATGTTTAGCATATCCTTTACGAAAGCCATCATTAGTGCTGCCGAAGCAGCCATTCCACGTAGCCGGGCCCCCCGACCCACCCCCCCCCCCCCCCCCCCAAGACAAACCCTCTAATCCTTGGTGGAATGAGGATTGCGACAGGGCCGTAAAGGAAAAGGAGTATAATAAATGGAAAACTTCAAGAACAGCTGTGAACCATGTGGCTATGAAGTCGGCGAATATTCAATGTAACAAAGTTATTGCTTTGGCAAAACTCCAGTTCTTGGATCAACAAATCCGTAGGGAAATTCAGACACCCACGGATATGACCAAGGCCTGGAGAATTGTCAAAAAATTTAAAAATAAATGCAATCCTTCACCTACTCCACTGACTAATAACGGATCTAATTATATTACTGATCAGGAAAAAGCGGAACTCTTGGCAGACACTTTTGCTGCCACTAGTTCCACTGACAAACTCAATCATATGGCAAAAAATTATAGAATGGCGGAAGAAAACAAACCACATTTTAGAGGTATACTTCCCCCCCTTTCGGAGGAAGTTGATCCGATAAATCTTCCCCTGTCTATGAAGGAATTGGGTGCTGTCCTGTCCCAGGTAAAAACAACTAAAATTACACCGGGGCAGGATGAAATAACCTATGCTATGATTAAAAATCTTCCCCTTGCAGGAAGAAAACTATTATTGGAACTGTTCAATAAATGTTATGGTGAGGGCCTCCTCCCCCTGGCCTGGCAACATGGGATAGTTATCCCTATTCATAAACCAAAGAAACCAAGAAAATTAGCTACATCATACCGGCCAATAACCCTTACTTCACATGTAAGTAAACTTCTCGAGCGTCTAATTTAAAATAGACTGGAATACTTCCTTGATAAAAATAAAGTGATACCTATCGTTCAAGCTGGATTTCGGAAACATAGATCTGCATCCGACCAGTTTATACGCTTTCTTCTTCTATTAAGCAGGCCTTTAAGAAGAACCAAAAGGTTATAGCCTGCTTTTTTGACGTTAAACAGGCTTTTGATGTAGTTTGGCACGGTAAACTTTTACAAAAGATCAACAAACTGGGCCTCTTTGGCAATATCTATACATATCTTCAAAACTTTCCGCAGAGAACTCTACAGGTCAGGTATGGGCAGGCCTTCTCTAGGACACACAATACTAAGTGGGGTTCCACAGGGCACCTGCCTTGCCCCAACCCTCTTTAATATTATGATGGCAGACCTTCCTGGCTATCTTAAAGCTAACCTAGATAAATACACAAAAGCCTCGCTAAAATTATCTCAATTCGCCGATGACATAGCCATATGGAAACCTATCAGTTCGCGGAGCAGGGAAATACCGACGGAAAAATCTAATAAATTCCAGAAGGCTATTGATCTGGTCCAGAGAGATCTCGAAAATAACGGCTTTGCGTTAGCCCCCGATAAAACACAACTAATAATTTTTAGCACACAGAAAGCTAAATTCAGTAATCAAATTACTATTTCTAACCTTAACGTGAAATATTCGATTACACCAGTAACTCAAATTAAGTTCTTGAGTGTTCTGTTTACGTTTTCGTTAAACTGGACACCCCACATCAACTATCTTATCTGTAAAGCTAATAGGGCAATAAATCTAATTAGAGTGCTTAGGCACGAGGCGTGGGGCAGAAATACGAAACTCTTATTGCATCTGCACCACGCCTTGGTGCGCTCCAATCTCAACTATGGGGCCGAGTGTTTTTCTATGGCCCCTAAGCAAGTATTAAAGACACTCGAGACTGCTGAAATGAGATCGCTCAAGTGTATCATTGGAGTACCAATGAGCGCGGCAAATAAAGCAGTTTATGCGTTCTCTAAAATACTTCCCCTAGAACAATATCGGCTAAAAACCTGTGCCAACTATATAAACCGTATTTTCAATACTGATAATAATGCCCAGGCAACTTATCACAGTGAAATAAATATGGACCGACTGGAACTGGCGTTCCACTCTATACAAAAACGTAAAATTGAACCGACGTTAACCTCAATAGTGTGTGGGCTACTCGAAAAGGCTGCATTGAGACCTCCGTCCATCATCCCTGTTCCACTTTCGCCCGTTCCACCCTGGACCCTCCAAGCGGCCTCTATAACAACTGAAGTTCCGAATATCACCCCCAAAAAAGTGATCCATATTATCAAAAATTAGTAACACTGGAGTACCTGGAGGCCCGATAACCGCACTCCCTAACCGCATACACTGACGGTTCCGTAGATGACGGGGGAAATGTGGGATGCGGCGTCTACATCCCCTCTTTAGCTAAAACTCTCAGTTACAGGCTTGGCTGCGGTTGGGCCATTTGTACAGCAGAACTGACGGCCATTTGATGGCTCTCGGCCATGCGCTGACCCTCCCGCTGCAGATGTATCAATTCCTAATATGTACAGATTCAAAATCCGCCTTACAAAGTATCCAAACTAACGAACGATCAGTTCGTCCGGATATTGTTTATGAAATTAAATTTACTATTCATCAGCTTATGGTCAGAGGTATCGATGTCGCTCTCCAGTGGGTCCCCTCGCATGCAGGTGTCCTTGGAAAAGATATAGCAGATAGGGCTGCTCGGGCTGGGGCGTCGGGTAGACCCGGCGCCCAGCCCATCCATTTGTTACTTACGGCTAAGGAGGCTAAAGCTCGTGTTGATAGGGTTGTAAGAGATGATAATGCTAAAACTAACCAAGTGTTGGCCGGGATGCGCCCGGACGTCCTTGCCTATAAAATGAATAAGGATCATGCTATATACAGGTTACCACTTGCCGACGTGGCTATCAATAGAATTTGCATTGATAGTTGGCGGGCCCGATGGGCCAAACCGACCTGCCTCTGCGGCGAGAGTTTCACTCCCGACCATGCTGTCTTGGAGTGTGAGGCTTTCGCCGCCGAGTGCGCGGACTTTAGAGCCGCGTATCCTGGGTCTGCGTCAATCCATGCTATTCCGGAAAAGGCCGACACTGACAATGTTGCCAGAGTCGGCATGGTCCTAAGGGTACCTAGTCTGACTAACCTGATTTTAATAACTGGATAAACTGTGTCTGGAAATTGTTATAATAATGAATTCATGGCAGCAGCGCCCCTGCTGCCTTAATTATGCAGGGGGGTACTGCTGACCACTAATAAGAAGAACACTTTGCCTGCTTGACGGGGGAAAATTTTTTACTGCTTTGTTGGCGCCCGATCGTGGAGGTGCCCATGGAGGCACTCTTGCGGACGTTAGCGCTCTCTTAATCGTGCGAGACCCCACGGCGACCTTGCTTGCGGTGGCCCCGCACGAATACTTCATATTGTTATAGTAAATATTAATGATCAGGTAAATACAATATCTGCTGGTTCCGCCGGCCCGTGCTCGCTCAGCATTACTGTAATGTCGCCATAATTTTATTGCCTGTAAATAATATTCTTTTCAAATTCTTTTGATTTTTAAAAGTTTTTAACTGGTGGTCCTGAAATCTTAACTTTGATTTTATCACTTGAAAGTAAAGCTATATGTCGCCTTGTATATAGTCGGACCGTTGTTGTCGGAGGGAGACCATAACTGAAATAGTGAATTTGGAATTTTTATTGTCTAAGAATTGTCCATGTGGTGTATTGTTAACAAAAGTATAAGAGTTAGTCCCCGATCACATACGTGCCAGTGGGGCAATAAAATGGATTTAATGAATGAATAGTAACAGTGGCATTCGACTCACAGCAGCCCAGGAGAATGGTCCTCCGCTCCTCGCCTATCCAGAGAGAAAACAGAGGCCCAACGGAGAACGGACACCGCTCCGCTTGGTAGCCAACCGAGACCAAGCCTCGCCTCAAGCAAAGCCAAGTAACAGCACAGATGGCCTCCAAGAAAAACAAGCCGCCCGCCCTTGTTAGGGCGAACAGACGCCGAACCAACAAAAACCAGGTGGAAGACTATACCGCCAGTCTCCCCTAGGCGCCACGACAGCAAACAAAGGCTACAAAGGTGACAAGAAGCCAACGGTCTCCATTGTCCCCACCTTTTCAGCGAAGAGATCAACCAGCGCAGCCGTACTGGGACCAGGTGGGGGATTCACCCCCTCCCCCCCCCCCCCCCAACAGGCGCCGCAATCAATTCAGCCAAGGGAACAACCAACGTGGGGGCTCCCGCCCCCGCAGCAAACAGCCCACCCACTACGACAGGTGACACCTTTCGAACGCCTGGCACTTCAAGGAATGCCGATACCGCCGAGGGGGCTGTTTCCCAAGTTTGACGAACTCATGCCAGTTGAGCCAGTCGAACCACGCCGCAGCCCCCGAAGAAGAAATACCACCGCCGGAATTAAGACAACTCTTCCAAAATGAACTCAACTCACTCAGCATGCAACAATGCCAACAAGAAGAAGAAGAGACAGCCCCCGCCAAAGAACCCCCACACAAGAGCTCAACCAGCAGCCAGCCGCACAAGAGACTGCCTGCCCCCTACCAGAGACCCTAACGCCACCAGACTCCGAAGACACGACGAATTCCACAGAGTCTGTCTCCCCACCCTCCCCAGGGTCAGTCCACATCCCTGAACACCTAATTAAGGAACGGGCGTGGACCAAGAGAGAGAAGAAGATTCGTCTCAAGAAAATGGACGTCATCGACCTGGTACTGTTGCTACAGTCAGCAATACCAGTCATCGACGCAGTGAAGGGGGACGAGTACCACCGAGCACTCGTCGCCACACGATGGCTAATAGACACTGGAGAACTCGCCGATCTCTGCCCACCCAAAACTACGAACAGCGGAAGCCAAGCAGTCAAAACACAACAAGACAGCAACTGCCAAGCGACAATAACCACAGCAAACAAAGATACCAAAACCGCAACCACCACAGCGACCAACGACCGAGAGCGCCTCACGACACCACCAGCAACACATGAGAGGGGATGCAACACTGACCTACAAAGACAACATAAGGCCAGGGCAGACGCCCCACCGACTGACACCACCAACACCGCCACCACGACCACCCAGACCCCCGATGAAGCGAACAAGAATCACAACCCTCAACCACCGGCCAAGAGACAACAAAATACAACCCACCAACGCCACCGCCCACCAAAGAGATTCAGGACACAGCAACGCCCGGCACTACTTCCCACACCACCACCCCACCTCCGTCTACCACCACCACATCGCCACCCAGCCCGTCCATTCCAACGCCAAGCACCAAGACCCAGAATCCACTGGCCACCACCTCCACCACCCCGAATCCCCGCACCCTACCTCCACCAGCCACGGTTTTGCCGGCCACCACCACCCCCGCCACCACTCATACAAGAACTTTTAGAGTGGCTGGCCTGTCAACACCCTCCAGCCTGGCACTAAAGCAACGGTCCCCCGGCCTCACCACCCGCCTCCTCCACCACCAACCACCCGACCCTGGCAACGCCATCAGCCACTGCGCGACGGGGCGACAGACAGTCAGCAAGACAGGCCCCCTCCCCCTCCTCCCCTGCCCCCCCCCCCCCTCAGACGAAATCAGCGATAGAAAAGAAAAGGGGAGACTGCCAGTGCTAATATTTTAGGAAGGTTACAAAGTAAAGTAGATTATAGCACTGTCAGGGGAGAGAAATGTGCATGATCGACCAGTGATCATAGATCTACTGTGGCCAAAGCACAAAAAAAAAAAAAAAGAGATAGGAAAGAGAGGGGGCGCTAAAAAAGTGACTGAAAGCAATGCATATGGAAGCCCCCCCCGAAGGGGGGCGTATCACATATCCCACTGTTCCAGCCACTCAGTGCATGGAAATTTAAATCTAGGTCCCCCCGAGGGGGGTCCAGATATTTAGCCGGTGTGGACAGCTGTTTCGGTCTTGGCGACCTCCTCAGCACACCATCGGCGATACTGGAGGAGGCAGGAATTTCTGCCTACCTGCAAAGACAACCACATTTTACATGTGGCATGGAATGTATGCCCTTGCAGACACCACAGTAAAATGTGGTTGTCTTTGCAGGTAGGCAGAAATTCCTGCCTCCTCCAGTATCGCCGATGGTGTGCTGAGGAGGTCGCCAAGACCGAAACAGCTGTCCACACCGGCTAAATATCTGGACCCCCCTCGGGGGGACCTAGATTTAAATTTCCATGCACTGAGTGGCTGGAACAGTGGGATATGTGATACGCCCCCCTTCGGGGGGGCTTCCATATGCATTGCTTTCAGTCACTTTTTTAGCGCCCCCTCTCTTTCCTATCTCTTTTTTTTTTTTTTTTTTTTTTTTTTTTTGTGCTTTGGCCACAGTAGATCTATGATCACTGGTCGATCATGCACATTTCTCTCCCCTGACAGTGCTATAATCTACTTTACTTTGTAACCTTCCTGAAATCAGCGATAGCTGGAAGTCTTAGTCCCTGTAAAAATTGCACTTGCAGTAACCGTGGCATAGACTAATTCTAAATGCTATCGCAGAATAGAAAAGCAGAGCCGCAATGGATTGTTTATGACCAGGCTATTTGGTTGGGTTGCGGGAGCAATTAGAGCAACCTAAAATTTCATTCATTCATTCATTAGCTCCATTTTTTTTTTTTTTGGTCCCACTGGCACTATACAGTGATCGGGGACTAACCTTTACAATCTTTAGTTGACGAGACGCTACATATACAAAAGATCAAGTATTTAAAACTGAAGTTAAAAATTATCATATTACCTATCGAGTTTGATTTGGTCTCTCACCCAGAAACATCGGTCGACTATATACAATATACCCTCTATTTTATTACAATAAAAATGTTAAAATGAGATTAAAATTTCAGGACCACCTGATAAGAATTCAAACGTTAAAATTATAAGAATATATACATACTAACGGTCAAGATAAAGATCAGCACAAACGCGGATCAGGGCCAGCAATGCTCACCGGTATACTGAGTTATATTATTATGTTTCTGTGAAATATTGTTTATATTAATCCGGTAAAAACAAAAAGATTCAAAATGTCTGTTATTTTGGCAATAGTGTCAACGTCAGCGGTTTCGAGAATAGCCTGAAGAGACGAGGCTCCCGGATGTGCGGTTCTAAGATCTGCACACTCGGCGGCGAAGGCCACACACTCCAAGACCACATGGTCAGGGGTGAAGCCCTCGCCGCAGAGACAGGACGGGCGAGCCAGCCTGGCACGCCAGCCGCCTGTACAGATCCTATTAATTACCCCGTCTACGTAGGGCAGCTTGTAGATAGCATGATGTTTCTTAATTCTATAGGCAAGGACGTCTGGATAGACTCTGGCCAATAGTAGATTGTTTTCGTTATTAATCTCAGTTATTTCTTTGTTAACATTATTTTTTGTCTCTTGAATAGTATGCGAGAGCCGCACGGGCTGGGCGCCCGGAACACCCGACGCACCAGCCCGGGCGGCCCTATCAGCAGCCTCGTTACCCAGGATACCAACATGGGCGGGGACCCACTGGAGAGCGATACTGATCCCTCTAGCACTGAGTTGATTAATGTATAGGTTTCTAATACAATATCGGGTCTGCCAGATCGGTCATTATTTTGTATACTCTGCAACGCTGATTTAGAATCAGTGCAGATTAAAAACTGATACATCTGCAGCGGCAGGGTCAGCACGTGACCAAGGGCCATTAATATGGCCACCAGTTCTACCGTGCAAATGGCCCAGCCGCTGCCCAAACTGTAACTGATTGTTTTAGACAACGAGGGGATAAACACACCGCTCCCTGCATCTCCGGCATCGTTTATAGATCCATCGGTATATGGAGTGAGCGAGTGTGAATACTGGGCTTCCGAAAACTCCAGTCATTAGTCTCTGGAGATGTGGATCACTTTTTTTAAAATTAATATTAGGAATATCGCTAGTTATTGTGGCCGCGAGGAGGGTCCAAGGTGGATAAGGTGAAAGCGGAACCGGTTTAATTGTCTGGGGAGCCACAGCGGCCCTACCATGGACCTCGCGAACCAGTGAAGTTAAGGATGGCTGAATTTTCCGTTTTTGTATAGCATGGATGGCTAATTCCAGTCGATCCATGTTAATTTCGTTGTAAAACGTTTCCTGGGCGTTATTAGAAATATTAAATACACGATTAATGTAGTTTGCACAAAATTTCAAACGATATTGTTCCAGAGGAAGCACCTTGGTGAGGGCATAGACCGCTTTATTTGATGTAAAGTCTGGCACCTCCATAATGCACTTTACCGATCTCATTTCTGCGGATTCCAGCATTTTGAGTACTCGTTTAGATGCCGAAAGAAAACATTCTGCTCCGTAGTTGAGATTTGAGCGCACCAGTGCATGATGGAAGTGCAGGAGTAATTTGGTGCTTCTGCCCCACACCTCGTGCTTAAGTAATTTAATTAGGTTTACAGCCTTATTTGCTCTACAAATAAGGCTATTTATATGTGGTGTCCAGTTTAAAGTGGACGTGAATAGTACGCCCAGGAATTTTATTTGAGTTAGCGGGGTAATCAGATGTTTAGTGCCAAAGTTGCTTACAGATATTGGAATGCTAAACTTGGCCTTCCTAGTACTGAAAATTTTTAGTTGTGTTCTTTTCCGGAGCTAACTCAAATCCGTTATTTTCTAGATGTTTCCGTACTAAATCGATGACCTTCTAAAATTTAATAGTTTTTTCTCGAGATATTTCTCTCTCATGAGAGTTTATAGTTTTAACCGGTTTCCAATTGGCTATGTCATCAGACGGGGAAGTGGCGCAGTGGTTAAGGCATCTGCCTCCAATGCCAAAGGTGCGAGGTTCGATACCGGGTTCCGGCGTTGGATTTTTCTCCTCTGGTGTCACCGTCTGGGCAGTGGGCAGATGTTCACATCTGCACGGGACATAGACGACCCCGGCCCCCACGAGTCCCCTGCTGCCTTGCAGGCCTGGCCGCTTGGCTGCGGAAAGGCTAAGGGAGGAAACCCCTGACATCAAAGCCCCCGTGTCTCCGGGGAAGGCTTTTGAGCCAGAGACTAAGACAAGGACAGTCTGATATAAAACCTACGACCCGAGGACCTCGATGCCACCGTCCCAGCTTGCTAGGCCATGGCAAACGAACCAAGGGTTTAAAGGGTGGGGCCAGTACTGCACACACTGCACTCCACCAAAAAGCTCCACCGCGCAGACTTTAGGAAACGCCCACGGACTATGACACTGAACTTTCCAAGTCCTGTAGCGATGGGCAAGGGGCAAAACGGCAGGTGAAAGATGTCACTGGAAGCCGCAGTCTCAAACCTGCATGCAGGCGGTTCAGGATATTGGTCGCCTGATGTTGACCTGGGGATGACAACGTCACTCGGCACACCCTGAACGACCAAGCAGCCTTCTCTAGGGACAGCACTGCTTGCTCCACACGGAGAGGGGCCTAGAAAAGGTGGCCTAACCAAAGCTCATCCCCTCGTAACCCCAGTTGGCTAGCCGCGGTCAACGGGCATCTTCTCATGCGGTCAGAAAACAAGAAAAAACAATGGATCCACTCTCATGACGACCACGACCGGACTCAACGTAGCATGCTGGAATATTCGAACCATGCTCGACACAGCAGACAGCGGACGCCCTGAACGTCGCTCCGCCCTCATTGCCCATGAATTGCGGAGGTTAAACATCGACATCGCCGCTCTCAGCGAAGTACGCCTTCCGGATGAAGGCAGCCTCCAAGAACTTGGCGCTGGCTACACCCTCTATTGGTCAGGCAGACCTGCATCAGAAAGACGGCTCTCAGGCGTGGGCTTCATGGTGAAGACCCCCATTGCGACCAAGTTGGAAAACCTACCAACGGGTCACTCCGACCGCATCATGTCCATGCGCCTCCCACTGAGACACCAGCAATACGTCACCCTTCTCAGTGTGTACTCCACAACCCTCCTGGCAGAGCCTGCAGAAAAAGATAAGTTCTACTCTGACCTGCGCAGCCTCCTGCAGAGCACCTCTGCAGACGACAAAGTCATCATCCTTGGCGACTTCAACGCCAGAGTGGGCCAAGACTCTGAAGCCTGGAAAGGAATGCTCGGCAAGCATGGCGTTGGGAACTGCAATGACAATGGTCGCCTACTGTTGGAGCTCTGTGCAGAGCAGCAACTTGTCATCACCAACACTACTTTCCAGCAAAAGGACAGTCGAAAGACCATCTAGATGCACCCTCGCTCCAAGCACTGGCACCTTATCGACTATATCCTAGTGCGTCAGAGGGACCGCAGTGACGTCCTCCTCACCAGAGTGATGCCCAGCGCAGAGTGCCACACTGACCACCGCCTTGTTCGCTGCAAACTCAGGCTCCGCCTCAATCTGAAACCCAAGAAAGGGCCCCCCCCCCCCCCCCCCAAGAAAAAGCTTGATGTTGCCAGCCTTCAGCGTGACGACAAGAAAGCTGCCCTTGAGGCCGATTTACAGCGCATGCTCAAAGACACAGTTGATGCAGCAGACTCCTCCCCTGAAACACTCTGGGAACAACTGAAAACTGCTATTGTAAAATCCTCTGTGGAAGTCTTGGGCTTTGCTAGAAAGAGGAACAAAGACTGGTTTGACGAAAACGACGTAGAGATCCAGGAACTTCTAGCAAAAAAAAAGAGCCGCCCACCTAGCCCAGCCTTCCTGCCCTGTGAAGAAGTCTGCCTTCCGCCTCATCTGCAGCAGTCTCCAGCTCAAGCTTAGAGAGCTCCAGAACGAGTGGTGGTCCAGACTCGCACAGAGGACCCAGCTCTGCGCTGACAACGGTGACTACAGGGGCTTCTACGAAGCACTGAAAGCAGTGTATGGCCCTAGGCACCTGGTACAAAGTCCCCTGCGAAGCGCTGATGGACAGGCACTCCTCACAGATAATACCTCCATCTTGAACCGCTGGTCGGAATACTTTCAGGACCTCTTCGGCGCTGAAGGCACTGTTCAAGAAACAGTCATCCTCCAAATCCCACACCTTCCACTAAAGGTTGAATTGGACGAACCGCCCACCGCCGAAGAGACCCTCACAGCCATCCACTAGCTCAAGAGTGGACGGAATCCCGCCAGAGATCTGGAAACATGGAGGTCCAGCACTGCACAACAAGCTCCACGACCTCTTTCTCTGCTGCTGGGAAAGAGGAACACTACCAAAGGATCTCCGTGATGCAGTCATCATGACCCTGTACAAGAAGAAAGGAGAGAAGTCTGCCTGCTCTAATTATCGTGGAATTACCCTGCTGTCCATTGCCGGGAAAATTCTCGCAAGGTTGCTCCTGAATCGGCTGGTACCTGCCATCGCTGAAGACCACCTCCCAGAGGGCCAGTGTGGCTTCAGAGCCAACAGGAGTACCACCGACATGGTCTTTGTGCTGAGACAGCTTCAGGAGAAGTGCCGCGAGCAGAACAAAGGGCTGTACGTAACGTTTGTCGACCTAACAAAAGCGTTTGACACTGTGAGCAGGCAAGGTATGTGGCAGATCCTGGAGCGACTAGGTTGTCCCCCAAAGTTCCTCAACATGATCGTCCAGCTCCACGAGGACCAACAAGGCCAGGTCAGACTAAACAGTGACCTCTCGGAACCATTCCCCATTCGCAACGGCGTGAAACAAGGCTGCGTGCTGGCACCGACCCTCTTCACCATCTTCTTCAGCATGATGTTGAAGCAGGCCACAGCGGACCTCGACAATGACGACGCAGTGTACATCAGGTATCGTCTCGATGGCAGCCTGTTCAACCTCAGATGACTGCAGGCCCACACGAAATCCCTAGACCAACTGATTCGTGAGCTGCTCTTCGCTGATGATGCTGCCCTCGTTGCACACACAGAGAGAGCCTTGCAGCGCATTACGTCCTGCTTCGCAGATGCTGCCCAGCTCTTTGGACTCGAGGTCAGTCTGAAAAAGACAGAGGTTCTCCATCAGCCGGCACCCAAGGAAGAGCATCGCCCTCCCCACATCACCATCGGCGAGTCCGAACTGAAGTCTGTACACCAGTTTACCTACCTTGGCTGCATCATCACGTCAGACGCCAAGCTGGACAAGGAGCTGGACAACAGGCTGGCAAAAGCGAACAGTGCTTTCGGGCGACTATTCAAGCGCGTGTGGCACAATCAACAGCTGAAAAAAGGCACCAAGATCAGCGTGTACAGAGCTGTCGTCCTCACCACCCTGCTGTACGGTTCCGAGTCCTGGGCCCTCTACCGCAGCCAACTACGACTCCTCGAACGCTTTCACCAGCGCTGCCTGCGTACCACCCTCAGCATTCACTGGAGTGACTATGTCACCAACGTCGAGGTCCTTGAACAGGCGGAACTGTGAGCATCGAGGCTTTGCTGCTGCGGACACAGCTTCGCTTGGCGGGGCACGTCTCCAGGATGGAGGATCATCGCCTGCCCAAGATCACTCTGTTCGGCGAGCTCGCCACTGGACACCGACACAGAGGGGCACCAAAGAAGAGATACAAAGACGGTCTCAAGAAGTCACTTAGTGCCTGCCAAATCGACCACCGCCAGTGCTCTTCGCTTGCTGCGGACCGTGACACCTGGCGCTTCACCATTCACAAGGCAGCCATCTCCTTTGAGGACTCTCGCAGAGCTAACCTTAAGGACAAGCGGCTCAGAAGAAAAAACAGAGTTGTCGTAACTCAGAACCCTGACTAGACCTTCCCCTGCAGCATCTGCGGTCGAACCTGCCTGTCCCGGATTGGCCTCCGCAGCCACGAAAATGCCTGCAGACGACGTGGGCAAGCCCTATAGAATCTTTGTTCGCGAAGTCAAGAGAAGAGATGTCATCAGCATACTGAGATATTTTTAAAGAGGTATTAGTGTATTTGTCTAATTTAGCTTTAAGATAGACCGGGAGATCTGCCATCATAATATTAAATAAGGTGGGAGCAAGGCAGGTACCTTGAGGTACTCCACAATCAGTTTTAAATGTTTTGGAGAGGGCCTGCCCGTGTTTGACCTGGAAGGTTCGCTGTAAAAAGTTTTAAAAATTATAAATGTTACCAGTTAGACCAAGTGTACTGACCTTATACAGTAATTTTTTATGCCAAACGTCGTTTGACGTCAAAGAAGCAGGCTATGACCTTTTGTTTTTTCTTAAAGGCCTGCTTAATTGATGATGATAGTGTGTATAGCTGGTCGGATACAGATCTATATTTCCGAAAACCAGCTTGAACATTAGGAATTACGGTATTTTTATCCAAAAAGTATTCCAATCTATTTTTAACTAACCGCTCAAATACTTATGTGCGGTGTTAGAGTTATAGGTCTGTACGAAGAAACTAAATTTCGTGGGGTTTTTTTGTTTGGAAATAGGAATGACCAAACCATGTTGCCAGGCCAGGGGAAAGTGGCCCTCTTCATAGCATTGATTGAACAATCTTAATATTATCTTCCTTCCTTCAAGGGGAAGACCCCACCCGGGTCTGCCCTGGGGGACTTGGGTGGGGTTAGGTATTTTTTAGTTCCCAGGGTCACCCTGGTCAGCCCCACAGGGTGGGGTTTTCTCTCTATTCTGGGGCATGTGTTTCTGTCTACCCGAGGTCCATTCACCTGTATTTGCCTTTTTTAAACTCTCCCTACTGTCTGCACTGCCTGTAGCTCTTGATATTGGATGTGTGTTGCTAAATGGTCTTAGCTTTATTTAGGCCCCATGTGTTAGGTTTATTTAATGTGTTTGACCGGCTGGCGACATACATTCAATGTTCTGTTTAGTTGGTTTTTTTTTTTTTCACAAGCAGTGCAGGCACGTCCTGAGAAAGCCTTGTTGCTGTCGGGACGTTAAGCAATGTACAATCAATCAATTCCTTCAAGGGGAAGGTTTTTCAGCATAATGTATGTTATATTGTCGTGTCCCGGGGAGATTTTAGTTGTTCTAACCCGGGACAAGACAGAGTTTAGTTCCTCCAAAGTAAAAGGAAGATTAATAATGGCGGTGTCTCCCGGTTCAGGGGCAGCTGAATCATCAAATATTAACTTATTTTCCTCTGCTGATCTAAGATTTTTAGCAGCAGGGTTAAATTTATCTGTAGTACAAATATTGGCAAAAGTTTCCGCCAGGATTTCTGCTTTATCCTGGTCGGTAGAATACACTAAGTTGTTAACAACAAGAGGAGTAGGGGAGGGATTATTTATATTTTTAAATTATTTAACAATTTTCCAAGCCCTGGCCATATCCGTGGGTGAATTAATTTCCTTAATGGTCATATCATCTAGGCGTTTAAGTTTGGCCAAGGTGATGGTTTTATTACATTGTATATTTGCCGATTTCATAGCCACATGGTCTTCTGGATTCCTAGTTTTTTGCCATTTATTATATACTTTCTTTTTTTCTTTCACAGCCATATCGCATGCTTCGTTCCACCAGACATTGAAAGGTTTGTCGGGTGGAGCTCCCCTGCTTCGTGGGATTGCTGCCTCAGCAGCATTTATTATTACTTTAGTTAAGGTATTATTCAGAATTTCGACGTTAGTAGTATCAATGTTATCTTTATTATGATTAAAGATTTTCTGAAATAAAAACCAGTTTGCTTTATCATATTGAAATTTTCCAATAGTTTGGGGGAGATTATTGATTAATTGAGATTTAAGGTTAAGTTCCAAGGATATGGGTAGATGATCACTCCCCATCGGATCATCTCCCAGTGTCCAAGAAACGTCTAAAAAGATATTATTGGAGGCTAAGGTTAGATCTACCGCCGATGGGTGCAATTGTTTTCTGTCGGGAATTCTAGTAAAATCACCACTATTAAGAATAAGAAGATTTCAATTTGATATATCGTCAGCCTGTTTATGGGCTATATTTCGAGTGTCGGGAATTTTTGCGTGCCATAGTGGGTGGTGTATGTTAAGGTCCCCCATAACCATCCACCCACCACCCGGCAGGGCACGCATCCATTCTAGACCTGTTGGAGAAACCGATTTAGGGGCATAAAGATTAAGAATATTAATAACTTTATGCGTATTAGTTTTTACTTGAATATAACTACTGTAAATGGGGTGGGTTTCGTGCAAAGGAACTGGTGAATGCATTACGATATGATCAATCCCTGTTTTAATATATATGGCTGTATAAATTTTATCATTAAATTTAGTATGTGACTCAACAACAGGGGGATAATGATATCCCCTGATGAGAGGTAGTTTAGCTAAAAGACCTAAAATTGCAAATGCAAAGAATGTACTAGACAGCCGCCTCCAGAATTTACTGGTAGCACCGCCAGCACAGCGTGGATTGCATCCCTAAAGCTTTATGCGATGTTGCAGTGGAAGAAGACAAATATTGAAAAGGCAAAACCTAGGCAATTATATATATATATATATATATATATATATATATATATATATATATATATATATATATATATATATATATTCTTCTTCTTCTTTGTTTTATTCCAACTGGTAAGCTTGCATTGTGTCATCAGCTGCCTTTTTGTGTGACTGCATCGCGAAAGAGTTTCCCCTCCACCCCCCCCCCCCCCACCCTCCCCTTTGGGCGAAACCGGTCGTAGACGTCAAAAACAAAAATCTACTCAGCAGGTCCAATATCTGTTTGGGAATATTCATGTACTACTCGCCTCTCGGGGGAGGTCAGGATATTCTCCAGCAGATTACGGGGCGCCTGGGAATAGTCCTTATTGCTATAATATATGCAGTAGGTGTTCAGTGGAAGGCTCAAAAAGACAGGTCTGTCATTCCGTCTCTCCCACTTCCCTTTCTTTCTAGATCGCGTGAGCGATGCAGTCACAAAAAAACGGCAGCTGATGTCCAGATGACACAATGCAAGCTTACCAGCCTGGAATTCCATGGCATTAGCACAGCAAGAGCATTCTCAGAATTGAATGAAAAATTACGTCCCTTGGAGCTAATCTGATTGAGTGCATTTTTGGCTTTTGGCGAGGCCTTTGTTAAAAGTAAAGAATACTTGCACCACAAAATTGCCTAGATATTGTCTTTTCAAAATTAGTCTGACTTCTTCCACTGCAACACCTCATAAGCTTTAGGGATGCAATCAGCGCTGTACTAGCGGTGCTACCTGTAAATTCTGGAGGCGGCTTCTAGTACATGCGTTGTGTTTGCAATTTTCAGGTTAGCCGAATACCTACCTGAAGAGCTTCCCCCCCCCCCCCCCTTTTGGGGCAAAACCAGTCGTAGGCGGCAAAAACAAAAATCTACTCAGCAGTTCCAAGATCTGTTTAGGAATATTCATGTACGACTCCCCTCTTGGGAGGAGGTCAGGCCGATATTCTCCAGCGGATTGCGGAGCGCCTGCTGGTATTGCTATATTGCAGTAATTGCTCTGTGCACACACACATCGACATATTTATCTTACGTCAGTAACAAACCGGAGTATAAAAACAGAGATTCTAATACTAATTCCAATGCAATAGCAGTTCTAATGTTCGGGATCATTTGTTGATCAGTGTGTGTGTGTTCCACGGAGCGTGCGTACGCGTGTGTATGTAGCTGTGTCGTGCTTTTAAAGATGGCAGGTCGAGGTCACGGTAAGGGTTTGCGTTTAAAATCTTGGCATATGGAATCGAAACAGCAGTTCATGGATGCGTCTTTTCTGTTACGATCATGAGGGGCAACACATCATAAAATGCCCACCATGCCTAGATGTATTCCGAGGTTTACTTCTAGACTGTGTCAATAGTGAACTGAGCTATCTATGATCATAATAAAAACGTACTACTATGGCAGATCACAGCAGTGTATAACATCCCGATAGACGGCACAATCCAAGAATCAGACACAAAATGAACTAACCACACAGACGTTGTCGGTAAAAACAGTACTATTACTGTGCTAAAAGGCATTTAGCTCTTTTTCAATTATCGCAAGTAGTGGGCCAACGGCCGAGCAGACCGTCCAGTAAGCCTAAACAGCCATATGCACGAGACAACGTTTGTGACCATCTAAATCAGGAGCACATTACACTATGGCGCGCTTCACAATATTCAGTGTGTACGGTATCGTAGATTGTAGACATTTTCGCCATCAAATCACCCGTGTACGCTATTTGGGCGTTTGAAAACACACGCGCACACACACGTACACACGCACGCACACACACACGCACACACACACCAGGAGCGGAATTACCTCAGGGGTGGTTGCAACTATTTGTCTGGGACCCTCGACCTGGCACAAAAGGCCTCTCGACCTTGCTTTAAATGGCCGAAAACTTTCACCAGTCGCCGAAATACAAAATATCAAACAACAAAGGGGAGGGGGGGGGGGCGGGGGTGGATCCAATCTTTTGTTTGGGACCTTCAACCTGGCACAAAAGGCCTCCCAACGCGACACTTTGCTTCTAATGGCCGAAAACTTTCACCAGTCGCCGAAATATCAAACAACAAAAAAAGGGGTGGGGGTGGGGGGGTGGGGGTCGGGGGATGGCGGGGGGGGGGGGGGTGGAGGGGGGGGGGGAGTCGTGTGTAGGGACTCTCGCTGCTCGTCAAAATAAACACGGTGCGGGGGGAGGAGGGGAAGGGTGGAGGGGGGATGGGAGGAGTCCAAAACTCCCTATATCGTGACTTTGTTATAGCGCTTTAAAGAATATTCTACAACAACAGGAAATTAACTTTGGATTGCTTTCCTGTGGTCTGAGAAACGTCTTTTCTCTCAGTGTTACTACTCACATGACCAGAAAACCTCAATCCGCTTGCATGCGCCATGTTTCAAACTAAAACGTACATTCCTTGCGCACACTCATAACATGCTTGAACATTGTTTTTTGTCATCAGCCCATGCACTGACTTCATGGTAGTGCGTATAATCCAGATAGCTTAATGTTTAAATGTTATGTCCAGTACAAGTGTTTCTTGCGAAGGTGTCGGCGTGACGTGAGGAGGGGTGAGGGTTGGGTGGGGGTCGGGGGGGGGGGGGGAGGGAGAGAGGAAAACTACTGGTTTAAGCAACTGATCTGTTCACTTGCATATTACTTGTCAGGGATACATGCTCTGCAGAAGTTCCATACTTATCAGAATGGACAATACATAAACAATGAATGAGATCCTTTTCTTTTCTACTACATATATTAGATTCTTTATCTTTGCGTGCATGTGTGTGTGTGTGTGTGTGTGTGTGTGTGTGTGTGTGTGTGTGTGTGTGTGTGTGTGTTAGAGAGAGAGAGAGAGAGAGAGAGAGAGAGAGAGAGAGAGAGAGAGAGAGAGAGAGAGAGAGAGAGAGAGAGAGAGAGAGAGAGGAGAGAGAGAGAGAGAGAGAGAGAGAGAGAGAGAGAGAGAGAGAACAATGAACAATGAACCTTTATTTTCCAACGGTAGAAGTTATTGGTGACAGGACCAGTTTTCAAACTTCAGAGAGAGGGAGAGAGAGAAATGAAATGAAATGAAACTTTATTTTTCAGGGATAAATGATTAGGTACATTCAATGACCTTTTTTCAATCATGTTCTTGCTAAGCTATAGTATGCACCTAAACACACATACACATATTTTTTTTTTATATAAAGGTATAGTTAGCAATGAAAAGTACAGGCAACAATAATCCCATTTCAAATAATCAATGCTCATATTACACCACACACACACACACACACACACACACACACACACACACACACACACACACACAGATACACACACACACGCACACACATTCACACTTATATATACTAGTCCGCACACACACACACACACACACACACACACACACACACACACACACACACACACACACACACACACACGTACTGATTTTTACCCGTCCACACACACATACACATACACATACACACACACACATACACACACACAAACACACACACACACACACACACACAGCCACACACAACCACACACACACACACTGACACCAAGCAAAACATCGAACATTAAACATTAAACAAATTATGATGTTTTGCTGCAAAAGAAATGACAAAGAACACCTCATCAAGTCTAAAGTATTATGATACATGAAAATGAATAAGGACATTTTTCTGGAGTCAATGACGGTATGTGAAAAAAAAATGAACAATATGTTTTCACATGTTCTTAATAAATTAATGCAGTTGGTTTTTGAAAGTTCGTAATGAAGATGCTGGTTTAATGTCTGCAGGAACTATGTTCCATAATTTTGCACCAGAGTAGGAGAGGGACGTTTTGTAAATATCTAAGCGGGGCTTGGTACTACCAGATTGTTTCCTTATGTTCGACTAGCTTTGTGGGCAAGTGCGAACAAATTAGAGAGATAAGCTGGTAAGTTTGAGAGGGTGATGTTGCGCATGAGTACCAAATTATTATAAATGAACTGCTTGTCAAGTGGTACTATATCCAGTAGCTTGAA
>BTPG01000001.1:320229324-320244324 GCA_036245525.1 Semisulcospira habei
AAGATGATGTCCAGGTATTCGGAGATGTGTTCAGTGGGACAGCTGCAAGCTGACACTATGGGGCGGCCGGGATTGTTGAGTTTGTGAACTTTGGGGAGAAGGTAAAAGTTAGGTTGCTTAGGCCGCTTTTTTATGAGGAGCTTAGCTGTTGAAGGAAGCTCTCCTTGAAGAATCATCTCTTTGACTGTCTTGGAGATGCGCTTTTGATCAGCTTGGAGGGAGCTTTCGTCAAGGTGTTGGTAGTGTTCTGTGTTCTCTAACTGTCTGTAGGCCTCTTTGATGTACAGATCTCTGTCCCATACAACGACGGCGCCACCTTTATCGGCTGGTTTGATGACGATGTCGCTTCTGTTACGAAGATTTGTGAGAGCGTCGAGTTCAGCTTTTGTGAGATTGGAGTGAGGAATTGAATTGAACTTGATTTTTCCAATGTCAGACATGGTTTTCTTAATGTAGCATTCTAGTTCAGGAAGTTTACCATGAGGTGGTTCTCTGCGGACAGGCGTGGCAAAACGATCAACGAAGATGTCACCAACCTTCTGAGTTCTTGGTCGATGGCCCAGGACAGCCATCCATCGAAGAGACCTATAGAAAATCTGCAGATCTCTGATAAGTTCGTATTTATTTATAGTAGGCTGTCTCGGAACAAACTTCAGACCTCTGGAGAGGACAGCTCTTTCATCGTGTGTCAGGGTTAAATCCTCAGGAATACATTGTACTAGATCCCTGTGAGGTGTAGTAGCACCGACGAAGGCGCAGTGGAGATGCGTAGTGGTTACAGTGTAAGACAAAGGACTAGAGGGGTCTGTTATCACAGTAAGCAACGGAGTGCAAGTGGCATCAACGTCATGTAAAACGGAAGTCGAAGGAGGGGTGCCGCTAACGTCCAATGTGGGTGCGCAAGCGGCAACAGCAATCTCTCCGTAAGCATCGGAGTTCAACTCTCCGGATGAAGGAATAGATGGGGCGGCGTCAACGTCCGACGTAGGCACGTGAACGGCAACACCATCCTCAACTGTGGACAATGGCAGAGGACGGGCAGCTCCAACGACCAAAACAGGTGCGTGAGCAGCGCAACCATCCTGGGTAGAGTTATCGTCACTGGAAGATGTGTTTCCCTCAACAGGCTCCTGCCCGGAGGAGGTCAAAGATGTGGCATCAAGGGCAGCTCCATGGGTCACCGTCAGCGCTGGGGCACAACCGTCCAGTCCAGAAAATGAAGCCAATGTGGGGAGCACGGCACCAACACCAGAACCACAGTCAGCACCAAGCGTGGTAAGCGGATGGACAGTAGGCACAACCAGACGCCGGGTATCACATTGGGTAGGAAGAGGGGCCGCTGAAGCAGAGTTTTTGTTGTGATTAGTGTTGAATTTGGATAGCTTATGATCTTTAGTTTTAGTGACATGAGCATGCACAAGAGTATTAAAATCATGCACAACGGATTTGATTAAGAAGGCAGTATGAAGATCACACAGCTGAATCAGCTGTCTCTTCAAGATAACAAGAGTCGAATCAAGATCTGAGATTTTGTGATTTAATGACTGAATGTGACACGTCATTAACTTAAAGCTAGTTTTCTCAAGAATTGTGTTAGTTGCCTGCAAAAGAGAAGAATTATTCAGATCGGAAGGAGAATGTTTAAGCTGAAAACCAACAGGAATTATGCGAAGGCGAATACATTTTTTTGAGAAAAGCAAGATGACTGGAGCATTTAGTTTTAGAAAAAATAGTTTTAGCATAAGAAAATGACAAAAAGAAAAGGATCGGTGGCAAAAAAGCAAAACGTGAAACCAAACGTGAATGCAAGCCAGTGAAAAAAGTTGACGAAGGCATGCTAGGACAAGAAAAACTAGACAAACATGGAGATGCAGTCAATGAGAAATAAGCAATCCAGACCAAAAAGGTGACTGCCAAGCGTGTGAAATGCAAAGAAGTACCCAACGGAGAAAGAAACACGCTTAGAAAAAAACGATACAACACAATTTATTAATATTTCGGGTAAATACCCTTTGTCAAAATAGACAAACAAACAGAGACATTAGCCGCTACTTATCTTCATATGCAGAAGGAATGTGGCAACTGAAGGTGACGTAAAAAGAAAAATAAAAGAAAAGGAAGAACAAAAGTAAAAATGACGTCAATAAAAAAATCGTAAGAGAAAGACTCCGAGAGAAACTAAACACGAGAGACAAGAGTGTGTGTAAGCGCGCGCAGGAGCGAGCAAAAGTAAATGCGCGTGTGTGAGGCCGGGGAGAGAGAGAGAGAGAGAGAGAGAGAGAGAGAGAGAGAGAGAGAGAGAGAGAGAGAGAGAGAGAGAGAGAGAGAGAGAGAGAGAGAGAGAGAGAGAGAGAAGAGAGAGAGACCGCGAGAGAGAGAGAAACAGAGAGAGAGAGAGAGAGAGGGGTGGGGAAAGAGAGAAAGAGAGAGGGAGAGAGAGGGGGAAGAGAGAGAGAGAAAGAGAGAGAGAAGAGAGAGACCGCGAGAGAGAGAGAGAAAGAGAGAGAGAGAGGGGGGGTGGGGAAAGAGAGAAAGAGAGAGAGAGAGAGGGGGGGAAGAGAGAGAGAGAGAGAGAGAGAGAGAGAGAGAGAGGAGAGAGAGAGAGAGAGAGAGAGAGAGAGAGAGAGAGAGAGGAGAGAGAGAGAGAGAGAGAGAGAGAGAGAGAGAACGAACGGGGAGTACCCTTGGGCACGAAGTAGGCTGAGTGTCTAATACACAAAGCCTGCTAAACGCCAACCCGAAGACAAACTTTATATCACCATCAAGTTGAGGACTACCTCAGAGAAAAACGGGAGAACCCCGGGAAAAAAACCCCAGCATTTAGCATGGTACACAACAAGGAATATCAATGAAACAAAGCAAATAATCAAAATCAGTAAGAGAATAATGGTATAAGAGGAGAATAGGTAGTTGTGAAACCATCTTCAAGGGTAACTCAAAAAAAAAAAACAAAAAAAAACCGGGTGTGGGGGGAGAGTAAGACAAAAGGGGCGGGGGAAGGGGAGGAGGAAAGGGAAGAGAGAGAGAGAGAGAGAGAGAGAGAGAGAGAGAGAGAGAGAGAGAGAGAGAGAGAGAGAGAGAGAGAGAGAGAGAGAGAGAGAGAGAGGAGAGAGAGAGAGGAGAGAGAGAGAGAGAGAGATGAAATGAAATGAAATGAAATGAAATGAAACTTTATTTCTCAAGGATAAATGATTAGGTACACAGACCTTTTTTCAATCATGTCCTTGCACACGCACTCACACATCAATCTCACGCGCGTGACTAAAACTAATAAAACTGAAAAGGCAAAACGTAAGCATAAAAAAAAAAGAAATAGTTAGCAGTCACTCACTCATACACACACACACACACACACACACACACACACACACAAACACACACACTAAGAGCCTAATTAAACATGAACGTTAAAAACTTAGTACTCAAACCAAGGGGAATCACAGCGCTGGACAGACAACAGTTAGATCCCCTGCCCCCGCCTATCAGGCACCCAATCGCCAGCCCACAGAGAAATACGCAGGTATAGAATAAGACAATCATTTCCATTCCTAATAAGAATGGATCAGGTCTCTTATATAACCCATGTCTTTCTCCGGAACTTAGGAAGTAGGCAGGAGAAACATACATACACAAACATGAAGGTGCGCTACTATATGTGGTCGGGTAAATACCCTGATTTCCCACAGTAGATGCACAGAACATTACACAACAATGTAACGATACAAATTTTGCCTCGAGTTATACATGATACTCACAAACCAGATAGGTGAGGCTAGCGCTGGCAGAATTGTCAGTACTCAAACCAAGGGGAATCACAGCGCTGGACAGACAACAGTTAGATCCCCTGCCCCCGCCTATCAGGCACCCAATCGCCAGCCCACAGAGAAATACGCAGGTATAGAATAAGACAATCATTTCCATTCCTAATAAGAATGGATCAGGTCTCTTATATAACCCATGTCTTTCTCCGGAACTTAGGAAGTAGGCAGGAGAAACATACATACACAAACATGAAGGTGCGCTACTATATGTGGTCGGGTAAATACCCTGATTTCCCACAGTAGATGCACAGAACATTACACAACAATGTAACGATACAAATTTTGCCTCGAGTTATACATGATACTCACAAACCAGATAGGTGAGGCTAGCGCTGGCAGAATTGTCAGTACTCAAACCAAGGGGAATCACAGCGCTGGACAGACAACAGTTAGATCCCCTGCCCCCGCCTATCAGGCACCCAATCGCCAGCCCACAGAGAAATACGCAGGTATAGAATAAGACAATCATTTCCATTCCTAAAAAGAAATGGAATGGAAATGATTGTCTTATTCTATACCTGCGTATTTCTCTGTGGGCTGGCGATTGGGTGCCTGATAGGCGGGGGCAGGGGATCTAACTGTTGTCTGTCCAGCGCTGTGATTCCCCTTGGTTTGAGTACTGACAATTCTGCCAGCGCTAGCCTCACCTATCTGGTTTGTGAGTAGTTAAAAACTTAGTTTGAACAGCAACAGCAAACTCGACAATACAAGTCAATGCGCTGGAAAAGAGAGAGAGAGAGAGAGAGAGAGAGAGAGAGAGAGAGAGAGAGAGAGAGAGAGAGAGAGAGAGAGAGAGAGAGAGAGAGAGAGAGAGAGAGAGAGAGAGAGAGAGACAATGACAATGACAATGACAATGAATCTTTATTTTCCAAGGATAAAAAGATTTAGGTCTGAAGACCTTTCTTCCATCTTGTCCTTGCTAAACTACTTACACACCCACTCACGGGGCCGCACGCACTGACATACCATAAGCGCCCAACAAGGCTTGTCATACTGGCTGCCCCCTTCGATCAGCTGCTGCTCGAAGGTGACAGCAGGGATACAGCCAGTGTGTACATATGGCGATCATATACAGAAACATCATAAACACATTTAATACACATAATGAGATATACATGCGCTACCATCTAACAAGTGTACCATAAGATTAAAAAAACAAAAAACAAAAAAACAATTAGAAAGACAAATTCAAAATACCACGTCATTCTAAAACAAAAGCAGTTTACGATTGCATTTGTAGCAAATGCTGATGAAGCCGTGTCTTGAAAGCATTTATGGTCGTGATAGATTTTATTTCTTTTGGAAGTAAATTCCATTCTTTGGCTGCTGAATATGACAAGGCCGATTTAAAAATGTCAAGGCGGGGCCTAGGCACTACCAGGTCGTTCCTCAGTGTCGGGTACGGAGTGTGAGGAGCCTTAAAGAGAGCAGCGAGATATCCAGGTGATTTTGAAAGTGTGATCTTACGCATAAATACACATTTATTGAATAAAAAGTGCTTACGAAGGGGCAACATATTTAATTTTGTTAGTTTATCGTCGGTAGTCAAAGGGGTGTGGGAATCTTTTAGGATAAGCTTTGCCGCACGTCTATGGAGTGAATTTATTCTTTTTAAAGAAATATCGCTGCATCCATCCCATACTGTCGATGCGTAATCTAGATGGGATTTTATGTGTGCATTATAAAACAACTGCCTGGTTGAAACGTCGGTGAATAGAACTAGTCTAGATAACAAATATAGATTTTTTGACAAAACCTTACAAATAGAATTAGTATGCGAGTGCCAACTGAGCTGGTCGTCTACAGTGACACCAAGCAAACGATGTTCTCTAACTTGCGCTATTGGTTGCTGTTCAAGGTAAAGTTTGAGTGGCGGCGGGCTCAGCTGATGCTTTTGCCTTGTTGTCACAAGCATACATTCCGTCTTTGATGGATTTGGAATCATGGAATTTGTCTGGCACCAATCAAAGACTTCATTTATTGTTTGCTGGAGTGAACTAGTGATTGTGGGCACGTCTGGCGCAGACACATCCAAAGTTGCATCATCTGCAAATAAGCTACAGGTAACGTCGGGCTGTGAGATATGTAAAGGTAAGTCATTTATGTAAAGTGTGAACAATAAAGGCCCGAGAATAGATCCCTGGGGCACGCCATGCATAATCAGCCCCTCAGAGGATGATTTGCCATTTACGCTGACATACTGTCGTCGGCCTTCAAGGTAGGATTTAAAAAAGGATACAGCTCGGTCACTTACGCGGTAGACTGAGAGTTTTTCGGTAAGGAGGGTATGGTTAACTAAGTCGAAGGCTTTGGTAAAGTCTAAAAAGACCACTCCAGTCAACAGTGCTTTATTTATTGATGTGAGCCAACGATCCGTTAAATGTGAGAGAGCTGTTTGACAAGAGTGCCGCGGGCGAAATCCTGACTGTAAGGGATGAATAAGGTCGTGTGTGTCAAGAAAGTGCTGTAAGTGTTTGTGTATGTGCTTTTCTATGGGTTTTGAAAGTGAAGACAAGATAGAAATTGGCCTGAATTTATTGGGATCTGTAAGATCTTTGTTCTTAGGAAGCGGAATAACTTTGGCTTTTTTCAAGTCAGAGTGGAATTCGCCACGCTCGATACAACGGTTGTAGATGTACGTTAAAGATTCTACTATGAAAGGTAGTGATAGTTTTAACACAGCAGTACTAATTTCATCATGTCCTGAAGTGCGCTTACTTTTGAGACATTCAATCGCTTTACCGACATCGTGCACTGTCATGCAAGGTATGTGGAAAGATGAACGAGAAGAAAGTTTGTCATCACAATATTTGACAAGGATTGGGGATACAAACGGTGCCTTAGACGTAGTGTTTTGCAGCAACGACTGGGCGGCAGAAAGAAAATGATTATTAAAAGTTTCTGCAGAAATAGAGGTATGTGTAGGGCTATAGTTAGATTTTGTAAGGGCGTTAAGCGCTCTCCAAACAGAGACTGTATCCTTTTTGTCATTCATTATTCGTTTAAAGAGTGACTTTTTGGCATCAAGAACTAATTTTTTAACGCGGTTGCGTTGCTTACGGTAAGCAGGGAAATCTTTTTTCTGTTTTAATTCATCTCTCAGTTGCATGGCATCGACCAAACCTTTGTTTAGCCAAGGCGGCAGTTGCGGGTTTTTTACTCGTTTTTCCCTAATCGGGGCGTGCCTATCGAGAACACTGAGGAACAATCTGTACCACTCAGACAACGCACCATCAGGCTCACAATGGTGATAAACAGTATCAAAGGAAACGGAACTAAGGTCAAACAAAAAAGCCTCTTTGTTAAAATGTTTAAGCGATCTATACTTGATGGTAGTGTGCTGGTGTTTACGGATAGGTTTATCTGCTTTCACGGTCCAGTTACAGCACACAGGGTAATGGTCGCTGATTCCAACTTGTAGTACTTCCGTCTCCAACACTCGGCTCTTGTTCGTTGTATATATATGATCAATGAGTGTAGAGGACGTAGACGTAACACGAGTTGGAGATGTTATCATCTGTTTGAGCCCAAAAAGAGTAATAGTGGACTCCCATGTAGGGTTAGCGGAAAACATGTTAATGTTAAAGTCCCCTAACAAAAGCACATCTGATGTACAGTTTTTAACTTGATCTAGCATGTCAGTGAAATCATCAAGCCATACATTTGGTGCAGAGGGGTTCCTGTAAATAAAACCAACTAATACAGGACTTGACTTGTTTCTTATTTCAACCCAAACACTTTCCACTGTGTCTGATTCAAGGTCCGGTCTTCTATGGGTGATGTCTTTTATAGAATCTTGAATATACACCGCAATGCCGGTATGTGTGGGGCTTTGTGGGTCGCGGCGCATAAGGGAAAAATCAGGTATAGAAATGACGTCATCGCTGATATTGGAGTTAAGACGGGTTTCCGTGAAACCAAACAAGTGGAAAGGGTTGGGTTGACTCAAAAGAACACACACATCGGGAGTCTTGTTACATAGATGATAGATATTGAGATGACCTATATGAATATTAGAGGAGTCTGACATGTTGAAATGAAAAATACTGTGAACAAAACAGTTCAGAAACAGGTAATACACACTGAGCTGCACAGGCAATAAACCTAATAAGGATCATAAGGACTGGCAGTAACGCCAAATGTTTGTCACAGTAAAGCACTATCGTGTAATTTAAAAACAATGACAAGAAAATCGAGTTGAAACTGGATCAGTGTCCACGCAGTTTCGCAGTCCAACACCTGAAAGTCAAAAGTCCGGTTTCACAGTCGTAAAGTCTATGGCAAAGGGAAGCACAAAAGAGTTAATAGAATCAGCTATGAACGCTTAGACAGGCTGCAAGGTCTGGTTGAACGGAGGGTACATCGATAAAGTACTGTACTGAAAGCCATGGGACGGGGCCCAGGGATACTGGCGTGTAGGCGACAAATTGTAGAGACCGTAGGGGTTCGGGATCTGGTGAAGCCAGGGTGTTGGGTACCACTGTGGTTGCAGAAAGGACTGCTCATGCTGCTGTTGTTGCTGATGGTTAGGTGGTCTGTTTTGTTGGTCGACCTCTATAATATTTGTCTGTGACAGTACATCCGTACTCGCTGCAGAGTATGATGGTTCGCTGTGGGACTGGCTGTGCGGATGCGGCTGGTGTTTGACCACACTAGAGTATGTCTGTTTTATTTCAGTCTGCGAGTGGGCCTCTTTCACTGCAGTCTCGGAGTGGTTGTCGTCGGCAGTGTGCCCACCCCACTTTATTTTGTAGGCCAATCGAACAATTCCCTGGCCTGAGAGAGAGAGAGAGAGAGAGAGAGAGAGAGAGATGATGATGATGATGATGATGAAACTTTATTTATCAACGGTAAAAAGTTTTGACAGAAACAAATCGCCATTTTACAAACTTGCCGTTGCTAACATCTACAACATAAAATAAATTAAAAGATAATAATAATAAAAAAATTAAAAAAAAATTATATTTACACATATTATTTCAAGCAACAATAATTTTTTTTTTAAAAATGACACAAAATAATAATAACACTTAACATTCATCTTATACCATACACACACACACACACACACACACACACACACACACACACACACACACACACACACACACACACACACACACACACACACCAACAATATAGATAAATGCATAATTATATTACATAAAAGCATTAACCATCAGGGTTTGTTTAAATGCCCAGTGTTGTTATGATTGGCTCATCAGGTAATCGAAAAGTTTCGTTTTAAACATTCCAAGTGAGGCTATAGTCTTCAAATGTGCAGGAATAGTGTTCCATACAAACGGTCCAGAAAAGGATAAACTAGTTTTAAAGAGGTCAATTCTAGGCAGAGGTAGGGGTAAAGTATTGTTCCTTGAGGACCGTTCGCGTTCTTGCTGTGGCACAAATTTGGTGGTTAGATACTGCGGTGTCATGTTATTTAATATCTTGTGCACGAGGATGCATTTGTTGAACTTAAGTTGTTGACGCAGGCCGAGAATGTTTAGATGTCTAAATTTGTCTATGGTAGGAATGGGCCGCGTATCTATCATTTTGACAGCTCTTTTATATATAGAGTTTAACCTGTTCATGTGAACATCACTACAACCGTCCAACACTGTGGAGACATAATCAACGTGAGACTTGATATGGGAATGAAAAAAACAGTTTACGAGTATGTGTATCCGTTACTTGTCTAAGCTGGGACAACAGGAAAGTGTTTTTAGCAATGGTTTTACAGACTGTATTTATATGCGTCTCCCAACATAATTGTTCGTCAACGTGTATTCCCAAGAATTTACGCTCTGTGACTTGTTCTATCGGTTTAGCGTTCAGTTGTAAATGTAACGGCTGTGGTCGGCGTTGGTGTTTTTGTCGTGTAGTGATTAAAATACTCTTTGTTTTTCCTGGATGAAGAACCATATGATTCTCTCTACACCAGTCGGAAACCTCGCTGAGACTACTTTGTAAGCTAATGTTAATGTCAGCTGTTTTTTTACCCGAAACATGGAGGCTCGTATCGTCCGCAAACAGATTGCAATTAACATCAGTGTTAGTAATATGCAAAGGCAAATCATTAATGAATATTATAAATAGAAGAGGTCCCAAGATCGACCCCTGGGGGACACCGTAGTTAACTTGTCCTTGTTTAGAGTATTTTCCATTAGTATATACCTTTTGTTTTCTGTCTTTTAGGTATGATCTAAAAAATGCTATGGCAGTTTCACTTATATGGTATGCTGCTAGCTTCTTTAAGAGAATGTCATGGTCGACAAGATCAAATGCTTTTTGTAGGTCTAAGAAAACAGCTCCAGACATCAGGTTTTTATTTATTGATTCCAGCCAGCTGTCTACAATGTGTGCCAGTGCTGACTGACATGAGTGTTTCGGTCTAAAGCCGGACTGATGAATATTTATGAAATTGCCCTTTTCTAGAAAATCGAGGAGGTGTTTTTGTATGTGTTTTTCAAGGGGCTTTGACAGGGCCGACAAAAGTGAGATAGGACGGTAGTTATTGACATCTTCAAGATCTTGTTAGCAACGGCAGAGAGAGAGAGAGAGAGAGAGAGAGAGAGAGAGAGAGAGAGAGAGAGAGAGAGAGAGAGAGAGAGAGAGAGAGAGAGAGAGAGAGAGAGAGAGAATGAATCAATGAATGAATCAATGAAACTTTATTTTACAACGGTTTAGGCATTGACATCGTCATCGACACAGCCATTTTACAAACCTGCCGTTGCTAACAACTACAAGACTAACTACAAATATACATACATATAAGTAAACATAATACTTGCAAAGCGATGACAACACTATTCACATAGACAGACATACTCATAGACTCACAGACACCCCCCCCACCCCACCCACCCCCCTTCACACATAGACAGAGCTAAGTAGTCCAAATGATAATTGAAAAGGATAACAGACTTAATTGGGAATAAATTGGACCCAGCATAAAAAGAAACATATAATACAAGTGGTTGAGTCATCCCTACGAGTGATCCACAAAATATTTGAAGAGACCCTTTTTAAAACAGGCTAGCGAGGAGGCGGATTTTACATGGTCTGGAAGGGCATTCCAGATAAGTGCCCCTGAGAAGGATAAGCTAGTTTTATATAGATCGATCCTTGGTTTTGGGACTATGAAAAGCTTTCTGATGTTTCCAAGCTTGGACTCAGACTTACGGAACAAAGTGGAGATGTACTCAGGTGTTTTGCGTTTCCACACTTTGAACATAAAGATTGCTTTGTTATATTTAAAATGATCTTGAAGTGGCAGGAGACCTGCTTTTGAGAGCTTTTCTTCAGTGCTAAGGTGTTGATCAGGGCAGATTATTTTGGCCGCTCGTCTGTGTAGGGAATTGAGTCTCTTTAAATGGACCTCACTACACCCATCCCATACCGATGACGCGTAATCGATATAAGAACGTATGTGAGCGTTATAAAATAGTTTACGGGTATCTGAATCAGTATAATATTTCAGTTTTGATAACATAAAGAGATTTTTGGCTACTATTTTGCATAAGGCGTCTGTATGAGCTTGCCATTTTAGCTGACTGTCGATTTTAATCCCCAGTACTCGATGTTCATTTACCTGTTCTACCTGACTACCTTTAAGTGAAAGGTTAAGTAATAGAGGCATTATCTGCTGTTTTTGGCGCGTGGCGACTACCATCGATTTCGTTTTGGCTGGATGAACAACCATAGAATTGTTTATACACCAAGCTGATACTTCATGAAGACTTTGTTGTAGGTTGTCGGAAATTACCTGTATATCTTTACTAGTAGTATGAACTGAGGTGTCGTCAGCAAAAAGGTCGCATTGTACATCTTGGCAAGTAATATGTAGAGGCAAATCATTGATAAATAAGCAAAACAGTAGAGGGCCCAGTACAGACCCTTGGGGCACACCAAAGCTTACATCTTTGAGAGAGGAGTATGAGCCATGAACAAGAACCTTTTGTTTTCTTTTAGTAAGGTAAGATGTGAAAAAAGCAACTGCGTCTCCGTTATTGAGGTATGTGTGAAGCTTAGCAGTCAGAATAGTATGGTTAATCAGATCAAAAGCATTCTTAAAATCCAGATAGACTACTCCTGTTAACTGTGAGAGAGAGAGAGAGAGAGAGAGAGAGAGAGAGAGAGAGAGAGAGAGAGAGAGAGAGAGAGAGAGAGAGAGAGAGAGAGAAGGGTCAATTTAGTCAAGCCAGACCAAACAGGTGACTCTGGTGTCCCTGGTTGTTTGCCTTCCCCTCCCTCCCCCCACCTCCCCCCCCCCCCCCCCACCCCCCCCCCCCCCCCCGCTGCCCCATCTCTTCCTTCATCCGGAGAGGTGAACTTGACGAGCGAGTATAAGAATGTGTGTTTGATGTGCTTTTCTGAAACTTGGTGGAGCGAAGATGTGAGTGATGATAGTGTTGCGATCGACGGTTTTGGTACGCCGTTTAGATTGATTGATTGATTGTACATTGCTTAACGTCCCGACAGCAACAAGGCTTTCTCAGGACGTGCCTGCACTGCTTGTGAAAAAAAATAAACAGAACATTGAATGTATGTCGCCAGCCGGTCAAATACATTAAATAAACCTAACACATGGGGCCTAAATAAAGCTAAGACCATTTAGCAACACACATCCAATATCAAGAGCTACAGGCAGTGCAGACAGTAGGGAGAGTTTTAAAAAGGCAAATACAGGTGAATGGACAAAGGGTAGACAGAAACAAATGCCCCAGAATAGAGAGAAAAACCCACCCTGTGGGGCTGACCAGGGTGACCCTGGGAACTAAAAAATACCTAACCCCACCCAAGTCCCCCAGGGCAGACCCGGGTGGGGTTGGTACGCCGTTTAGAACTGATAGAGATTGTAAGATTAGTGGGAAACGGTGGGGTGGCGGAGTAGGCCTGTATGTTAATGAACGGTGGTGTAGCAAGTCAAGCGTAATGGTTAGGAAACAGCTTACAACACGTGATGTAGACTTATTATCAGTTTCACTCAGACCCCGTTATCTCCCCCGTGAGTTTGGTCAGATCTTTGTAACGGTCATCTACACCCCCCCTCACTCCAACCCCTCCCACGCCTCAGCCCAGATAGCAGATGTGATTAAAGAGTTACAGCTTATCTCCCCTGACGCCCCCAACTTTATTGCAGGTGACTTTAACGACTGTGACTTACGCACGAGCTTACCGACTTTTCACCAGTACGTGACTGTCCCCACTCGCAAGAACAAGACGTTAGATTTAGTGTATGGAAACGTCCCCAATGCATACCGATCGTTCGTCCTCCCTCCCGTAGGTAACTCTGACCACAATACTGTGTTTCTTGTCCCAGCATACAAACCCAAAATCCAGACAGAGCCCATAGTGAAGAAGTTAGTTAAGGTGTGGTCTAAGGATAGTGTAGAACAGTTGCAAGGGTGTTTTGAGTGTACAGATTGGGACGTGTTTCTTGATTCTAGTGCCAGTGTAGACGAAGCTACTGAAGTAACTTCTGACTATGTGAATTTCTGTAAAGATATGATTATTCCATCTAAGACAGTGAAATTGTATCCCAACAACAAACCATGGATTTCAAAGTCTCTCAAAGCCACATTGAATGAGAAAAAAAGTTGCATTTCAGACTGGAGACAGAGTAGAAAGAAAAGCAGTACAGAATAAATTGAGGAAGCAGATTTTAGACGCTAAGAAAAAGTATAAAGAGAAAGTAGAGTCACAGTTTGAATCAGGTAGCTTAGCAGATGCATGGAGAGGACTTAAAACTTTATCAGGCCACAATAAACCAAAATTCAGTAGCAGTAGCATGCCAATGAAAGAACAAACTGAATTTTCTGAAAAACTGAATGAGTTCTATTGTAGATTTGAGAAAGATGATCTGAAGGATGATTTAGATAGCATGATTTCCCAGCTTGAAGTAAATGTGGCAGGCAATGTTGATGAAGACTTTGAGATCCATGGCAAGGCGGTTGAGAAGCTTTTTAGCAAACTGAATGTTAAGAAAGCAGTAAACCCTGATAATATTTGCGGTAGAGTTTTAAGAGTATGTGCCAGCCAATTGTCTGTTGTTTATAGCCGTTTGTTTAGCTGGTCTCTGAAGGATTGCACTGTACCTAGGCTCTGGAAAACATCTACAGTCTGCCCTGTCCCCAAGAACAAAAAGCCCAAGACACTCAATGACTATCGCCCTGTAGCTCTCACCTCTATAGTAATGAAGTGCTTTGAGCGTGTTGTCCTTTCTAGACTGCTCGATCAGGTCAAGCCCTATCAAGATCCTTTCCAGTTTGCATACAAGCAAAACAGATGTACTGATGACGCCACACTCACACTTCTGCACCATGCATACACACATTTAGAAAAACCTGGCTCTTTTGTACGCATTCTTTTTATAGACTTTTCTTCAGCCTTCAACACTATACAA
The DNA here is from genome assembly GCA_036245525.1 of Semisulcospira habei. Lineage (NCBI taxonomy): Eukaryota > Metazoa > Mollusca > Gastropoda > Semisulcospiridae > Semisulcospira > Semisulcospira habei. The sequence goes on from BTPG01000001.1 coordinate 320,243,551, forward strand.
CCCTATCTCATAGCTCAAAAACTTCTCTGTTACAATGTATCGCCAAGGCTTATCCTATGGATTGTCGACTTCCTTGTAAATAGGACCCAGTCAGTTCGCTTTCAAACAGCTCTCTCATCCCTTAGGTCCACTTTCATAGGCGCCCCTCAAGGTACAGTTCTCTCCCCTGTGCTGTTCACACTGTACACTAACGATTGTAGTGGCACTGACTCTACCCTTCTTATAAAATACTCGGATGACACTGCCTTAGAAGATCTCTCCAATAATGATGCGACTTACTTTGCAGAAGTAGAACGTTTTAGTGTTTGGTGTAAAGATAATTTTCTAGACCTCAATGTGAGTAAGACCAAGGAACTACTGATAGACTTTCGAAGAAACCCTGCCCCTGTCCCTGTTCTGATGATCGATGATGTGTCTGTTGAGCGTGTGACTGAGTATAAGTATCTTGGAACAGTCATAGATGATAAGTTGTCCTTTAACGCAAACACCTCCCTCATACACAAGAAATGTCAGTCACGCATCTACTGCCTCCAGAAACTCAGGAAGCTGAATGTGAACCCCTCTGTCCTTCAAACCTTTTACTGCTCTTTTATTGAGTCTGTCATCACTTTCGGTTCTGTGTGCTGATATGGAGGTCTGAGTGTGAAGAACAAGAACACCCTGGCACGAATGGTAAACATCTGCAGCAAAGTGACTGGCAGTAAGCAAAACATGAACAGCGTGTGGTGAGAAAGGGTAGGCGGATAGCTTCAGACAGATCCCATGTCCTTGCCC
>BTPG01000001.1:320249324-320306824 GCA_036245525.1 Semisulcospira habei
ACCACAAGATGTTTTACTTTTCATGTTGGTTATAGATTTTCCTACATCAAGGACGGTCATTAGGGGAACTGAGAAAGTATTGCCAGCGTTTATCTGACTGTGCTGTTTCAATTGTTCTGAACTTACGTATTCATCTGGCTCACTGGTGTTCGTCTGTGACAGGGTTTTAGCGATGTTAAGAATTTGTTCATAAATACATAAGCTGTAATGTGCGGGGGGACACTCGTTGATTTGCTTGATTGTCCTTTAGTAAATGTGTTAATCACCTGCCACACGCTGCGAATGTCTTTGACGCCCACAATAATCTTTTAAGCAAACTGCCTCTGTGCTTTACGTACTAATGATTTAACTATGTTTCGCTGTTTTTTGTACTCGTCAAATTTCTTTTGTTGTTTCAATAGATCTCTTAGTTCCATCGCAGTTTTAATCTCATACGTCAGCCACTCAGGCACATTGGGGTGTTTAACACGCTTAGTGCGCCTCGGGGCATGTCTGTCAAGAACACCGAGGAACAACTTATACCAGTGGGACAGCGCTACATTGGGATCGTTATAGTTATACACATCAGAAAATGGTGTTTGGGAAACGTCATGCAAAAATATGATCTTGGTTAAATTTTTTGAATCATCTGTAGAGGATGGTTATATGCTCCTTATGCGGTTTCTTTGGCAACTTTGCAGATAATGAAAAACAAATAGGAAAATGATCACTGACAGAGATGCTGGGTACATAGACATTGCTAAGGGAACTCTCGTTTTTTGTATAAACATGGTCAACTAATGTGGAAGAAGTAGCAGTGACCCTGGTGGGTGACTGAACTACTTGTGTAAGGCCTTTAGTAAATTATCATGGATTTCCATGACGTGTTGCCAGGTTTCAATAAATCAACATTAAAATCACCGAGTATATGTATATCACCCTTGGAGTTTTGTACTTTGTCAACCATTACAACAAAATCATCTTGCCAGGACACTGTAGCTGCGGGGTTTCTGTAAAAACATACAAAGGTCGGGGTTGACTTGGCGTTGCTTTTATCTCAAGCCACAGGCTTTCCACATGGGTGGATTCCAGGTCACATCGCCGTGTTACGTTAATAGCAATAGTATTGTAAACATAAGCACAAATGCCAGGATGACCAGGCGCTGAAGCATCTCGCCTATGAATGGAGATATTTTGTATGGTGACAGCTTGGTTACTTATATTCTCTGTCAATCTACTTTCTGTAAAGCCAAATATATGATATGGGGAGGGTTGGTTGAGTAGTACTGTAACGTCTAATACTTTACTGCAAAGGTGATATATATTGAGGTGGCCTATTCTAAGCAAATGATCGCTGACACTAGTAAACATGTCAGGTAACTTCGCAACCAAATAATAGTTTCAAATGTACTAACAAACCAAATGACAGTTTAAACAACAATAACAAAGTGTCACTATGTGGCATGCAGATCAGTGGTCAAAACACAGCCCAGAAACATGCGCGAAAGTTAAAAAAGAAAGAAAAAAATAGCGGATCGTAGATGTAAATGCAAAAAGTCTGCAGATATATAGGTCTCTGCGTGTGCAACGTACCGTTGCTAAAAACAAAACGCGATGAAGCGTACCAGAGTAATCTTATTCTATTTGCTACCGACGCAGTCAGTGATAAGAATCACTTTAATAGCGGCTAAGTTGTGCACTCCTGTTCAATACACAGGCTAACACAGTTTGTAAAGTCACAGAGCGCTGCAATTGTAATAATTATACGCGCATTCCGATGAGAATTGCACGCGGGTGTGTCTATCCACACAGACCACTAAGCCAGTCATCACACACTGATCAGTCATCAGGGGTCAAGTGCTAATCCTGAACCTATTAGTAACAGGATTATGTTGTGTGATTGTATCGCGACTAATCGTATCACAAAGAGGCGCACGAATTGGGTGTCTAAGATCCGTTACGGTCTAGCACACAACAAATACGAACTAAACCTAGTTGAGACTCCGTCTTGACGTCACACATTAGACACGTTAGCTATGTCAAATAAACGTACATGAATCTATATCGTGCAGTAAGTCACCGATTTCTTAGGTACAAATTGAGTTTAAAATCACTTTGAGTATAGCGTCAATATTGAAGGACTTGATAGCGGTTCTATGTCGCAATCAAAACTACACACGTTTCACAGTTACGACAGCAATTGAGTTTTGTAGTACTAATCAATTGATAATCATGAATTTGAGTATTTGGATGACATCAGTCCTGTATGAAAAAATCTCATTCGAGCTGATATATGACAGGAACAACAGTCCGACCCGGAGCCAGGACAGCTCGTACCGGCGCAACCCGAGCGTCTCCCACAACCCTCCCAGGTCAGTGCCAAAGAAGGTTGTGGAAAACAATCACAATACGCACACCAGCAAGAACCATCCAGGCAACGGGTCGGAATGTGGCGACCATCAGACATCAATCTTCTTTCATATAATGAAAATTAATTATTTGTTTTCACGCGGTGTACACTGTCTAGCAGTGAAAAGAAGTTGCGCAATTTTCATCACTAATTCAATGGGAATTTGGTTGTCACAACTAGCAGTGGGGGCCCAGGCATTAGCAACTGAGGTCTGGGCCGTTCCGGCAGATGAAATCACAAGAGGCGGAAAGTCAGTTGTCTGGAACATCGGTGACTGCTGTTCCGCCTGGCCACATGGGTTCGGGGACGAAGGGTCGACAGGCTGCTGGCCGAGTTTCGGCGGCAATGGCTGAAGAGGCCGAGTCAACTCTGAGTTGTTAACTTGAGCGGGACGCACCCCGTGGCCCTGACATGCCAGGCGGGCCGGGCGCCATCCAGTCATGTCAGAGACATGGGGTTTGCGTGCCTGGTAACCGGGCGCTGAGTTTAAGTTGGCATGATCTCGTGGAGCAACGTAGGACCGGTATTCACCGTAGCGTATATTGAGGGCCAGACGTTTGGTGCCCTCAGCGCTGGGGTGCATTCTGTCACCGTCCCGGTAGAGGGTCTGGCGGAGGGTGGGGGTGGGGGGGGGGTTGGTGGAGGGGGCGTGGTTCTTGGTCAGAAAGGTGGTGGTGTGGTCCAGGATGGCGATGTCAGCCTTCCTGCAGGCCGCGTGGAGATTGTCATTGGATTTAGCTGCGGCTGCAAACAGGGTGTGCCGTTGACCAAAGGGCGGCATGATGGTGAACGCCTGTAGAGTGGCCTGCGGGAACTTGGTGGCCAGCAGATCGATGAGCTGCAGCCACGTGTTGCATGAGACCGGAATATTAAAGTTGCGGCAGCTGAAGGTGACGTGGTGTACATGTACATGACGTCGGACAGGCTGGCGGGTGTCAAGCCACTTGGTGAGGTCGCTGACAGACAGACCTGACACCGCCATGTTCTGAACTGTAAAATCCGGAGCTGACATTTTCCGGTCATCGATGAACCTGATGACTGAGTCGCCGAGGAGTCGAGCATACGACTGCGGGTTCACCTTTGCTTGGCACAGCTTTGCATAAGGCGTCAGCAGCTTGGCAGTGTTGGTGTTCATGGCGTTGGTCGAACCGGGAGTAGAGCTGTCAGATTTGTGCTCTGGGCCACGCGCGGCCCTGCTGCCACTTAGCTGTGTGTCAAAGGGAGAGAAGCGGTTGTGGGTTTCGATGCTGAACGATGAGTGGCGAGGCACATAATTATCATACTGTTGAGTGTGCAGGGGGCTAACAGACTGACAAGAATCAGGGTCTGGGGTGTTCACTGAGTGATTGGTGGCCGTGGACGGGGTGACCGGGGGAGGGGGGAGGGGCGACGTGGAGGCTAGGGCTGGTTTCACTGTTTCTTGGAAAGGTATTGCTTGGCCAAGTGCTCCTACCTGGGGTATTTTTTCAGGGTACCGATCACGGCGCTCTGTGTGTCTCTGGCAGCAGCAAGTTTTGAAACCTGTTTGATGATGGTTTCCTGCTCTACTGTAAGTTTCTGTATATCAGTGCACGTTGATTGTTCAACCCTGGTCAGGTCTTTTTCCACAACAGAAAGTCCGTGTTTCCTTTTAACCTCGTTGTCTTGCACTTGGGCTTTAAGAGTGCTTTGTTGTTGTTGCAAGGTGACACAGTGCGCCTTGACACTTGCCAGTTCGGTCTTCAATGAAAAAAGTTCCAACTGGAGTTTTTTTTTATGTTAGCCGCCGAAGCCTCCAATTTCTGCTGAAACTGACACAGGAGAGCTGGCAGGGTGGCTAACTGGGCGAGGGGGACGGGTTGTTGGGGAGGTAGCGAGGTAACAGCAATCGGTGGGAAGGCAGACGAGTCACTTGCGAAGATTTTCTCGTCGTCTGATTGGGTCGAAAGACAGGTGGTGGGAGAGTGATGGTCGGGTCGGAAGGACGGAGAGTGACTGATAGGCGTGGTCAGATCCTGCCCACTGTTAGCAGCGGTGTTCCACCAACTTCCGAGCAGCTGAGCGTGACGGGCGGGTCATGCTGGGCGGAGTCAGGCGGTCGGCTGGGTGGAAATGTGGTCAAGTCCAAGGGTGGTGTGACGCTGGTTACATCACTGTTGTGTGGAGTTGAGGGATTCATCATCATCATCAGTCCCTTGCCCGAACTGGGCGTTGGGGGGACTGAAAGGCAGCAGCAACAGACAGTGCTCTCCACTGAGTTCTATTTTGGGCGGTGGCAAGCAAGTCTGGCATCTCGAGTTCGGTCCATTCTTTTATGTTTGCGACCCAACTCTTTCTCTGACGACCTCGCCGACGACTTCCTTCGAGAGTGCCTTGGAGGATAGTCTTGGACAAGGTGTTGTGTCGGGTCACGTGGCCAAACCAAGCAAGCTTGCGCCGTTTCACGGTTGCCAGAAGGGGTTCATGTGGGCCCACCAGGGAAGTGACGATGCTCCGTACATATTCGTTGGTCTTGTGCTCGCGGTACGAGATGCGGAGCAACTTCCTCAGGCACTTGTTCTCAAAGGCCTGGATTTTCTTTTCTGAGTCTGCAAGCAGTGTCCAAGTCTCACAGCCGTAGAGTAGAATAGACACTACGAGGGACTTGTAAAGCCTGTACTTGATGGTGAAGCTGATGGAGTTACTTCGCCATATCCTGTCCAGCCTGGCCATTGCGAATGTTGCTGTACCTATCCTGATACGGATCTCTGCTATGCAACTACCGTCTTTGGACAGGGTGGCTCCCAAGTACTTGAAGCTATTGACCTCTTCTAGCTTCTGGCCGTTCATGTGAATGTTGCTGCTGCTGTCGCTTGTGGTGTTGATCATCACTTTGCTTTTATCCGTACTGATCTCCATGCCATGCGCTACTTGAAAGTTTGTCTGTCAGGTTTTGGAGCTCACTATTGCTGCCTGCCATGAGGTCAATGTCGTCTGCGAATCGAAGATTGCACAGGGATCTGCCACCAATAGAGATTGAAGTATGGTGGTCGTGGAGGGTTTCCTGCATGATCTTCTCCAGGAATATGTTGAAAAGGACAGGAGAGAGCAGGCATCCTTGACGGACACCGATCGTCGTCCTGAAGAACTCGCCTGACTGATTGTTAAGTAGAACCGCGCTGCAGGCGTTCTTGTAAAGCGCTTCTATCATTTGGATCAGACCCTCCTCTATGTTGAACGATCTCATGACTTGCCAGAGTCCGTCGTGCCAGACGCGATCAAATGCTTTCCTGAAATCAATGAAGTTGTGGTAGAGTTCGCGCTGATGCTGCAGATGTTTCTCGATCAGGACGCGGCAGTTGAAAATCTGCTCTACAGTGCTTCTTCCAACTCTGAAGCCAGCCTGTTCTTCTGCCAGCAGTTCCTCGGCGAAAGTTTTGAGGCGGTTGAGAATGATTCTAAGCATTACTTTGCTAGGGTGACTTATCAGACTGATAGTTCTGTAGTTCTGGCACTGTTTCAGGTTTCCTATCTTGGGGAGCGGGATCACTAGAGACTGTGTCCATTCTACTGGCCATTTCTTTTGCTCCCAGATCTTTTGACAGAGTGTAGTGAGGACCTTCGTTGTTACTTCTCCTCCATGTTTCAACAGTTCAGCAGGTACGTTGTCTACACCTGGAGACTTTCCTCCCTTCAGGCCGCGTACGGCTGCTTCCACCTCTTCAGCTAACACTGGCAGGTCTTCAGCCTTCCTGGCCCCAGCCTGGTTGTTTTGGAGGATGCTGGTGTCTGGCTCAGCCTTGTAGTTATACAAGTCTCGGCAGTACTCAGTCCATCTGTTTAGTACAGCAGTGTTTTCCGTAAGGAGTTGGCCGCTGCTGTCTTCGATGACTGTGGCTGTTCGCTGTTGAGTCTTGGTGAGGGTCCTTAGCGTTTCATAAGCGTTCTTGCTGTTGCCGTTTGCCATGCCCTCTTCCACGCTACAACACTGGTCTTCAATCCAATCTTTTTTGGCTTCTTTCATCCTCTTCCTGATCTTCTTGTTGACAAGTCTGTACTTGTTTGCTGATGTGAGGTCTTGGCCTCTCTTTTTCTTCCAGGCTCTCCTCTCATCACAGAGATCGAGGATGTCATCGGTGACCCAGGGCTGTTTGCGCTTCCTCTGCTTCCCCAGCACTTCTTCTGCTGTAGAAAGTAACACCTCTTTTATATTTCCAGCAAGGGTGTTTACGTCACAGTCCAAAGTAGCCAAGGCTGCAAATCTGCCTCCCACCTGGGCTTGGAAGAGCTCTTCTACTTCCGGGTCTTTTAGCTTCTGGAGGTCGAATCTGATGCGAGGGCTCTTGCTATCTCGTTTCAATGCCAGCTTCAACTTGAGGCTAGTAAGGACGAGGTTGTGGTCGCTGCCAATATCAGCGCCAGGAAAGGACCTCGTTTGTGCTTTGTTAACGCTGGATTTGAATCGTCGAGGCAGCAAGATGAAGTCAATCTGGTTATGGACCAGGCCTCCTGGCGATTGCCATGTCACTGTTCTTGACTTCTTGTGTGGATGGAGGGTATTAGCAACGGTGAGACGGTGACTCTGTGCGAACTCTAAAAGTCGCAGGTCTCTGTCGTTTGTTTCTCCAAGGCCAAACTTGCCAGCTGTTCCTGCCCATTGTTGGTAGGCGTCAGGGCCGATCTTTGCATTCCAGTCACCGAGGACAGTCAGAATGTCTTTCTTAGGTGTTTTCTTGATGATGTTGTCCAGTTGTTCGTAAAATTCTTCTAATTCTTCATCATCATGATCTGCTGTTGGAGCGTATACTTGAATGATAGTGATGTTGTGCGGTCGGGCGGAGATGCGGATGGAGATTAGTCTGCTTGACACGGGGGTGCAGCTGATGACAGTTCCAGCCACCTCTTTCCTTACGATAAAAGCTACGCCATGTTCGTGCTTGGTTTCTTTTCCGCTGAACCAGATTTTATGGCCTTCATCTGTTGTTGTTTCTCCGAAGCCTGTCCATCGAACTTCTGCAAGTCCTACAATGTCCCAGCGATAGCGATTCAACTCGTGGGTGAGTTCCTTCACTTTGCCGCACTGGTAGAGTGTGCGAACGTTCCAAGTTCCGATAGTTATTCCTTGCGTGGGCAGCTTGATGGTGGGTTTGGTTCCAGTAACACACTTGTCGCCCCCACCCTGGAGACCTCCAATGGGGTGCGCGGTCGTTGGTGATCCAGGCCCCGACCGATCCGGCATGTTATTCTTATTCTGTTGCTTGTCCATCAGTCCTTTCAATGGGCTTAGGCGAACTTGGCGGCGCCCGTCTCCTCTCCAAGTATTTCAACTGACTGAGAGACGCGTCAGCCCCTCACAACGTTTCGCCCGCCAGCAGAAGCGGTTACCGGGGTGTGGCTAGGTAAAGGACCTGGAGCCAGCTGTGAGAGTTGAGTGCCATGTGAAGACCAGTGCTCCCGCCTGCCCCAAGAGGCGCTGCTGGCTGAAAAGTCAAAGGTACTACTTCTCCATGAACACTCTACACCCCAAGGTGAGGGATTAGTGTCCTGAAAAAAACTCGTCAGCTGTGCCGGGGTGGAGAGAGAGAGAGAGAGAGAGAGAGAGAGAGAGAGAGAGAGAGAGAGAGAGAGAGAGAGAGAGAGAGAGAGAGAGAGAGAGAGAGAGAGAGAGAGAGAGAGAGAGAGAGAGAGAGAATGACGTCCTATTTAGAGTATTATGTCAGTGTCTGCGTGGTGACGGACTTGTCTCTTTCACGTCACCGCCACTGTCTCACTTCCTCTAGAAGTCAAGGTTTTTCGTGTTTTAATTCTTTTATAAAAGAATTAATTTTTTGAGAAGTTGAACGAATACAAAACTGGCTAACGAACTCATCTAATGTCTTTTTTCCAAACTAACTATATGCAAAACTTCAAGTAAATATGAAAAAAATTAGGGACTTTAATCTGGGTCAACCGACTTCCTATAAACGGTTGTTTATGTCTTTAATGTGACATTCAGTTACAATATGCTCGTAGGCTCTCTTAACCACCTACTTAACAAAGTATTTCGCCAAGTTTCAAGCTTGTGTGTACAGAAATATCGGAGGTTTCCTTGTTTTCACACACACACACACACACACACACACACACACACACACACACACACACACACACACACACATACACACACACACACACACACACACACACACACACACACACACACACACACACACACACGGTGCTTCGCGCCAAATGTACGTTCAGCAGCAAGGTTAGCGTAACTACACATGACTTAATTTTTATCTTGTTCAATTGTTAGAGGTTTAGCCTGCCCGGCTTTGACATCATGGACATGCTATTAAATTCGCCCCACCGCGACCCGTCCTAAAAAGTCCCTTCTATAAATGGAACGGACTTAAAAAACCTGCCAGATTTGGGAATGAGCCAGTGAGCTCGATCTATAAGGGGCACAGTGCATACGCGTGATTGGTTTGAAAAACGTTATTTGTCATGAAATGAAAAGAAGTACCCAAAAAAAGAAGAGGTGATATAAAGTTTGCCTTCGGGTTGGTGTTTAGCAGGCTTTGTGTATTAGACACTCAGCCTACTTCGTGCCCAAGGGTACTCCCCATTCGTTCTCTCTCTCTTTCTCTCTCTCCGTCTCGCTCTCTCTCTCTCTCTCTCTCTCTCTCTCTCTCTCTCTCTCTCTCTCTCTCTCTCTCTCTCTCTCTCTCTCTCTCTCTCTCTCTCTTTCTCTGGCCTCATCTACACGCCTTTTCTTTCGCTCGCTCCTGCACGTGCTTGCACACACTCTTGTCTCTCGTGTTCAGGTTCTTTCCGAGTCTCTCTCTTACGCGATTTTTCGTTGACGTCATTTTTACTTTTTCCGCACTTTTGTTCTTCCTTTTCTTTTATTTTACGTCACCTCCTTCAGTTGCCACATTCCTTCTGCCATTGAAGATAAGTAGCGGCTAATGTCTATGTTTGTTTGTTTGTCTATTTTGACAAAGACGAAATATTAATAAATTGTGTTGTACCCGTCTTTTCTAAGCGTGTTTCTTTCTCCGTTGGGTACTTCTTTGCATATTACACGCTTGGCAGTCACCTTTTTGGTCTGATTTGTTATTTGTCATGACGTACTTTTATTTTTTACGTAAATTTATATTTTACGTTATATGAGTTTAACTTTAGAAGAAACTACCAATTAAGTGGGAAAATGCACTGTCAAGGGAGCGTAAAAAAGGAAAGAAAGGTGCGCTACGTAAGTGACTGAAACAGGGTATGTAGACAGGACTACGCCTGTGCAATTAGCGGAAATTAAAAAAACTACGTCACTAGGCTGCAAATTATGCTTGGATCAGACAAAATGTAAGTCAATATTGATCATGTTAAGCTTCCTCTAGATGCAAATTGATTGGCGCACTTGTAGCTAGTTGCTGTGGTAAGAAATGTGGCCGCAAATTGTCATAATTTGACAAAATCGGCGAGATTTAAGTGTACAAAATATGATCGATCGCGTGTCCCATTCTTCAGGCCGGATTCTGATGTTTAGCTGCGTCTAAATACACGTGTCAACATTCTTGTGGGGTGAACAAATGACAATAAGTGTTTAGATTAGGGAATTTTAGTGCCCTTCGTACTGAAACATGTTATTTGATGTTGGGACTACGCTGTGCAAAAGACGATCTCGTTTGTTCAGAAATAGCCTAAGGTGTCAAGGATTTGTGAACCGCTGGATATTAATTTTGCTCGTAATTCTATAATTATTTAAGTTGATTTCAATCATGGCAACGGAACCAACAGTGGCTTTATGACTAAAGTGCTAAAATGCTAACCAACTACGATCATTTGTGTAGTGGTAGTTTCTTGTTTGTTTCGTTTGTGTTTTCGCTGAACAACTTGTTTTGTTTTTCTTTGTTTCACGCGACAGGTCGGTGTGTTGATATAAAAACAGGACCGTTCAAGCGATTTCATCACTTGAGACGGGGACTCACTCTGGATCATCGACACGCAACTGTTCTACATGTCTGCGATATAGTAGGGTTATTGCCAGTGCATAGTGATAACAATTAGTGGCTGCTTTACATACAAAACAAATACTGTGCAGAATTGGAAGAGCTATTACCGGCGCACCGAAACGTGTACATCAGTCGCTGCATCGTGTCGGCGTTGGCGTTTTCACAGACTGAATTAGCTTGCTTCAGACACAGCGATGGAACTCTCAACAATAAATACAACAAACACATCGGATTTAATTTCCACTGTTCCGTTCGCAGATAACAAGTTTCAAATATTGTTTAATGTATTAAAGTTGATTCGAAAAGTATGCACGCCTGTAATAATGACATTTGGGACGTTTGGTAACGTGATGAACATCGTCATTTTCTGTCGGATGGGGATCAAACGCAATTCCATGAACTTGTTTTTCATAGCATTGGCACTTTCTGACATGTGTCTTTTGTACTCTGGTCTGTTAAGGGGATGGATTTTGATCATGTCAAACGATACCGTCGACATGTTTAATTTGAATGTTTTTGCATGTAAACTGGGTCCTTGGGCTTTGTACACTTTTGGAGTATTATCACCTTGGCTGTTAGTGGCCATGACGGTACAGAGAGCTGCCTCTGTTGTCTGGCCGCATCGCATTAAGTTGATCTGCACAAACAGAAAATCTTATATTTTCTTATCAGGCCTGATTTTCTTTGTTTTTTGTCTTCACTCTCATATTATATACGGATTTGTCCTGGTTAACGTCAGAAATGGCACGAATGTTGATTGTATGGCGCCTGCAAACTCTGAGTACCTCCCCTTTATGTTACAAGTGTGGTCCGTTGTAGATTTGTGCATTTCTTCTCTGGTTCCTTTCTGCCTCCTTGCCATTAGTAACGCCATACTGGTGTGGAAACTAACAGTGTCTGTGCGAGAGGCCCGGATGAAGCTGGCGACAGGTCACACAGGCCGGGGCTCTGATCGTGAAACAAAAGCTTCGTCCATTACAAAGACACTCGTGATCATTTCAGCAGCTTTCCTGTTACTGACGTTGCCGTTTACAGTCCTAATCATCTACGTCAATTACTTTCTCAGTAGTGAATATTGGAAAGACCAAAAAAATGCTGTTATATTTACATGGCTATTTACTTTTGCAAATTTTTTATATTATACGAACAGTGCTGTAAATTTTTACTTTTATTGTCTGACAGGATCGAAATTTCGTACGGAGTTTCAAAGACTGATTTGCTATTGCAAAGACCAGGCAAGCAAATCAGGACCCATGTCACATACAAACAGTTTGAAAGCTACGTCCATGTCTGTTCGGTCTGCAGCACCCAGAGATACCAGCACAGTGGCTGAAAATGAGTTTTAATATAAAAAAAAGAAAGGCAAAGCCATTATAGCTCACGTGTATGAAAGATTTACATATGTGTGACCTTTGTAACAAGGGCTGGCTTTTGCAGCAGCAAACTCCAGGTTTTCTGAAAATAATTATAAGCATTTTGAACACACCTGTCAACCCCACGTGACCCTTGACCTTTGTGATGAGTCAACTAAATTAGTATGGATTGGAAGGTATGAAATATTTCTTGAGCTCATGTGACCCTTGACCTTTCGCTCCAAACATATCCAAGAGGCATAGATCCTCGTGCGCCTGGAGGGCGCATGAGGATTGTTACGATTGTGGTTGTGTTGTCCTGTGAGAGCATACATGTGTGAATCGTAGGAAACGATCCGATATTCTTTAAGCTATCATGGGTACGATTCACATACCTTTTTAGTAAGATTTTCTTTCGTTCGCGCGGATAGCGGATTTTGCTTTGTTATGATACGCTAATTTTAGTCCGGAAGCTTCTAGAAAAGTCGCACGGAGAAGAGCGGTCGATTGTTGTTTCGCGTAGATTAGCTGAGATTGAACCAGAACGTTCGAGCATAATCGTGCTGTCTAGTGACCTCGTGCATGTGACGTTGAAGTATAAGTAACAGTTTGCTAAACTGTAGTAATTTTAGTTGTTTACTGTGCGCGTGAAGTTGGCAGCCGTTTTTTGTGTGTGTTATGAAAGATCGAGAAAGTTCTGGAAAATTCCGACTAGGTCGTGAACTGCCTACCATACTTTTGTGAGACGTCATTTTACATTGGGATTTCGGGCTGAGATGAGCAGCCGAATTTTTGTAGTCTATTGTAGTTTTCTAGAAAATTATTTTTTTTAATTAATATTTATGAGTTTCAGTTTCGTGTTTCGTTTTGATTTGTTGCGTTGTATGATTTTCTTGGATTATTCTGGAAATTGGTGTACTATAAAAGATTGGTGCTGGGGAAGCACGTTCATACATTGTCTTGCATTGTCAGTTGTAGAGACACACAGTTTATCGTAGGTACGTGGCCCGTAGAGGGTGTACATTGTGAGAGACGCAGAGTAACGGTGGTGTAATTTGTATGAGAAACTTTGTGTCGCCAGTGTGGACATTTGCAGAAGAGACTTTGTATCAGTGTTGGTGCATTTGGAAATGCATTGTGTGGAGATCGCATCGCTGAATTAAAATATTGTTGGAACTGTTACTCCAGTATTGTCTACATCATAAAGCCACGTGTGACGGGTTGCAGCTGAATGAAGTTTTTTTTTTTTAAAAGAACCTTACGTGTGTGCGTCTTGTGTATTTATCATACTACGACTACGACTCAACCACGTAACAAGGATCTATTCTTCCTGGAAATGGGTGCATGTAAAAGAGACTTAATTCCCTACCCAGACGGGCGGCCAAAATAATCTGCCCTGATCCACACTTAACCACAGAAGAAAAGCTCACAAAAGCAGGTCTCCCGCCTCTTCAAGATAATTTTAAATATAACAACGTGATTTTTATGTTCAAAGTGTGCAAGCGCAAAACATCTGAGTACACCTCCACTTTGTTCCGCAAGTCTTAGTCCAAGCTTAGAAACATCAGAAAGCTTTTCATATTCCCAAAAACAAGGATCGATCTATATAAAACTAGCTTATCCTTCTCAGAGATACATATCTGGAATGGCCTTCCCGACCATGTAAAATCCGCCGCCTCGCTAGTTTGTTTTAAAAGGGTCTGCAAGTATTTCGTGGATCACTCGAAGTGCCTAGGGATGCCTTAATTACATGTATTATATGATTCTTTATATGCTGGGTCCAATGTATTCCCAATGATTTTTTTTTTTCATTTATCATTTGAACTACTAAGCTGTGTAAGTGTGTGCTGGGGGGGGGGGAGGGGTAGGGGGGAGGGGGATATCTGAGAGTCTATGAGTATGTCTGCCTATGTGAACAGTGTTGTCAATTGTCTGCAAGTATTATGTTTTTGTTATATGTATGTGCATGTGTATATAATATTGTGATTGTTAGCAACGGCAGGTTTGTAAAATGGCTGTGTCAATGACGATGTCAATGACTTAACCATTGTAAAATAAAGTTTCATTGATTCATTGATCATTGATTTATTTCTCTCTCTCTCTCTCTCTCTCTCTCTCTCTCTCTCTCTCTCTCTCTCTCTCTCTCTCTCTCTCTCTCTCTCTCTCTCTCTCTCTCTCTCTCTCTCTCTCTCTTTTCATAGCTTCTGTTGATACACGACTGACTTGCCCGGACTTCTGGACTTCTCTCACATTTTTTTGCGGACTGGACTGAGTGTCCTAAGTGATCGCTGCGTTAGGGTAGCGCTTTCACTTACATTCCACTGTGCACCTCCGTGTCGAAGCTTTATTTAACCGTTCTCATCTAAATCGGCGTTTATTAAGCCGTACTATAGACATTGCAGGAAATTTGACTGTGAACATTGATGGACTGTTTTATTTACAGCGATTTGTCTTATTGTGAGTGCTCCGCGGATTAAGTTCTGTTTTCGTCGTCGTTGCATGTATTTATCCGCGGCAACACAAGCAATTCCTAAACAGACGTGGAGTATTTTTGACATTGCTCATTCAGGGTAGCGTACATTGATACTTTTCGTATACACTTCAGTTGTGGGGGAGTTTTTTTGTTTTTGTTTTTGTTTTTTGCAACGCTCAGCTCTTGTAATTCCTGAACGTTTGATTATCACATTAATTTTTTGTCTTTATACGTTATTGTTTTCTTTGATTGTTTTGTTTTCTCTTTACATTGGCTTTCCATCTTTGATTGACGTTTACTCAACCACCGCTATTGCAGTTGCTATTTTATTGTGAAACAAAATACAGCTGTTAGCGAAATACTCATGGCTAAAGGCAAACAAAAAGAACATAAATTACGAGTGGGTCATCTCAACGTTTTCCATCTTTATAATAAGGTATCTGACCTGTCGGCGTTTCTTAACAGTCCCACACCGTTCGACATTTTTGGCCTTACCGAGTCACGCCTAAATTCAAATATCAGTGATGATGCCGTGAAAATTTCTAATTTTAGTATCATGAGAAGAGATTCCTCCTGTCACGGTCAAACAGGCATTGCTGTATACGTTCATCACTCTATCGAACACTTAGTCCGTAGGCGTAAAGACTTAGAAACGGCTGAAGTAGAGTGTGTGTGGATTGAGGTCAAAAGCCCGTACTGCTCACCGTCATTTGTTGGTTTTCTTTACCGCAATCCGGCGTCTAACTTCGAGTGGTATGACAATTTTACTACTAACCTAGACAAAGTGTATAAAGGGCAAAATGACGTCATTCTTCTTGGTGACTTTAATATAGATATGCTTAAACCCCATCCCGCATGGGACACTACATTTTCTTTATTTGGCTTAGTACAGCTAGTTAAATCCCCCACCAGAATTACCGCCGCGAGCTCTACGCTCATTGACCACGTCTATACAAACAAACCGCAGGCCGTTTCCGATGTTAGTGTCTCAGATCTTAGTGTTAGTGACCACTGCCCCGTGATTTGTTGCTGGTCTATAAAACTCCCCAAATTAAAGAAACATCGTCATACCACAACAACCTACAGGTCGTTTAAGCATTTCAGTCGTAAAGAGTTTCTCCACGATCTTAATAACACTCCTTTTGACGATGTCCTTCTCACAGATGATCCAAATATTGCGCTGTCCACTTGGTACAGATTATTCCTTGGAGTATTAGACAGACATGCGCCGATTAGAACAAAAAGAGTAAAGAGTGATATACTTACCCCGTGGCTGACAAAAGAAATAATGCATGCCATTTCGGTGCGAAATGACCTAAAAAGATAAAATAACTTTGATGAATTTAAAAAGCAGCGAAACCGTGTGAGGTCAATGGTGCGAGCCGCGAGGAGGGACTTTATCCGCAACACTGTCAAGGACAACAAAGATGTGTCAGCAGTGTGGCGGGTAGTGAATTCAAACACTCGAGGCAATAGCAGTAGGTCAACAACCATCCCCAGTAATCTCTCCACCGACACGTTCAACGAACATTTTTTGTCTGTTGCGGATTTGATAACTACTCCTAGTCGTGATACAGAGGCTGACATATGCCCCGATTACTTAGTTAATTTCTGCAACAGAAAAACAACTGGCACACTACCATTTAATATCCCCATACTTGCTGTGCACGAAGTGGGCAAACTAATTAGTGACCTAGCTAATAAGAAGTCCTCCGGCCATGATGATATCAACCCACAAATATTACAGTTGTCTGTACCATACATCATAGAGACCCTTACTTATATTTACAACTTATGTATTCAAAATAATGTATTCCCTACAGACCTCAAAGTTGCAAAAGTCGTTCCACTGCCAAAATAAAAAAAATCGTACTGACCCTAACAACTATAGACCCATTTCTCTGCTGTCAGTATTATCTAAACCTCTCGAAAACACCTGTCTGACTACTTAGAATCGCGAAAGTTGCTACATTCGTCTCAGTCAGGATTTCGCCCTCGGCACTCATGTCATACGGCTCTGAGCAGATTAACAGACACATGGCTTTCAAATATGAATAGTTCGCAGCTGACAGGTGTAATTTATCTTCACTTTAAAAAGGCTTTCGACTTAGTGAAACATACAATATTGATTTCCAAAATTAAGCATTATCTTCGAAACGACATAGCTGTTTCCTTTTTTATGTCATACCTCGAAAACAGAAAACAGAAAGTAATTGCTAATGGAGCCTACTCTTCTACTAAAGATGTTAAACTCGGGGTTCCGCAGGGGTCAATCTTAGGTCCTCTTTTATTTTGTATTTACATCAATGACCTGCCTCTAAGTCTCACCTACGAAGCAACACAGTGTGATATGTTCGCCGATGATACCTCAATCCACACAGCTAACAAAGACATACGTGAAGTTGAAAACGGCCTTCAAAAAAGTCTCGACGGTGTAAAGCATGGTGTAAAGTCAACTCAATGATTCTGCATCCTACTAAAACAAAATCTATGATTATTGCAACACGCCAAAAGCATCTTTAAAACTTAATCTATCACTCGGCGACGACATCTAAGTGAAATCTACTTTTTTTTAAACTGCATTTAGTTGTATAAAGTTTATGACACTGACATATATATGTAGCAGAGCGCGGTAAGTCTTTGTCCCCATGTAGTTATTTTTAGTCTGCGTCTGAGGTTCGCCGTACAGTCGCTAGCCGCGACGTCACCACTTGCGTGACGCGGCGAATCGTCTGTTGTAATGGTTTCGTAACTTGTGTTTTCTATTTATTTTTAAAGTTTCATAGCTTCCGTTCTATTAGACGTAGAAAGCTGTTTCAATAGTCATTAGAGTCAGCACAGTACCTGCTTTTAGAATATCTATTTGGTTTTTTACGATCGGAAACCAATCTTAGTGTTTGACATATTTATTTTAACTTTTGCATATAGTTAGTTTAGGGAAAGACATTGGATGAGTTCGTTAGCCAATTTTGTATTCGTTCAAATTCTTTAAAAAAAAATAATTCTTTTTACAAAAGAATTAAAACAGGAAAAACCTTGATTTCTAGAGGAAGTCAGACAGTGGCGGTGATGTGAAAGAGGCAACTCCGTCACCATCTCTCTCTCTCTCTCTCTCTCTCTCTTTCTCTCTCTCTCTCTCTCTCTCTCTCTCTCTCTCTCTCTCTCTCTCTCTCTCTCTCTCTCTCTCTCTCTCTCTCTCTCTCTCTCTCTCTCTCTCTCTCTCTCTCTCTCTCTCTCTCTACTGTTAGTGTTGCCGATACCTCTGACCTTGGTAGCACTGGCATCGCATCACCGCCAACGTCAACAGTGCTAGTGCTGCCGATACGTCTGACATCGGCAGCACTGGCACCACGATCAGCGACAGCCTAAACAGTGCTAGTGCTGGCAATATGTCTGACATCGGCAGCACTGGCGAAACCATCAGCGACCGCGTCAACAGTGCTGGTGCTGCCAATTGATTACGTCTGACATTAGCAGCACCCGCACCACAATCAGCGACAGCGTCAAGAGTGTTGGTGCTGCTGAGACGTCTGACATCGGCAGCACTGGCACCACCACCAGCGACAGGCTCAACAGTGCTGGTGCTGCCAATACGTCTGACATCGGCAGCACCGGCACCACCATCAACGACATCCTCAACAGTACTACTGCTGCCAATACGTCTGACATCGGCAACACTGGCACCACCATCAGCGACAGCGTCAACAGTGCTTGTGCTGCCGATACGTCTGACATCGGCAGCACTGGCACCACCATCAGGGACAGCGTCAACAGTGCTGGTGCTGCCGATATGTCTGACATCGGCAGCACTGGCACTACCATCAGCGACAGCGTCAACAATGCTTGTGCTGCCAATGCCTGTGACGTCGGCAACACTAGCACCAACTTCCCCATCAGCAACAGCGTCAACAGTGCTGGTGCTGCCAATACGTTTAACAACGGCAGTACTGGTACCAGCATCACCACCAGCGACCGTGACAGCAGTGTTCCCACTGCAAGTACAACAGACGCCGGCGGGACTGGCACTCATCCATTTGCTCCTGTTGCTGCAGTGTCCACCGAGTCTGCGTGCCAGACAGTCTGCCCGGTATTACTCAACCCTGACCCCCTGGCTGATGAGCGCCTGATGGCGGAAATATCGGCTCTCCGATCCGCCGTTGGGGAGATCCGCCACTCGTACAACATCGAGGTGGATTCGCTACACACAGAGATCAGACACCTGCGTGAGCGGATCACCCAGCTGGAGGGAGAGAAAGATGGCCAGAGAAGCGACAAGAAAAGCGGCAAGAAGAACCCGTCACCCCCGTTCAACACTCGGCCCAAGCAAGCGCTGGTAAAGTCGACAACCTCAACGACATCTTCTGAATCCCCGCGAGCATTTCCGCCAACCCCCGAGCGCAAAGAGCCGGCACCAAAACGACCATCTTCAGATACCGACAAAGCCACCGACCTTTCTGGACTCCAAAACCCAAAGCTCGACACCCAGACGCTACTTCTCGGCGATTCGATACTACGCGACCTTCATGGAGACCTAATGTATGTCACTGGCACAGACAAGGCGCAGGTCGTGTCAGTGTCAGGCCTCGACAGAGATAGGATCCTGCAGCACCTTCACGATGCCGACCCCACCAATGCAGTCACCACAGTCGTCATGCATGTCACCGACTGTACTGCTGGTTTGAGGACAACCATAAGATCTCTGAAACAAAGAATAAATTTCAGTAGAACTTGCTTCTTGAACTATTTTGGTGACATTTGTCATACTATCGCAAAAGAGAATCACATACTCTGTTGTTAAGCAGAGACTCACAGGCATCCATCAGTTAGAATAAACACATTTATTTATGTTTGTAGTTGCATGTGAGCTTGAGACAGGCATTCATTTCAAATTCTTGCTTCTATCGGTGTTGATAAATAGTGTTTTGTTTGCTTTGTAACAGACTTGAAGGTTCTTGCAGCCATGTTGCTACATTGTTATACACCCTAATAGACATCATACAGATGAAGAAGGATGAGATTGGCACATCCACCTCGCATGACTGTGTGGAGGGTACCGCGAAAGCGACGCCTCAGCCCGAAGAAGGCACAGCACCTTCATGCCAAAAAAGCACGCTGCATCGAGCCTGAGGGGAACATCCCTTCGGGTGTCGACATCTCTTCTTTTGCTGCTCGACTGAAACTTTCTGCCCCAAGATCTGGATGGCTCACTAAATACTCAGCGTCAAAGGAAGATCCACTGGAAACTTTCTGCCCCAAGATCTGGATGGCTCACTAACTACTCAGCGTCAAAGAAAGATCCACTGGAAACTTTCTGCCCCAAGATCTGGATGGCTCACTAACTACTCAGCGTCAAAGAAAGATCCACTGGAAACTTTCTGCCCCAAGATCTGGATGGCTCACTAACTACTGAGCGCCAAAGGAAGATCCACTGGAAACGCAGCTTAACAGCATCCCAGAAACGAAGTTTGTGTTTGCAGATGGAACAGATTTGCGGTCACCAAAGTGTCTGTAGTCATTTAGAGACTTTGTGAATGGTATTCAATGTACAGCATCTAACAGCACAGAGATTGAAGTGAGCACCGGAGACCAGGGAGACAGCCAGAAATGGCACACGACGAGAGCTGGTCGCCTGACTTCCTCTCACTTTGGAGAGGTTTTTCAGGCGACAGGCGTCTACAAAGCCCGACAACCACCTGAAGGTGGTGCTAGGCTACCAGGAGGTCCCAGCCAATGTACACGTGGTCTGGGGCCGACAGAAAGAGGTGGCAGCTAGACACAGCTACACACAGCACATGAATTGGCACCCGGGGCAAAGCAGCATCTTGGATGAAGGGCACCCATTCTTGGCCTACAGTCCTGACGGCTTAGTGACATGCCCGGATTGTGCACAACCCAGGGTCTGTTAGAGATTAAGTGCCCCTCTGTTCACCGGGACAAAACTCACAAGGAGGCCGCAGCCCAGGAAGTACATTTTGCTGCCATTTGTAAATGATAGCGTGGTTCTAAAAAGAAATCACGCGTATTATTTTCAAGTCCAGGGGCAGTTGGGCATTTATGGAAGACAGTGGTGTGACTTCTTTGTATGGACGCCAAAGGGGTGTTCAGTAGAAATAATTCAATTTGATCAGGATCTGTGGGCGAAGATGGTTCAAAAACTTACTTTGTTTTACTTGGAAGCTGTAGTGCCAGAACTGTTCACGAGGCGAGTCAAAAGAGGTCTCCCTCTCTGTCTGTAGAGATGGAATCCTCAGAAACTCCGAAAGGCAGTAGAACATTTCATTTTTACCAATATAACCCCTATAAATGTCTTTATGTTAAAGCCACCAGCTCTAATTTTAAAGTTTCTTTAATCGTTTCGAGCTGTTATTGTTAATAATAATAATAATAATAATAATAATAATAATAATAATAATAATAATAACAATGGCTACTTATATAGCGCTTATCCTTAAATAAGATCTAAGCTCTTTACAAATAAAGAGTGGGAGTGGAGGGGGTCATAAACCCAGAGAAACAATGGATTTTGCAATACACACGCTCTCTCTCTCTCTCTCTCTCTCTCTCTCTCTCTCTCTCTCTCTCTCTCTCTCTCTCTCTCTCTCTCTCACACACACACACACACACACACACAGAGGCACATGATGACAAAGAACTGAGCTACATTGAGGTATCGAACAGGTGGGTCTTTTGGGCAGATTTAAAGCAAGTGAATGAGGAAGAATGTCTAATGTCTATAGGAAGAGAGTTCTAGACAACAGGTCCAGCGTGCGCAAAACAACGGTCACCTCTGGTTTCGTATTTGAAGAGCGGGACTCTGAGAAGGCGCGTGTCACTTCTTTAACGGAGGGAGCGGGAGGGAGTGCATAGTAGAAGAAGATCAGCGAGATAGGCAGGGGTAGAGTAGGTAATAGCTTTGTAGCACAGACATGTGATTTTGTACGAGACTCGTTGTTTGACTGGCAGCCAATAAAGTTGTATCAGAATAGGAGTGATGGGCTGATGCTGTGAGGCGCGGACGATGAGACGTGCAGCACAATTCTGAACAAGCTGCAATTTCTGAATGAGAACCTGAGGGAGGCCAGCTAAGAGAGCATTGTAGTAAACAATGCGGGACAAGACTAAAGAGATGACCAGTTTGGTGGTAGCTTCAGTAGTGAGGTAATGACGGATAGAACTGATGCGTCTTAATTCCAGAAAAGCAAGTTTGCAGACATGATTTACATGCTCCTTCATTTGAAAATCTTTATCAAGAAAAACGCCAAGATTGCGAACTGAATCAGAAAATGGAATAGGTGCGTCACAGAGTCAGGAGAATTGGGCAGCAGTCGAGACGCACCGACAAGAAGAGCTTCTGTCTTGCCCTCCTTTAACTGAAGTTTATTTTCACACATCCAGGACATCTGAGATACAGTTCTGAACATCTGAAATAACCCCACCCGGGTCTGCCCTGGGGGACTTGGGTGGGGTTAGGTATTTTTTAGTTCCCAGGGTCACCCTGGTCAGCCCCACAGGGTGGGTTTTTCTCTCTATTCTGGGGCATGTGTTTCTGTCTACCCTTTGTCCATTCACCTGTATTTGCCTTTTTAAAACTCTCCCTACTGTCTGCACTGCCTGTAGCTCTTGATATTGGATGTGTGTTGCTAAATGGTCTTAGCTTTATTTAGGCCCATGTGTTAGGTTTATTTAACGTATTTGACCGGCTGGCGACATACATTCAATGTTCTGTTTCTTTTTTATTTTTTTCACAAGCAGTGCAGGCACGTCCTGAGAAAGCCTTGTTGCTGTCGGGACGTTAAGCAATGTACAATCAATCAATCAACATCTGAAATAACCTGACTGGAGCAGTTTGGAAGTGCAGATTTCCGAAGTTGTGTATCGTCCGCATACATGTGATGATCAGTTGAATGCGATGCGATAGCCTGAGACAGAGGCTGAGTGTACAGCGTAAATAGAATTGGGCCCAGGACAGAGCCCTGTGGGACACCAAACTCTAGCGCAGCAGCTTCGGAAAGAACGTTCTTGACAGAGACGTTGATCTGAGACAATTACTTTGCTGCGTGTGAGCTCATAATCGTCACGAAAGTCACTACTGCAACAGGCTTTATGCAGCTGATATTTACTGTAGAAGGCAACACATCCGTGTGCATCTAAATGGCGCTTTCTACCATGACGACTGTGTCGGATTCAGAATCACATCAGCTGGGCTATGGTGGCGCGCAGATTAGTTCTTCGTTCAAATAAGACCAAGGTTTGGAGTAATGCCAAAACGTAAGCAACCTTTTAGCATGATCCGGAGCCTTTCATGCACGTCCAAATAAGACATCAAGTGAACAGAAAATAACCCTGAATCCAAGTGTTTCTCTTTGTGCACTAGCATGAATATGAACTAAATTTGAGAACTTTGTGCACTAAAATGAATACTGTGTGTATGGTCTTGGTGTTTCTTAGATTGACTGCATGGTAGTGTATGTGAGTGTGTGTATGTGTGTCTGTGTGTGTGCGTGTGTGTATGTGTGCGTGTGTGTGTGTGTGTGTGTACGTGTGTGTGTGCCTGCGTGCGTGTGTGCGTGTGTGTATGTGTGTGTGTGTGTGTGTGTGTGTGTGTGTGTGTGTGTGTGTGTGTGTGTGTGTGTGCCTGCCTGCGTGCGCGCGCGCACAAGTTAACCCCTTGTGTCTCAGGCACGAAATGCCCACATTTGGAGTTACAATGCAGCAAACAGATCGACCATGTAGATCAAGGGTGGATCCAGAATAGCTTGACGTCCAGAGGCGCCAAGTTATTCTGGCACCACCCTTGAACTATCATGGTCAATCAATATCTTGCTGATGTGTGTCGGGACTGAGTCAGTCAGTCCGTGCAGCCAAGATCCTCTACAATAATTCGTTCGAATGACAACGTAGTATTTTAACTGAGGATAGCGTCAAGACAGCTTGCAAAATACTGTAGATATTTCGACTACCATCAAGGCCCTTCGACCCCCTCCCCCTAGAACCTAGCCCCCCCCCCCTACCCCCACCGCCCCCCCCCCCCCCCCACTTCTCCAAATTGCAATCGATCTGTCTTCTAACCGTAACAGTCCGCCTGCAGTGCAGAGGCTACGAGAAGAATTACATAACGTTACTATCCCAGGGCTGTGATCTGATACCGCATGACCTGGGCAACTGACAACGCAGCTCGACGGATTGTTCACTCACTCAGTGACAGATTTTCTGAATCAAGACTTTAGTTCAGTTAACCCCTTCGCTGCCAGCGGACGTATATTTTACTGAACGACCAACAGCCGCAACTGTCCAGAAAAACTTAATGGCACACAGTGTGGTCTCGGCAAGAGGCATAGATTCTCATGAGCCCCCGCATTCGCGGGGGCTCATGAGAATCTTTGCCTCTTGCCGTTAGATTGCGTGAGCTTTTCTCGGCAGTGAAGGGGTTAATGCTGTTGCGGACATGACTTTTGAACTGTGCACATTGGACATGAAATACTCTTTTCCCTCAGTTTATTAATGATTTATTATATATACATCACTTGCACATAATTACAACACACACACACACACACACACACACACACACACACACACACACACACACACACACACACACACACACACGCATGCACGCAAGCGCGCACGCATGCACTCAGTCACACACGCACGCTCACAAGCACACTTTACCTAAATGATACTTCCAAAATAATTTCTTCTACTGTTTAATTAAATAGTCTATTTTATGCAAATCAGTCTTCATACTTACTATCGATTAAACGTCAATATGAAATAACTCTCAATAACTATGAACAAGATGAGGATTTCATCCCAAAGTCTACCGTATTGTTTGGACCTCACATGCGTTTTTTTTTTTATAGGAACATTCAAACCACGTGCCAGACTGCGTGTTGTTACATTAACCCTATTGTGCATCAGTGTGTTTCTTTCAACGAAAAACTGGTTTTATATATCTCTAGTTGGCCCAAGGAGACACCTTTTAAATCGGTCCTCAAAGGGTTAATACTTCTGACGGGGCTTAACACAGTGAGCACTAAGGTCCAAATTCCGAGATCTGTGCGATGTATTCAATGATTAGTTAGTTATTTATTTGGGTTTAACGCCTAGCAAACAGCTGCAGGCGTATTTTCTACGTTGGCATAGAAGAAGAAAGTGCGTGCGTGAAGCGTGTCAAACCTGTGCGCAAAGGCCATCGGGCCGATGTCGGCCGCTGTTGTGCCGCGCAAGTTTCTGCAGTCAGGCGTTTTAAGAGACGCAACTCCTGACCCAGTAAACACCAAACACAAGCACACACACATTACCGTCCCTATGAACCAAGTGATTTTAAAGTCCAAACCCACAAATCAGCGCGCATATAAGCCAATTTTTTTTCCGATCTGAACATTGTTTATGTTATCGGGTACACGAGGCGGTAGGAAAATGAGGCACAACGTCGAAGACAGGGGTGGAAGTGACGCATCTTTATTACATATGAAGTAACTGAAGAAACAGCGCGGAGCTAAAAGGGAGTCTACATCGTGGCTAGTTCATTGTTGTGTCGTCGTATAGCGGCACGAAGGAAACCCAACGATGCACAACAGTGTAGATGTAACGCTACGCAATCTGGCACAAGGTGTTTAGCGGCCTGTCAGTAATTTGCTGTCCTACGACGTTATTCTCAAACTAAATATTAACTCATTGTGCCTGAGGTACGAAATACCTACAGTTATCCTCTGAGGACTGCATTGTATTTCAGGAGACAGATCGACCATGATAGTTCAAGGGTGGTGGCAGAATGGCTTGGCGCCAAGCTATTCTGCCACCACCCTTGAACTATCACGGTCGAGCCATATCTTGCTGTGGTGTGTCGCGGGCAGAATGAGTTAAATGAAGCCGTATGCAAATTTTAATATTTTGTTTGTGAGTAACACACCCATAAGTGGCTGTCATTTTTCCTGGCCTAAGTTACTAACTAAAAACAATAAATCGAGACAATAGTTACCATGTAAAAGTTACCAACGGAAAATACACAAACTGCACGCGTCTGAGTCCGCCTGATCCAGAATTGTAGAGTCCTCTTATGGAGTGTGGAGTCCTCGTAACCATTTTGATACTGCCTTGTATGAGAGGCATTGTAATGAAGAAAACAATAAGCGAGCGAACACGAAATGAATTTTTTAAATTATTATTCAAAAGTATTTCCTTCAATAATGGTAGGTCAACAAACATAATTCTATTTTTATATAAAGTTATGTCAATGAACACAAATCTGTAACGATAAATATTTTTATCTCTGTATTGTTTGCAATTTGTTACACGTTTGGTTAGTAACGATTTACATAAATCTGTTGTTTTTGTTTTTTTACTCTCTAAGCGACTTCTCAACTATTGGCATTTTTGGTATTATCATTTTGTTTTTAACAAAGTAGGCTATGATATATTGTCTGTTTTTATAATGCATCCAATTAGTGTTGTGATGTGTGAATTAGGATGAAACAGCCATAGGATAAAATAAACTAAACCAGCACAAATTTACTGACGTTTATTTCTCAGAAATTCCGTTTTCAAACTCTGAAATAAATTTCTCGTAATTTATTACTTTTGTCTCTTAAACAACCAGAATGTAGTAGGTAATGTGAGAATTTTTAAATGTGACATCACACTGACGCCTGAATTAATGATCAAACAAGAACGGATAAAGAAGGCTGCATGATTAAAACGCTTTCTGAGTTTGAAAACACTCTGGCGTTTTTTCTTTGTCTACAGTACAGTTGCAGAATGATAAATATGTGCTGAAGTTTTTTTTTTTTTTTTTTTCTCACAAAAAGACAGTGAATTTGTTTACATTGATGTAATAAATTAGATTCATTTAAGTCATGACAACAGTTTGAACGTAAGATGTTTTTTAGAATACAAATACTTATTGACTATGATGCTGTTGTAGTATAGGCTTGTCTGTTTCGGTGTGTTTCCGTTCTACTAAGATTCCTGTGTATAACTCATTTACTCTCAAACTATGTGACTACCATTCCTAAGAATGGAAGTCATTTAGTTATGGGAGACAAAAAAGTTAACTTTCATTACAAAATGTTGCAACATTGCAGTGCTAATAAGGGCTTATTTTGCTGAGATATACTTGTGAAGGCATGAGAGCGTCTGGGTTTAAGCGTGAGGGGTATCGAAGGGCCAGCTGTTCCTGTCCGACCTCTTGGTCTGATGGATATCAGTTCCCTGCCAGTCCGGTTGGGACTTTGATGTCTCTCACGACCTTTTGGGTTTAGACTGTGCAGTATTCAAGTTAGGGAGATTTCAGGTTTGGGGATCGATTATTGAACCTAATATCTGGAAGATTTATCTTCCCACCAGAGGAAGCGAGCGTCATGTTTTACTTAAATAGACCTGCCGTCGATCTTCGACTTACTTTTTACATATGAGTGTACAATACTTTCTCGGTGTTTCACTCGACAGGCCTGTGTTGTGATACAAATGCCAGACCCGTCACCTGGGTACTTCACTTGTAAAGGCAGACTATTCCCGTGGCATCCATACGTAACCGTTCTGTATGTTTTCTGTGGCAATGTGGGATTATTGTCCGTTCACAGTGACAACAGTTCACCTCCCAAACAAATAATGCACAGATTTGGAAGAGGTATTGGCCCACCGGATCTTAGATTAGTCGCTGCACCGTGTTGGCTTCGGCGTTTTCATAGACTGAATTAGTATACACAATGGGTATGCATGAGCATTGAAAGCTGCGAGAAACTGTAATAACATTGACAGTCATGTGATATTTTACGGCTGGACAAAAACATCGATTTCGTTCTTGCAGGGACTGATTGCGTCGCACATGGCGACGCAGATTTGAATTGTCCTCCATTGAAACATGCGCTTGATGAGTAGTATATCGCAATGTGTCAATGTGCTAACTTTTTTTAGAGAAGCTATGATCAACGTTTTACTGAAATATGTTTAGTGATTATTCCATCTGCTCCATTCAGCAATGCGACAATTTGTTTGTTTGTTTGTTTGTTTGTTTGTTTGTTTGTTGTTGTTTTTTTTGTGGCCTCGTCAATCTTGAATTTACCTCAAACCGCGACTCGCCCGCGTGGATAAAAAAGACCCTCAGCGTATCAGAGGCCGTTTTGTCTGCCTGCTAGTGCATAATCACGAAGGAAATGTTCGGTCCAGCCCTGCGAATGGTCAGATATTCAATGTTAGTGTACTCTTTGATTTCACGTCGTATTATCTCCGACTGGATTTTTAATTATGGCCGTGATGATACCTGGATACTAGGAATCGAGAGCTTTGTCTTGACATGAACGTTTTGCAAAGGATAGAGGGTGAATTTCGGCTTTTGGGGGGAACGTGTCACAAATGATTATCGGCTACGGCCATTTGTGGGGTATAGTCCTTTCTTATTTCTTTTAAACGTGATTTCGTTTAACGAATGTGCCTATTTAATCTCTTGTTTGTTTCCCTCTACAGACCAGTGTGTTACTGTGGATAGCATGATCCTTGACCTTGCACTGTGATAACACAAAGTGACTACTTTAACTCCAAAATAAATACGGTACAAACTTCGAAGAGCTGTTTTCGGCGAATGAGACATTGGACATCGGTCGCTGCACCGTGTTGGCGTTGGTGTTTCTACAACCTGAATTACATTGCTTCAGAAAAAAAGACATGGCGCGTATTTCCGAAACGACAACAGACGCCACGGATTCAATCTTTACTGTTTCCCTCGAAAATAACCAATTTCAAATTCTCAATGATGTGAGAATTGTTATGCAAAAAATTGTCACACCTATAATCATGGCATTTGGGACGTTTGGTAACGTGATGACCATCGTTATTCTCTGTCGGATAGGGATCAAACACAATTCCATGAACTTGTTTTTCATAACACTGGCACTTTCTGACATGTGTCTTTTGTACTCTGGTCTTTTTCGATCTTTGGTTTCGTACATGTCAAACTATACTGTGATTATTTTTAATTCCCATGTTTTTTTGTGTAAAATGGGTGCATGGGCTCTGTACACTTTTGGAGTGTTATCAGCTTGGCTATTAGTGGCCATGACGGTACAGAGAGCTGCCTCTGTTGTCTGGCCGCATCGCATTAAGGTTTTCTACGCAAGGAAAAGGTCATACGCGTTCTTACTGGGCCTGATTTCATGTGTTTTCTTGATTCATTCGCATATTATATACGGACATGTCCTGATTAAAATCGGAAATGGCACGGATTTTGCCTGTACGATAGACACCGAGTATGTCCCCTTTCTGTATCAGGTTTGGTCCGTTGTAGATCTGTGCATTTCTTCTCTAGTTCCATTCAGCCTTCTTACGCTAAGTAACGCTGCACTGGTATGGAAACTAACAGTGTCTGTGCGAGAGGCTCGGGTGAAACTGGCGACAGGTCAGACAGTTCGGGGTTCTGAGCGTGAAAAGAAAGTTTCGTCCGTCACAAAGACACTCGTGATTCTTTCAGCAGCTTTCCTGTTACTGACATTTCCGTTTGCTGCCGTTATCATTTACGA
The DNA here is from genome assembly GCA_036245525.1 of Semisulcospira habei. Lineage (NCBI taxonomy): Eukaryota > Metazoa > Mollusca > Gastropoda > Semisulcospiridae > Semisulcospira > Semisulcospira habei. The sequence goes on from BTPG01000001.1 coordinate 320,278,010, forward strand.
TGTTTACTTTTTCCCAGATGAAAATTGGGCAGACAAATATTTAGCTGCTAGACTGCTGTTTCTTTACTATATTGGCAATGCATTTTATTACACAAGCAGTGCCGTCAATTTTTACCTTTACTGTCTTACCGGATCAAAATTTAGAGAGGAGTTTCGACGACTAATTTGCTTTTTTAAAGACCAGGCGAGCAAATCAGGATCCATGTCATTTACACCTAGTTCGCAAATGACGTCAACGTCTGTGCGGTCTGCAGCACTCAGAGATAACAGTATGGAGGCCGAAGATGGGTTTTAATACATATAAAAACAGAGAATCTGCCGGTGAAAGTTTTTCCCTCTAGGAAGACCTCCAAGTTGCTGACGTCTCTGGGCATGTTCCTTTTGCACACGGGCTCATTGTATTTTGCTAAGTTCGCCATATTGCACCGGCCGGCCAACACACCACAGCACTTGAAATGCTCAGACATCTGCTCCAAAAAGAGATAATAGCATAGAAGTGGAGCTTTCGTATTATACTATCATTTCTAGACAGACCGAGCGGCTTACACTTCTGCAACTGTTTGATCCATAGTCACCGAGCGCAAAAAGCGCGATATGGCTATGGATCAAACAGTTGCAGAAGTGTCATCCGTGCGGTCTGTTTAGCAATAATAATAATAATAATAATAATAATAATAATAATAATAATAATAATAATAATAATAATACATAGTTCTTGTATAGCACTGTCCTCCAGGAAAACACTGGACTCAGTGCGCATGCACAACAGTACACCCTCTCTCTCAGACAAACGCACAATTATACACTACTTTAAACCACCCCATCCCTTCCCTAAACCTTACGTTCACTTCCTGTAGGATCAGAATAAATGGCAGTCAGTCAACAGTTAAATATGGGCTAAGTGTTAAATGCCCGACAGAAAAGAAGAGTCTTTAAGTGAGCTTTGAACTGTGACAATGTCGGCAGATTCCGCATTTTATTTGGCAGCGAGTTCCACACATTTGTGGCTAAAAAGGTCAAGAACGCTCCCCGACAGTTTTCATGTTAAGCTTCGGGATTTTAAAAAGTTTTTCACTGGATGAACGAAGGGTGCGTGATCAGTGGCTGATAAACAGATAGCTTGGCAGAGAGGTACGGCGGGAGAGATCCGTCAAAATACCGATAGGCGAAAATTGCAATTTTGTACTGGCAGCGGAATTTTCGGGCAGCCAGTGCAGCTGCTTCAGTAGAGGCGTAACGTGGTCTCTCTTTCGTTTCTTCAAAATGAGACGCGCCGCATTGTTTTGAATCATCTGCAAGCGTGATGTCTGATCTGACGGTAAACCTGCCAGTACAGAATTGCAATAATCGAGCCTGGAAGTAATGAATGCATTTACAAGTCTTGACGCCGCACTTTCTCTGAGATACGGTCTAAGGGAAATAATTCTGCGCAGCTCAAGGAAACCAGCTCGGCAGACGCTACTGATATTATAATCAATCTTTACACCCAGATATTTGACACAGTTTTGAAAGGGAACGCTGCAATGATAGTATACGAATATTCCACTTCTACGTTTTATACAACCTTTCACAACCGCAGAACAGCGGTGTAGGTCGAAGCCATCTTTTGAACAGGAGCGACGCATTTTTCGTAACTCAAACTCAACAGTTGAAACAACAAATAAAATTCGTAACTGATGTCCATTTTGCACAACAAAAAAAGGATGGAATCTAACTTGCAACAAGTGAAACAACAAAGTGTAATTCGAAACTATTTTGAACTTAGTATCGATAAACCTAAATCTACATTACAATGCAAATGTGCTTGCGGTATTTCGGTATGTAAACCTCTTATGTGCTCTGCACGCTCTAAACTTCTTATTTCGAAAAAGATAATGTGGAAATGAGTATATTTTCGGATTGTACGTGGCCTTTATAGGTGTAAGAAGTGACCTTTAGCCATTCAAATGTGGAATGTGTTCTTTGACGAACAATCACATACTCTAGTTTGCGAACAGGCTACTAGGTTCACCATGATACCCCAGAAAGCTTAGCGCGGTAAGGCTAGGACATACATGGCGTGGGGTTCCTATGTAACAGTCGTCTTGAAAGGCTCTATAACACAATGGAGAATTTTCAGTATGTTGAAAACCTCCGCAACACCAACAGATTCTGACCCAAAAATCAGTCGCTTGCCGCCCGTACCCTTTGCCTCTGATGACGATGCCTGATGCGTGTCGGTGTATGTAGAAACAGGTCGCAGACTGTGGGAAAAGGCCGCGGTGAGGAACAAAGTTGTTCCTATTTTCATGCTTATACTTTTGATCCATCTCCTTATGCTCTAATCCACCCTCTGGTCCACACACACTGACACACAGAAATAAACACACGGCAAATCCCACCATTGGTGAGCTGTGTGGTCTGGGGAAGCATTGCTATTCTGACAAATTGATGATTTCATCCCAAAGTCTACAGTATTGTTTGGAGCTCACATGCGTTTATCTTTTAGGAACATTCAGAGTTGTTCATATTTTTAGGCTTATTATGCTGATCCATTTCCCTCCTCTCTAAGCCAACACCTGATCAACACACACGTCGGCGCACACATTAGTACATCATTGGTACGCTCCATTGGCTCGTGTAACAAAAAGAATCTAACCCACCCTCTGATCCACACACACTGGCACACAGAAATAAAGACAGACACACGGCGATTACCGCCATTCGTAAGCTCTGTGGTCTGGCGTCGCATAGCTATTCTGATGAAGAATAATAGCATGAGCAGCGAAATGACGTCACTTCAAGCTTCTCGTCATAGCATCATTAGTCCCAGGACGCATTGTTCACGGTGACGACTCGATGTTATACGTCACTCATCGCAGTACCAATATTTGACGTATCAGAGGATCAACTTTACAAATTTCTTGCTGATTTTCACGCCTAGGGCTTACAGGTCACAATTTTGACTTATCCTACCCCAGGGCCGGGACAAACAGAAGGCTTATGGTTTAAATAGTTTATTGTTGAGCACATGCATAAGAGGTTATACAGCAATTTCCATCAAACCAAAACAAGCCACAGGCTTATATGATGATCTGGACACTGAATCAATTATATTCGCATTTGCATAAGCACACTTATGCAAACACAGTTTATGAAAACTAATGCGGGTATTAATGCGAAGATAGTTGGATTTTTATCGTAAAAGAAAAATTAAGGTTATATTAGCTGTTTTACAAATGACTCCGAAAAAGCGGTACAGAAAATTGTCTGATTTGAACCCTAGGGAATACAGGTCACAATTGACCTCATCGTACCCGACAGCCGAGACAAACTGTAGGCTTATGTAAATACCGTATATTAAAAGTCATGCGATTATTAATGAGAAGAATGTTTGTTTTGTTTTGGTGTTTTTGTTGTTGTTGTTGTTGTTGTTGTTGTTGTTGATTCAATTGTTTTAATGACGTCACGTCTACCCACTCTAACCTTGCTGTTGAACGTCGTTTTGTGCCATATGTGCGTATGTATGTATGTATGTGCGTATGTATGTAAACGTGAGAATCTCCGATATTACTTTACGCACAAACTTAAAAATTTGGCAAAATACTTTATTAAGTAGGTGGCTAAGAGAGCCCCCGAGCATCTTGTAATTGGATGTCTCATTGAAGAAATAAAAGACCGTTTATAGAAAATCGGTTGACCGAGATTAGAGTCCGCAATTTTGATTATAATTATGCACTTGAAATTTTGGATATGGCTAATTTGTAGAAAAACATTGGATAAGTTCGTTAGCCAGCTTTGTACCTTTTCAGCTTTTTCGAAAATAAAAATTTAATGCGGAAAAAAATACATACGTTAGGCTCCGCGATTTTATCAGAAGAACCTGACAGAGACATAATATCGTTATTCAAGCTTAAGGTGGCTCACATTCGTCAAAGAAAAATCTCGGGTTGGCTCCGAAGTGAACAGAAATCTCTCAACACCTAAAAACAATTTCAAAAACATCAAAACCCTACAAGAGAGTTTGATACATTAATTGTTTTATAACAAGTGCAATACATTGTAATCAACTGTTACTACACGAAAACTATATCTGCAATTCACTTAGAATGAATGAAGACATTTGTAGATAATTACATTTTTGTCTACCGTATTTTAAAAAATACGGTGGACTTTGAAATGGGGCTGGTCGGAGCGCATTCCGGAGCATGCACATGACGTTTTTGGCGTGCGGCAAAGAAATTCTGGCAAAGAAGTAACAAGATAAATATGACGTCACGTCTAGCTACTATAACCTTGCTAGAGAGCGTCTTTTGGGCGCCAAAGCGCCGCGCGCGGTGTGTGTGTGTGTGTGTGTGTGTGCGTGCGTGCGTGCGTGCGTGCGTGCGTGCGTGTGTGTGTGTGTATGTGTGTGTGTGTGTGTGTGTGTGTGTGTGTGTGTGTGTGTGTGTGTGTGTGTGTGTGTGTGTGTGTGTGTGTGTGTGTGAGACAGCAACTAGAGCTCGCGGTTGAGGACGGACAAGCTTGAAATTTTAGGATATTGTCCATAAAAGAATTATCTCGGGACCTTTTTTTTTCGATGTCTTGATTAAGATGCTCATTGGCGATAAAATGGCCGTTTCACAAAAACCGGTTGATCCACAGTGTAGTCCGTAATTTTCCTTATTTGTACTAGATATATTGCATAAAGCTAGATAAAAGGGAGATATGGAATGAGTTCGTTAACCAGCATTGTACATCTAGAACGTTTTTAGTGATAATTAAATATTATATATATATATATATATATATATATATATATATATAATATATATATATATATATATATATATATATATATATATATATATATATATATATATATATATATATATATATATATATATATATATATATATTTATATCTATCTATCTATCTATCTATCTATCTATATATATAGAAGTTTTGGGATTAATTTCACGAATTATATGGGTTAATCTTAAAACAATTATATCTTTTTCACGATAAAAAATATTCTCATTAATATTGGCTTGATTTTTTGTATACAGTATGTACATAAGCCTACAGTTTGTCTTTGGTTGTCGGGTACGATTAGGTCAATTGTGACCTGTTTACCATAGATGTGAAAATCAGACAATTTTCTGCACCACTTTTTCGGAGTCATTTGTAAAACAGCTAACATAACTTTAATTTTTCTTTTACGAAAAAAATCTGTCTTCTCATAAATGAATTTTCATAACAGTGTTTGCATAAGCCTCTTTTTTGTCCCTGCCCTGGAGTAGAATTATGTCAAATTGTAGCCTGTAAGCTCTAGGCATGAAAATCAGCAAGAAAATTACAAAGTTGATCCTCTGATATGTCAAATGTTAGTACTGCGATGATGACGTATAACATTGAGTCGTCACTATGAACACGGCGTCGTGGGGCTAATAATGTCATGACGTGAAGCTTGAAGTGACGTTATTTCGCTGCTCGTGCTATTATTCTTCTTCAGAATAGATATGCTACACAAGACCACAGAGCTTACGAATGGCGGGAATCGTCTTGTGGCCGTCTTTATTTCTGTGTGGGCCAGTGTGTGTGGATCAGAGGGTGGGTTAGAGTAGAAGGAGATAGATTCCTGTCGCTACACGATCCCACAGATCGTACTAATGGCGGAAAGCGCCGTGTGTCCGTTTTTATTTGTGTGCGCCGACGGGTGTGTTGATCATAGGTTTTCTTAGACAGGCGAAGTGAAATAGATCAGCATTATAAGCCTAATAATATGAACAACTCAGAATGTTCCTAAAAGAGAAACACATCAGAGCTCCAAACAATACGGTAGACTTTGGGATGAAATCCTAATCGGGTTAATATCTGAACGTTCGCTTATAACCTGAAAAATACGCGGGCCCCGATTTCTCATACAAGATCAACTTATTCAATTCAAAAATAAACTTTATTTATTTATCCCTTAAAGGGCAATTACAGTTTTGTGGACGAACAGTAAAAATAAAATCATTCAATAAACATTAATTAACTACTTCACTTGCCGCCCCCGTGTAACGTACGTGACGATTTTGCCTTTGCCTGATGCCTATTCACGTGCGTTTTAGGTGGGATGCGCTCACGGTAAATGGACTCACCTAACTAGGGGAAATCACTGTTGGCTTTTGTCAGTCGTTTGAGAAATGCGCGGTTATATCCCTTATACCAGTTACTGGGCGTATGCCTCCTCATATGGTGCAGAATCGCCAAAAGGACGGCCGTACATTGTTCACTTTCTAACCCTTTTAGCAGCATCGGTCCATTTCCCGAATTTTGGAAGTGTTACTTAACGACTATGTACCACTTGCAGGAGGTAGATTCACCATGATAATTCATGGATAGTGCCAGATTAGCTTGGCGCCTTCAGGCGCCAAGCTAATCTGGCACTACCCTTGAATTATCATGGTCACTCAATCTCCTGTTGTAGGGTGTTGGCACTAAAAATGCTAGCGTGGAACAATGGCGCAGCGCACTTCAAGCTTGAGAAACGTTCACCCTTTTGAGCGTTTCAAAGCGCTTGAGGTGTCACAGCAGATCTATGAACGATGATGATAGTACAGAGAAAGAGTTATGCTGTGGCCTGTAAATGTTTTGCGCACTAAATTTTGTCAGTTTGTCAGATTTTTGTCATTTGTGTGTGCCTTCAGTGTTTGCATGCTGTCGCGGTTGTCCTTTTTTAGGGGAGGTCGGATGTTGGGGGGGGGGGGGGGGGGTATTTCCAAAATAAAACGAACACAAACACAGTTTGAATTTTCAGATCATGCCAGAGTTTACTCAGATCAAAGTACATTCATCCTGTGAAATTTCAAGCACATAGGCCATGCAATGAACGAGTAGTGCCCTTTTAAAGACAGGAACAGTGATTTTTGCTCTCTGGCACATGGCAATAGCATGAGCACAAAATGCGCTGGCACTCAAGGGGTTAATATCAAGACATTCTAATATCACATTTGTATATACTCTTAATATACTTAATCTGTAAGACTTATAAAAAAAACTACGATTAAGACATATTAAAACTCTAAACACAAGACATTAACGCATTTAGCCCGACGCATGTATTTCCCAAATTTTGGAGACGTCATCTAACGACTATGCACTTGCTGCATGCAGGAGATGGATCGACCATGATAATTCAAGGGTAGTGCCAGATTAGCTTGACGCCGACAGGCGCCAAGCTAATTTGGCACTACCCTTGAATTATCATGATCAACCCATCTCCTGCTGTAGTGCGTCAGGGCTGTGTGGGTTAATATAGTAAATCTGTTGGACTTATAATATTAAGATTAAGACATATTTAAATATCTAAACACACAAAAAAAAATTAATATATATTATTCAATACTAAAACATTCTACATTCTATGAGATCACACAAACTTAACTAATACATATACAAAAACATTCACACACAAAAATGAAATATCTTATAATTTAAGGCCGATTTTGACTAATAACTGTGAAAACGAAATCTTTATCCAGTCAGTGGAAGAAAACAAAAATTGTTTCATGATCGAAGCTGAAACGATGTGCATTTACACCACAGATAAGAACAAGATGAGATGAACCATAACCCACAAAGTCCCTTCTATATAAGAGCTGTCCTCGCTGTCAATGGTCTCTACCTTTTATCTTTGACATGATTCTGATGTTGAATTATCTACTATTGAAAAAGTCCCGCAGATCTGCCAATGCGTAAGTGAGTTCTATAATGAGTTCTATAAGGGGCGAAGGACATACGCGTCATTGATTTGTCAAACCTCATTTGTCATGACGTAAGTTATAGTTTTTAAATAAGTTTATATTTTACGTGATATGAGTTTTACTTTCGCTTCATAGGCTTGAGAAAATGGTGACAACAGTAGAACTTCAAGGTACAATTTCAGTCTTGCTATAATTTGTGTGAAAGCAGGTTGACTTTGCCTAGCTACACGATATAGGCCTACTAAGTACACGGGTCACATGCATGCTCCTCTGAAAGTGCGTCGATGTGTGTGTGCGTGTTAGTGCATGCGTGCGCGCGCGCTCCAAACATCTAAAGGGCGCATTAGGATCTATTCCTCCTGGAGATGCGCGCATGTTTTGTGTGTGTGTGTGTGTGTGTGTGTGTGTGTGTGTGTGTGTGTGTGTGTGTGCGTGTGTGTGTGAGAGAGAGAGAGAGAGAGAGAGAGAGAGAGAGAGAGAGAGAGAGAGAGAGAGAGAGAGAGAGAATGACGTCATATTTAGAGTATTATGTCAGTGTCTGCGTGGTGATGGAGTTGCATCTTTTACGTCACCGCCACTGTCTGATTTTCTCTAGAAGTAAAGTTTTTTTGTGTGTGTTTTAATTCTTTTATAAAAAGAAATAATTTTTACTAAATAAGTTGAAAGGATACAAAGCTGGCTAACGAACTCATCCAATTTCTTTCTCCAAACTAGCTATATGCAAAAGTTCAAGTAAATATGACAAAAATTACGGGCTCTAATCTGGGTCAACCGACTTCATATAAACGGTTGCTTTTGTCTTCAATGAGACATTCAATTACATTACGCTCGGAGGCTCTAATAGCCACCCACTTAAGAAAGTATTTTGCCGACTTTCAAGCTTGTGTGTTCAGAAATGTCGGCGATTCTCTTGTTTACATATATATGCACACACATACGGACATACATACATACATACGCACATACGGCGCATCGCGCCAAATGTACGTTCAGCAGCGAGGTTAGCGTAACTAAACATGATGTAATTTGTATCGTCCCGTCCTAAAAGTCCCTTCTCTAAATAGAAGGGACTTAAAAACAGGCTCGCAATACGGAAGTTAGCTGATCTATCTGACCAATTACTCCCTCCCCCCCCCCTCCCCCTACACACACGCACACACCTACCCCTCACCCCCACCCCCTCCCCCCTCCCACAACTCCCTCTCCTCCACCCCCACCCCCCACCCCCCCTCCCAAGACTTTCCTTACATAAAATAAAATTTTAACTGTCATTTTCTTACGGTGAATGCAAACCACTCGAAATAAACGATTCTAAAATAAAATTCCGCTGTAGTTGAATACACCATTAACGACGCACGCTTTATGTTCCCTACTATCTGTGTTATAGACTGTGGAGTCCGATATCACGATTTATAAACCTGTCTCGTTGGCTGATCAAAGCCTCGACTCTTTTGCGTGTCGGGCATTTAACACTTAGCTCATCTTTAGCTACCTGTTGACTGCCCTTTATTCTGATCCTAGAGGAGGTGAATGTAAGGTGTTGGGAAGAGATGGGGTGGTTTAAATTAGTGTATAATCGTGCGTGTGTCTGAGAGAGAGGGTGTGCTGTTGTGCATGCGCAGTGAGTCTAGTGTTTTCCAGGAGAACAGCGCTATACAAGAACTATGTATTATTATTTATTATTTGACTATTATCAAGCCATTCGCCATTTTCATAACTTGTTATATCGGATTCTAAACTCTCATTTACGTAATTAATCAGTCAAGCAATCAAGTAGTCAAGTAAGCTATTTTTTTATATCAACTAGGAGGTGGCAAAAGACGATAGCGGGCCCTAAATTAGTTGAACTAACAAGCATAAATCGACAATGATTGTTCAGGAACAGTATCATTCGCGTCACAATATTCTGACACCACTCTTGATCTATGACGGTCCTTCTTTGTTTGGAATTGAAATGTAGTCTGGTCGGAAGAGAGCATGTCGACCTTAGGGGTTCATCGTATAAATTGTATTTTAAAACTCGGATCTGCAGTGTTTCACTCTGCTGACGAGGCTAAACATTGTGAGCCCTATAGTCGAATACAGTTCACATCGACCATGTAAGTTCAAGGTTGGCACAAGAATAGCTTGGCGCCTATAGGCGTCAAGCTCTTCTTGTACCAACCTTGAACTATGACAGTGGGCTCATACCTTGCTGTAGCCTAGGGTTTATTGGCTTAAAAGGTTGGCACCAAAATTTCTGCAGGTATCAAAAGTTATGCTTGCCCTCATCTTTGTCATCTTTATAAACATTACCGTCACTTGCGTGGAGTTGAAAATAAATCGAGGTTTAATTTGCTGCCAAACATAAATCCGTGCTGTCAGCCCTTCAATCAGCTTACTTCATTGGCCGGTGGTGCATATTCACGTGAATCCTTACGGCAGCAACTAAAACAAGCGTGGAAATAAATTGAGCATGGATGAAGAACTTATGAGTCTGGTTTTGGCATATCGGTCTCTTTCACATCCTAAGATTTAGGTCTAGCTTGCGGGCTGTTTTTCGCAGCTAACGTGTCACTTAGAGGTTGGCTATAGTTGTACATTGCTTAAAGGTCCTGGTTCAGCAATTAGTTAGAAGAGGACAGCCAAAAAAAAAATTAAAGTCCCTACCTGACACAAAGTACAACCCGTACAGGGCCCCGTCACATTGGATCCCCGAACACGCACGTTACTATAGCTGCTGTAGAGTGTCAGACGTCCTTGACGGCTGTCACAGTTCACGCAAACGGGTATACACTACCCAGTTGCCAAAGGTCACTTCCAGTAGCATCAGTCTGCACACGGGAATATATCCACGGTTCACGTGCAACCACGGGATTGTCAGTATTATCCAACTTGCAGGAAGTCTCACAGAACTACGGGTTGCCGAAAAATCTACAAATACCGCCGGCTCCAACATGGCTCAGCAAATGCTGACGGTAAGTCTAACACCACATAGTTTGCACTTCTTAGTTTTCTCCTCCGAGCATTTAGCAAAATAGCATTTTGTACAGCACTTAGTTCCAAACACAAGCCATGCAACAGTCCAGGTAGCCGCCATCTTTCGAAAGGAAGGGAAGTAACTTGAACATGTGCTATCAGGGGACGCCACTCCCATGCTAAGCAACAAACAGTACGAAATGTAAACAAATACTAGGGGAACGTAATTATGTCATTTTGTGTTGCCGTGGTGTTGTGATGTGGTGTGCGTGCGTGTGTGTATGTGTGTGGACAAGAGTGATCGGTTCCATCGAATGAGGGAAATAAGTTTCGTGCTGAAAAAAAAACAGTGTTTGGGTGTACAGGATGAAGAATTCCGAGAAATCATGGTCACAGACACCGAAGAGGATGAGGAAGATGTGGAAGATGACGAGGGACAGGAGGAAGAAATAGACTGGTACTATCTCTTTCTCACACTCTCTGCGTTTGCGTGTGTGTGCATGTGTTTCTTTCTTAATTTTTTTGCAAATTTAATTATTTTTATTTGCAATACAATATGCTCTTAATTTGTGCATTATGTGTCGATTATATTAGCAACGGCAAGTTCGAAAATAGTTGTGCCAGCAAAAACTTTCACTGTTGTAAAATAAAGAATCATTGCCATTATCTCTCCTCCTCCTCACTTGAATAATTATGACCTTTGATGTTTACTTTGCCATTATACATGTATGTGTCTGTGCTCTCAGTGTATATAATAGCTTGCATGTGTGTTACATGTGTATAACTTACACATAGAATGGAATATTGTTTCCTACTTTCAGCTCAACAGCAAATGAGGTGGCACAAGAGATGCTTAGTGAACATCTGCGCCAACCACTCTACTTGATTTCGGAACAGACCTTTGTAGATCTGGTCAAGCAGACTAGGTGCCGCACCTGTGGAGCCCCCCCAAATCTGGCAACAGTGCAGAACACACCACGCATGGCATCTCTGACTGTAAAATATACATGCAGTGGCGAGGTAGGTGATCAAACTGTGTGTGTGCATGCATTTGTGCGTACATGTGTGTGTGTTTGTGTGTGTGTGTGTGTGTGTGTGTGTGTGTGTGTGTGTGTGTGTGTGTGTGTGTGTGTGTGTGATGGATTTTGCTGCAGCTGCTGTTGTTGCTGCTGGTGATCATTATGCAACTTTGTTTTAGAGGCAGACAGACAGAACTGATGCAATTATGGAGGCAGCTATCACACTGTATGCTGCATCTACATATAAATCAGTTTGCATGTACATGCTGATTTCCTGCTCACTGGGCATGGATGCCAATAATTCCTTTCTTGTTTTTCTTTATACTTTTAGGACAAGTGCACTCAAGTGTACAGCACAACAGCCTACTATGGTGCGCGGGGGATGGCCGGGCAAATGTTGACTTTGATGGTATTGCTAAGTGGAATGACGTATAGTCAGTTTGCACAGGGTGCAAGATTCATAAAACTGCAAATACCATCAAAGTCAACATTTTTCCGGCTGCAGCGCCTACTGTTTGAACCCATCAAGGTCAGTATATAATCACACCAATTTACCCAAAATGTGTGTATACACAGATTTAGACAAATGCATATATACACATCTGTTATATCTTTATTGCATGTGCACATAAATCTGACATACAAATATACATTAGGCAGTGAAGTAATTGTTATATGTTAGGGGGAGCCATTGTACGCAATGTACATGTATACTTTCATCCTAAAGTCTTTCATGTTTTTTTATGGCTTTTGGCGAAGCATGCATGTGAGTATTTTTTCTTTTCATTTTCTGTAAAGGTTGATACTTGGTTATTTCTTCAGACACTTTTTATCTGTTCTTTTGTGGGCCAGTCTTTTTACCAGAGGCACATGCAGCAAATGCGACAGTCAGATGATAGACACATTGTTGCAGTGGACACACGCTATGACTCCCCTGGTATGTACCTTTCATGTTTGTTATGTTTCCATGTAAGGAATAGTCTTATCAGTATGTCAAATGTGGTATAATGTCTGGAAAAGAGCTGCATCTGTACTTGCAGTAGCTGATTATGAGGGTGCTGCATAATAGCACAGGAGAAAGATAACAGGATAAACATGAGAAAGATACCAAGCATGATCTCTTACATAAGTGCATAATTTAGTACACTGACATTAGATTGACAGTACACGTCTAATAATTATTGGGTTGCATGTACATGTGTATGGCTGTGTACACATGTGTTTACCAGAGTATTATATTACGTTATGCACATACTGTGTATATTGCATGATGTGAGACACTGGCATACTGGGATTTTTATAACCAACAATATTTGGGAAGACACACCCACATGTGCAGACATGCCCAGTCAGAACTATTTCTCAGTTTACATTTTATTTTTCTAACAGGCTACTGTGCATCAAAATCCACAACTGTTTTTATGGACTATGACTCAGGGGTCATAGTTCATGCGGTCTTTGGTGACAGCCGAGCAACAGCAAGAAGATCAGCAGCAATGGAAGCAGCAAATACAGGGACTGGCCTCAACTTTCTGCGAGCAACAACACCAGTGCGAGAAATTGTGAGCGATGCCAGCTCTGCTGTGATCTCCTTGCTAGGTAATCTATAGAACCATGACAGTAGAGTGCATCTGCAGCCTAGCACACCAGTGTGTTTGCTGTTCACATTGCAGTGACATCAGTTGTATACAAGCACATAACAGTGGTGGATCAGTTACCTCAGTGTGTGCGGGTGGGGGTGGGGGGTGGGGGTGGGGAGGGCTGCATGTACATTCCGCTTTACATGTGACTGTTTCTATCGCGTGTAACTATTTCTTTTACATTGCAAGTACATGTACAACTGGAGTGTTCCAGAAAGTCTTCAAACAGGTGCAATTTTTGACCTTATTTTCATGCATATCTTGTTTCAGTACTAATGGCCTTGTATTACTGACTCAATTGCAGCCACAGATCATCCGGATCTTCATCATTCCCTCGATATTTGGCACAAAGGAAAGCGAATCGCTGAAAGGTGAGTTGAATAGTGTGCTTACATGAAGGATATGTCGTGCTGTTTGTAAAATAAGGAAATATTTCTAAGCATATATATAATTTACTAGAACGTAATATTCTGCTCAGTTTGTTGCTTATTTGAAGTCTATCAATCAGCAATTTTTATTTCAGTATCCTTGCTGTTGCAAAAGGTGCTAACAGCCACCTAAAAACATGGGTTAGGCCTGTCGTGAACCATTTTTGGTATATTGCCACCCATTGCTCCGGAGATGTCGAGGTGATGCATGAGCGATGGGCTTCCCTACTCTGGCATGTTCAAGGTATTGTTTGAAATATATGCCATTATTTTAAAGTACGGTAGACATGTTTCAGTCTTATCATCGAGTGTGGCGTACTTTGTTGGAGGAGATTTATCGACTCAACTAATTTGTTGGCTGCTAGCACATGGAAAGTACCACACTGCAAATTACCAGTCTCATATGAATTGCAGGGGCTGCACATTTTCCGGACGCTCAGGCTGTTCATTTGATTGCACTGATCATGTAGGGACGCACGTTTTAGGAGAAGGCAGCCATTATTTTGTCTCATTGGAAAAGAAAATAGTTAATATAATGTTTCAAAAATGCAGTTTCAGTTTTTGCCATTTCTGATCACCATGGATATGTGTATGTTTCATATTTGCAGTGTACATATTTCAACTTTTCTGTTTGCTTGTCCTTTTTTGTGTGCTTTGCACTATTTGCCCCTTGGTTTCAGGTATCCACAGGTGGACTGTGGGCAAATGCCACCATGGCCCTCTGCATGAGGAAACAAGTCCTGCCCCCCTAGACCCCACCTCAAAGGCTTTCAAGACTCTCAGGTTGGTGATGGGGTATTACAGGTCGGCACCATTATAAGTTGTAGCATAAGTGTTCTGGCAAATGTGTGACAGTTCATTCTGCTATAGCGGCCACAATTATAAAGTCTTTAGCAGCTGCATAAAAAGTACACCACGCCTTCATGTTGACTATACAGTGATCATGTACACAATGTCTTCCTGTCTATAGTGGTCTGTAGTGGCTACCTGTCCCTGTCCATTAGGTGGCCATTATATGCAGATTTTACTGTATTACACATGGGGGTGTTTACATCAGAAGCAGGGGCACATTCTTCCATAGTGTGGGTCAAACTGGCACCAATATAGACTGACAGCAATAGCTGCTGTTTACCATACTAGTATTATACTGACGGTGAGTTAGACTGTAAATGAACTGACATGACTGTACCATTTTGTAGGTTGTACATAAGTAAATGAAACTCTGTATGTGCACACTTGTATATGATCTTCTGTCATTATTTTGTGTTGCAGAGGCGTAATCATGAACCCCAACCTGCTGGGCTCCTTCACCCACTATACGTTTGCCCGCCACACCTCCAAAATTGAGTGCTTCTACTCGCACTCTCTACTTCACTACTGTCCCAAAAGACTGAACTTTGGCTATGATGGATATGCGGTGCGCAACATGCTAGCAATCTTGGACCACAACCACCACCGCAACAGAAATAAGAACTACACCCAGACTGGCAATCCTGTGCTCTTCTGCCATTACAGTAAAAGAACCAAACACTGGGTAGCCTACCAAGCAATGGTGGAGAAGGAATATGCCTATATTCCAGGTATGGTAAAACCAAAAGTATGCCATTGCTCACCTGAAAGCATGGTATTTTTAGCCTGAAAATAATGCTGCTTGCAAAAATATATACTGTTTCAAATTATGCCACCGACAACAAATACTATATAATGGCCACCTAATAGACAGGGACAGGTAGCCACTACAGACCACTATAGACAGGAAGACATTGTGTACATGGTCACTGTATAGTCAAAATGAAGGCATGGTCTACTTTTTATGCAGCTGCTAAAGACTTTATGTACACATAGGAAGGATGGAAAATGAAACCGGATACATATATGTGATTTGTAATGATGAATGTGGAAACATATGGAAAACATTGAACAACACTGTATGTTAGACATGGCATACTTTACTGTGCACAGCCTGCCTGAAAAAAGTACAAACATGTGCAAATAGTGACTTATTACATATGTGAATTTGTCGCCATACAAACCAAATGATGACTGCAAATTATTAGTCTTTTTATGCAAACAGTGGACAAAAAGTTATTGCATGTTTGTCCAAGCTTGTAGTCCATTTATTGCGGACAGTTCAGTTTTGCCCTTAATCGGAATCAAGTCTATTGTGGAAACAAATGTAACACTCTCCATCCTTGGACCAAAAATCAAAACACCTGAAAATTGTTTTTCTTTTTCCTTATGTTTTTAGGTCTGATGAAAGAATGCCTCGAAGCACTGTATGGCAAGCGCATCAGTGATGGCAGGCCCTCCAGTTTTGCTCTGTACCTGCGCAATGCAGATGACCGGGTAAACCCAGGAGCTCATGCAGTTTTTCAACAGCAGCAAAGACGTGGAGGTAGGTGTCACATACACGATGAGATGATGCATTAATTTTACAGTAAACACAATGGTGATCGAAGAATCATCCACAGAAAACCTGCTTTCTGCACACAAGATGTACAAGCTGTGCATACACTGTCTACAGACTGATGCACATTACTGAACAGGATGTATAGATGTCAGTAGAAAGTGGATACTTGCTGTTTTCCACCTGCATAACAGAAGTGGAACACCCCAAAATGTACTTCAAGGGATAGAAAAAGCAAAAAGAAAATGAATTGCTTTGCAAGTAATCGAAAATTGCAACACTGTGCATACCAAAGTGTGTGTTTTTTTACCTATTGTAATTTGAGATGTTTTTGACAGTTATGCAGACACTAATCAAAATGATGTGCTACCAAGTCTTTGAATAGGGTACTGTTGCACTCACCGGTGCAAGATGGTAGCAAACCATTACTTTCCTGGCAATGCACGATTTCGAATCATCAGCACAAACACATTAGTGAGAGAGTTAAACTTTATTATAAGTTGTTTAGTCCATGCAGCCACTTTTGCTGGATAATAAATGTACTCAGATCTCCTATGGTGGCCTGTATTTTATTATTATGGTAAGAAATGTTATACCCTAAAGTGAGTATTTTGAAATTTTGTTGGTTATAAAAGTTTCCGAATAAACAACAATGCTATTTTTGCCTAGCCCTTTCTTTTATGGTACTGACTTTGGCATATGCAAGTTTGTCGAGTACAGTGCAAGCCCTTTGATCACCATTTATTGTGACCAGGATCAGATAACAGTCTAGACCCCTTGCAAGTAATGTACTAATCAACTTGCTCGTCCTCATCACTACTTATACCCTCGTTGGCCGAGGCATAGCCTGTATAGGTTTGATTGGGGTCCGGGTACCGCCATCTGATTCTGGCTACAACACAAGAGGGACAACGCTTCCTGTTACCAGGCCCCATATGACCCTCCTGCCACAGTTGAAAAAATCTATAGGCACAATGTCGGTATTTTCGATTGCTGTATGTTGGATTTTTATTGGCAAAGGTGCGGCCGTAATTAGTGACACCACAGATTTCAACCACTGATTGTTTCATGCAGATGTCAATAAATGTGTGTTCCTCTGTTATGCACGTGGAATACCTGCAACAGATGCGATCTTTGTGAGAGTCCATTAATAGGCAATTGCCACAGGAGCAGAAGGCTGGTTTGTCCTGAGTTGTGAGACGCTCATATGGCGCTGCTTCCACACCTATGTATGGCGCTGTCACTAAGGGCTGTTCGTCCGCAAGACGATTCAATGCATCTTTAGCCTCGTCAAGAGACATGCTCGCAATTTTGGCCTGAAAGCATATTTATATAACATCAAAGGTTACCATGCAAGCAATGCAAGTCCCCCACCCCCCCCCCCCCCCCCCACCCCCTACCTCCCCAAAATTTTGGCAGTCACAAATTTACTCCATTTGTCAAAGCCATTCATTATTAGCCTCAATCTGTATACATCTTGTGACAGTCACTTAGACAAATAGATTGTTTGCAAAACGACTATTGTTTTGTATGGATTTACACTGGCTCTGATTGATGCTGGTTTCAGATGTGCAGATTATGCCATGACATACACACAGTAGCAGAGTGAACACCTTCCAAAGCAGTGCAGTATCTGCTCTAGATCAGTATGTGTAATAACTAACCTTTGCCTCTCGTCGTGCAGCTGCCTCTTGAGCACGGACAGGAGCACTGTTCACCTCCATCATACTGTTGGCTATTCCTGAGTTTCTTGCTGATGTTGCCGCGAACACTCCGGAAGTTTGGTGAGGTGCTTGCCGCAGTCTGGCCTGTTGGGTCTCCACATGGAGGGTGGCTATATGCTGTGGAGTTATGGCAGTGTTGTCCTGTTGGTGAAAAGCAAATTGTGCTTCTAAACGTGTAGTCATGGTCATGTTGTGGCACAGACATTTATGGGAAAGGTGACATTTTTTTATGACACTTTCTATTTCATTTTTATTTCGGCCGAATCATTTCATTTCTATGCATCGTAGAAGTATTCATATTTTGATGAACGTTTGATTTGATCTTGCCATGCAAAGGGAAAATGGCAATTGTCCAGGCCTAGTGTTGGCTCATAATGAAGCTAACTATCAGATTTATATATGTTTGCATGATATGTTTTTTCCCTCAGATGACTGAAAGCTGGATCAAATTACCAATATCCAAAACTGGCACAATACTATACAGGTTGGAAGAAGGTTGGCAGAATATTTGCTGCATGTTGGCACCAGAATGGATTAAGCTTGGCACTATATTGGCAGCCAATATTCACCATACTGGTCCTAGGATGGATCCAGCTTGGCACTATATTGGCAGCCAATATTCACCATACTGGTCCTAGGATGGATCCAGCTTGGCACTATATTGGCAGCCAATATTCACCATACTGGTCCTAGGATGGATCCAGCTTGGCACTATATTGGCAGCCAATATTCACCATACTGGTCCTAGGATTGATCCAGCTTGGCACTATATTGGCACCATACTGGTTATAAGATGGTTCCAGCTTGGCACTATATTGGCAGCCAACATTCACTATATTGGCCCAAGGATGGATCCAGCTCGGCAGCCAACATTTAGCCGATATTGGGCCAACATCGGGCAAACTTGCACTTCCAATATTGGACCAATATTGCCACCCATATATCGGCCCAATATCTAAGCCAATATTGGGCCAATATTGGACCTATATTGGTGTGCTGGCTGGGATGTATATAGTATTTGTAGTTTTGTAGGTATGTTAACCTTTTTTATTCTGATACACTACTGTGTGAAATGAATTTGACTCTGTTAGTTCAAGGGTGAAGCCCGAATAACTTGGTACCTTATTCTGGCACCGCCGTTGAACAAACTGGTTGATCAATCTCGTAATCTGTAATATAGCCTTTATAAGACAGTAAGCACATTTTACCAAAATCAGCCTGAGGATGTACTGGGTTAAAAGCTTTCTGTTCATCAAAGCAAAAAAACAAAATAGATATCATTCAGCATCGAGATGTTTGTTGTTGATCTTTTGGTTCTACAGTATATTTACAGTCTGGGAAATCTGTGCGCAAAGACCTCATTATGCAACCCAGTGTGTACACATATAGTTTGATTGAGGGAATTTAGAGTAGGATGATAATGTGCTTCAGTTATGGCATAAGAAAAGGGGAACAGCACAGAAATAATGGACAATCCGCAAATTTAGCATGCATGTTCTACATTTGATACTGGCTTCTTTTCACATGACCCCAAAAAGGTCATCAATCAAGTAGTTTAAACTAAATTGGTTGGTCCCCATTTTGGGGGTTAGAGATAAATCTGTCCATATAACAAAACATTTATTTTGAAATCCTATAGCTTTTATCAGCACTGAATGAAATTTGTTATTAAATTATTACAGATGAATGCTGCTAAATGGGGCCCAGCATTTAGCTGCGTCCAACAATACCAACATTACAATTTACACACATAAAAGATGTGACACCAAAGCTAATTTTTGAATGTTTGACATTGTTATTAATTCCAATACAAATATATTATACAGGGATAATATGGTGGCATGCAATTTTTAAACAATGCTATTTTACCATTTTGTGTGAAGTGAAATATATTATACACAACTTGTTGTATTTTTGGTTTTGTGTTTTTATTACTGCTACCTTTGGTAGTCATTTTAGGGAGGTCACCCATTCCTACCATCTGATAAACATAACTGAGATTGGTATAAAAACTATAATTATGGTGTCATGTACTACCTGGCATCTTCATCAATAAATCCAACATGGCTTGCAGATGTGCACACAATGAGCACGGTATGAAACTAATTTTATGTTGTAAGCATTTATTATGGATTTGGGAACTTACCTCTCCGTTGTTTCTGCAGAGTTTAGCTTTGCAGTTTATGCACACGGTCTGTCGTTGCAAACAGGTGCACGATGCACGCATTATACAACGTGCATTTCTTGTGCACGAACAGCAATTTGTCTGTGGGGAAAGAAAAACACATCAAATCACTCAACTCAGCATGTCTGAAGATGATAATTTCCTTATGTTATAAAACATTTCTGGTACAGAACATCAAGTTACTGAACAGGCCACTGCCGTAAGCGTGTATATATACGAATGATATGTGATCGGCAGTCTAACACATTACCATATGTTGGATTGCACAGGTAACATAATACTTTATCGTAACACACACACACACACCACCGCCACCACCACAACACACATGAAATATCACATTACATCACTGCTCGATCGCCCGTATAAGGCCTTTCCCTTTTGTTTACGATCTCGCACAGCCGGAAGTAGGCGTTGTGGCAAAGGGAATAGCTTCCCCATAAAAGTAGCTTCGGAGTAGCTTCCCTTCGTAAACAAGAATGGTGTCTACCAACCACATAAGCGATGGGCCTTTCCAAGAACATCAGAGGAAATGCTAAAATACAAGGCAACAAAATGTGCAAGAAAACGCATATCATCGTGGACTTACCGTCAACATTCCCTGGGCCATTGTGGAGCGATGTTTTCTGGTGGGTGAACAATTTTCCGGCAAGACTTCAAAGCCGCGCAGCAGGTTCAGCGGTTGGATAATCCCGTGGTTGCACGTGAACCGTGGATATATTCCCGTGTGCAGACTGATGCTACTGGAAGTGACCTTTGGCAACTGGGTAGTGTATACCCGTTTGCGTGAACTGTGACAGCCGTCAAGGACGTCTGACACTCTACAGCAGCTATAGTAACGTGCGTGTTCGGGGATCCAATGTGACGGGGCCCTGTACGGGTTGTACTTTGTGTCAGGTAGGGACTTTAATTTTTTTTTTGGCTGTCCTCTTCTAACTAATTGCTGAACCAGGACCTTTAAGGTACCGACAGCAACAAGGCTTTATCGTGAGACATATTCAAGAGAGGAACAAGTGTCAAGAGGTGCTCACCAAACTGAAAAAAAAAATATTTTGTTGTAAACTCTCGGTTAGCTAATCCGGAAATAATGGAGTTGACGTACTTAACCCGTTCACCGCCGAGAAAAAGCGAACTCCATCGAACTACAAGAGGCATAGGACCTCATGGGCCCCCGCGAATTCCCCGGGGGAGAGGGGGGAGGGGAATGGGGGGTGGGGGTGGGGGGCTCGTGAGGATCTATGCCTCTTCCTGAAACCATCTTGTGTCCATGTTCTTAGGAAAGTGGTGGCCTTTGGTCGCTCAGTGAACACAGATTTCAGAAACGAAATGTACGTCCGTTTGCATGGAAGGGGTTAAAGGTGAAATACACACCTCACGCTGACTTTCAACCAGAAGTTTTCATTAATGACTGTGACGCCATAATAGGGTTTGCATTGATAGGACGCCGTGCAATACCAATTTGAACATCCAAAATGTGTCAATGTTCCTCGGAGAGTGCACGATCAGTATATTTATTTCCAAATAATATCAAATTTGGGTGAAAATACCTACCCAAAAAGAAACTACAGCCGTTTAAAGTCGCCGGGCACGAATCTCGCAATCTTTGAAAAAGCGTCTTATAACATTTTGTTCTTATTAGCTTATTGAGATCATTCCAGTGAAGTACACACTTAGAAATAGAGTCACAAAACAATTTACATTTTGAGTTAAAACCTCTTTTTCAAAATAGACATTAAAGTAGACAAACAAGTACACAATTTGCCACTAGGAAGCACTGGCCAATGCGAGGCAGGAAATTAAATATTGGCCAACAGTATCCTTATTTATCTTAAATTGAGATGCTTCTATTACTTAGGGGTACCCAAAAGTGCGTGTCCCACGTTCCTTTCTGTTATTTTCAATAAGGAAATTTAGTTAGTTATTGTGGTACTAAAATTATCAAATAATTCATGTAACATCTTTTTGGCTCCGCATTTTGACATCTCGAAATCATGTTTGTTTGTTTTTTTAAGCGCCATAATAATTGTATGATTCATTTAGCTAAATGTGTCTGTCCCACGGATTGTATTCCTTGTTGTTACCAGCAAACAAAAACTAGCAAAACGTCCTTAAATTTTAGCTCAAAGACAACGGATTTCTTTGAGGTTACACGTCGTGTTTTACTTCACACTATGGAGGCATCAGCTACGTGCTTTCTTGAATGTGCACAGAATTAGGTTCATTCAAAACTTGAGTGTTAGCATAAGTTTGTTTTGTGTTTTGTTTTCAATTATGGTCAGCTACTAGCTTCCTGCAGATGACTGTGAGGCCAAATACATACACTGGCCAGACCGAAGTGAATATCAGCCTACATCATTGATGGTGATAGTATGACTTGAGCTTTGTACTGATCACACACATTGCAAAACCAAAGTGAACATCCGATATGAATTTGATGAGTGTGCATTCAAGGCATATGTTATCATCGTCAAGTGTAGGTATATCGCTATTTTTGTATATTTTAATATTCCCATTAAGTCCCTTATCATCTAATTTGGATGGAACTTTACATTTTGTTTATTTTGCCGTTGGATGATCAGATTGCTGACCATTTTTTGGAATTTAGCCAAGTGCTCCTGGTCTATAATAACTCGGATACCCAGCACGTACTATAGTATTGCGCTTGGGTTCCATACAATACAATACAATACAATACAATACAATACAATACAATACAATACAATACAATACAACTTTATTGTCTGTTCGAGTCAAAGCACGACAGAAATTTGCCTTTCGGGTCGGCATGAAACAAAAATATAAGACATTAACAAACGCTACAAGAACATATCATGAAAAATTATCATTGCAGCAATCTATCACAAGCAATCTGTCACAAGATGGGAGGTAATGTTAAGTAGATCATACTTATTGCAGCGTTATAGACGAGAGTTCAAAATCGAGACAGCAGTTGGAATAAATGACTTCTTAAAAACATTCTTTTTGGCAAGTGGCATGTTGAAACGTCTACCTGATGGTAGTATTTGAAACTGATCAGATAGTGGGTGACGAAGATCATTGACACAATGCTAGCAGCTATCCTTCGGACAGCTCTATGGTGCAGATCATCTACTGGGTACTGTCCTTGGCCAATGATCTTCTCAGCTGTTCTGACGATACGTGACAGTTTGCCCCTGTTTTTCATACTGAGGTTGCCATATCAAGCAGTGATGTTAAAAGTCAGTATGCTTTCGATCAGGCTTCTATAAACGGATTCTAAAACCCTGGAAATGACATCCATGCTGTGGTCGAAACGCGTTGAGCTCAAGGCTCACACATTCCTGATACAGTATGATGAACGCAAGGACTGAAATGAATCCTGAGACGTGAAGAACTACGACCCCAATGCGCAAAAGGCCATCGGGCTGACGTCGGCCGCCTTTAGCGGGCCAACGGCGGCCGACTTCGACCCGATGGTTTTTGTGCACTGGGTCGCAGTTTTAAAGTAGTTCGTCCGCGCCGATAATTTGTTCACAAGTCAAATCATTCGAAACACGACGGCATTTTCGTTTTCCGCTTTGGGATACAGAGATTGCAGGTCATTATATATAATGACGGTAACATGAAAACATTTACGTCGCTTGACAGCAAATTGAAGTCATTTTCTTGTAGTGCATATTTTTGGGACATCACAATCTTGTAGTACATAATTATATAAACATTTACTTTTTTTGTTGAGAACACCCTACTCTTTGAGAAGACTCTCTTTTAGGGCATGAGGCATGAAAGCATGAGGAGCCAAAATATAAATCGCGAGCAAACCAATACATCGGGTACAATTGTGCATCCGAATATCTCAGCGAGTGGGCCCGAGGCGTCAGTTCCACACCCAATAAAACTGAGACCTCGTCCGTGGTTAGTTAAATATACACCTCTTGTGGCAATTCTTGACCTTTAAACTCAATAAATGGCCCTGCTAGGTTCACCTTACTCTTGAGGCCCGAAGGTTACTTACTTACTTACGCCTGTCACCCCTACCCGGGTATAGGCCGTCGACGAGAGACCTCCAGCAACTCCTGTCCTGTGCTTCTCCTTCAATTCTACTCCAGGTGGTTCCCAGTCTCTTGATGTCTGCTTGGAGGTCTCGACGCCAGGAGTTTCTCGGCCTACCTCTTTTCCTCTTTCCCTGGGGGTTCCATGACAATGCCTGCCTAGTGATACTGGAAGCTGGCTTTCTCAGACTGTGACCGATCCGCCCGAAGGTTAGTCTCTTAAATACTCTAGCCCGTCCGTCGAATTGTTCTTCTAGACATTTATCAATGTCATCTTGTTTTCCTTTACGGCCATGGGTTTAATAATGCCTAGTGTTCTGAGTTCGGTTTTGGGTTTACGTTAATTTGCTTGGGATCTGGCAAATAACCGGGGTTTCGTTAACTATCGTTCACCCCTCACCCCCACCCCCCCCCCCCCCGCACCCCCCACCCCTTTTCCGTTGTCCAGGATCAACAAACCATACTTAATAAAAACGTTAACCCATTCAGCGCTGACGCACTACAGCCGGAGATGGCTAGATCATGATAATTTAAGGGTAGTGCCAGATTAGCTTGGAGCCTGTCTCCTGCAACTGGTGCATATTCATCAGATGACACCTCCAAAATTTTGGAAATACGGCCGTCAGGCTGAATGAGTAAAAACAGACATTTCAAATCACTCAATATCGCCGACAATCATGTTTCTTTTACATGCCAGCGAAATGTCGACTCTGACAGTTTCCGTGTGTTTCCTAATCTAGCCAATCTCTCGCTTGCCAACAGTGGTTTTACACAAGTACGTAAGATCCACTTCCAGCAGTTGTTCAGCCATCTGATACACTTGACACGTCTGTTACAGTGATCCACTGGATTTATCTATATCACTGCCGGTATGTCTTATACATGTGAGTCACACTTTACAGCCACATATAAAATCCACACTTTCAAGGTGAACATATTATTTGGAAGATCGCAACAACAACAACAACAACAACAATCGAAAATATATGTTTCAAGAGTAGTCGGCGTGATTTGTGTCACTTGGGGCGTGAAAGTCGTGTATCCTGCAGCTGTAGAAAAGGTAGAGAAAGTTGCGGGTTTGTAAGGATCTCATTTAAACGATCTGGTCGCAAGAAATTTAAATTTGTAAGTTTCCTTTGTTTGCCCTATTAACCCTTTGGGTGTGGGTAGCGGTTTTAGTCACGGTCAGGAATCGTCGCGTATAAAACCGCTAGCGACACCCAAAGGGTTAATGAAATGCTTGGATCATAATAATAGGTGATACGGATGCAGGTAACTAAACGATGTGTACCAGGTGACGCAAATCATACGGAATACTCACGAAACCTGTACTAAAGAGTGTTTCGGTCATTTTAAAAATGTCGCATTTCTTTGCTCGTCAGTATATACATATCTGAATTTGTTTCAAGTCTTATCCTAAATGTTATGTTTATTTTAAAAAGTGTCGCTCTTACCTGCGGCTTTAAAGTGTGACCTCACATTTACAATGCCAACAATGGCGTCTCGATTTTTGTTGTTGCTAATTCGGCCATTTTTTTTTTTTATTGCGGTAAGAGTGCACAACAGTACTTTATTCCAAAGATGCACTCTCAGCCCCATGCATCCACACTTTGGTGTACTGTCTCTCACCAATTCATCCTCATTCTGCGACTCTGTCTCTCACAAAGCATGCACTTAGTTTCTTTTATACTATCACAGATTTCCAGAACAATCCCGTAAATTACAAAACTCAACCAAACAAAAAAGAAAACGTAACCAAATTCATTAAATTTCATTAAAAGGAACACTCTAGATTTTTCTACAGTCTTCCACAAAAATCTAGGTGCAACACTTAAACTTCATGAAATGTAACCTACATGTATACTACAAAACTTTTACCTCATGTTTGAAGCCACAATGAACAATCACGCTTTTTCCAGAACCCTCCAGCTTAATCTAGGTCGGACTAAGCTACAACTGAGTTAGCGAAATGTGGAACATTCTGGACTCTCCCTCTCTAGCTATATGTAAAATATCTAGTAAAAATAAGAAAATTACGGACTCCATTGTGGAACAATCGGTTTTTGTAAAACACACACACACACACACACACACACACACACACACACACACACACACACACACACACACACACACACACACACACACACACACACACACGCACGCACGCACGCACGCACACCCACACACACACACACACACACACACACACACACACACACACACACACACACACACACACACATCGATCGCAAATCTCCTTGGAAACGAGTAGACACATAATAATAATAATAATAATAATAATAATAATAAT
This sequence comes from Semisulcospira habei, assembly GCA_036245525.1. Lineage (NCBI taxonomy): Eukaryota > Metazoa > Mollusca > Gastropoda > Semisulcospiridae > Semisulcospira > Semisulcospira habei. The sequence goes on from BTPG01000001.1 coordinate 320,304,426, forward strand.
AATAATAATAATAATAATAATAATAATAATAATAATGTTCATTTATATAGCGCTTAAGCTCCAAATTAATAGTGCTCTAAGCGTTTTAAAAGATCAACAATCACAAAAGAAAAATACAAGAAAGAAAAGGCAACTATAAATGTCAAAATAAAAATGAAAAGTACATATCAAAAGCTCACACTCACACATACACACACACCATTCCAAGAACAGTTACTGTCAAAGATTGCTAACGCACTGAAAATGAATCTAACTGAACGCTTAAGAAAACAGATAGGTCGAGAGCAGTGATTTAAAAGCAGACAGATTCTAATCTAAAGTAACGCAACTAAACATTGGGTATTTTTCTATGATCAACACACACATGCCCTAAAAATAATAACACAACCACAAACGTAACAAAACAGTCAAGTTTATTTTATTTATCCCGCTGACCGAGAAATTCTTCCGTAACGCACTGTCGGCGGGGTTACCATTGATCTTTCTATTTCTCTTTACTTATTTATTTGTATTTTTATTTGTGTGTTTGCGCGTGTGTGTGTGTGTGTGTGTGTGTGTGCGTGTGTGTGTGTGTGTGTGTGTGTGTGTATGTGTGTGTGTGTCTGTGTGTTATCACCTGGGTATAGTTTGTGTCGCCTGTGTGTTAGATGATTTATCGTGTTCCGCAACGATACCCTGCGTTCGGAGATTCGTGTTTTTGTGGCCTATAGAACTGTTACACACAGACCATAGCCATATTGGACGTCCATTCTAAAACAGCTTCCCACGGAGCGCGATAAAGAATATAGCTGACGTCAGACTGGAACTCGATAAAGAATGTTTGACGTCACAGCTGAGCAGCTTCGCGTTACGAAGGCACTTACGCCTTATTATAAGATAAAACAAACTAAGCACAACGCTTGTGTAGGCACTGTCGGGTCAAACCATCCGTCAAACCGGCATGACATGAAACAGGGCTCATACGACAGTGAGATAAATTTGGTACACTATGCATTATGATGATTTACCAGCCTCGAAGTGCTTTTAACACACAGTTCTGGCTCCGAGGCTCTGCCTCGTAGCCAGAACTGGTTGTTAAAAGCACATGTAGGCTCGTAAATCATCCACACCTGTTTTAACGTAGACGTAGCTGTACATCCCATAAAACAATAAAGACAATCCGTATAAAGTTTAGGCAAATGCAAATAATATATCTATACAAAATGGCACGCACACAGATCCAATCGCTCTTTCTCGCAAGCACCCTCACACACACTCTATCTCATGATCGATCTGTCTCCCAAGCCTATTTCATTCAACAGGTAAAAAAAAAATAATTAAAAAGAATACAAGGACCAGAAATGAACACTCGGCACGCAGCGGTTGTGCGCTACGCGGAAAATATAGTTTACAATCCTAGCACGGCCACCGTGTTTCCCCGCAACTGACGACTCAGCTCGGTGGATTGTTATAGCCGTTTGACGTAAGAGAGCACATCGTGTTTCTTGTTTTGATTTTTTTTTCCACAGATATCTCCGCAAAAAAAAAAAACTTTTCTGTAACACTTTAAAAACAAATATCATTTAGTGCCATGGGACCTAATTATGGACTATTTTTACTTGACTCCTGTGATTTGTTGATTTTGCTGTACAGTTGTAAAAATTGGGTCGAGAGACAAGAACGCGCCATTTTAAATAAGTAAATAGAACCCTGGCATAGATTTCAGTATCGATGTCAAGAATACACACTTCTTGTATGCCAGCGATGGTTCAGGTTTGAAATCGTGGCCAATTCACGTCAAAATGGATCTTCCTATACTGGGCTGAATATATCCGGAGAACATTTAGGGATGCCAAGTCAGCCGTTTCATGAAATGTTTCCGAATGTTTTCGACTGTACAGCAAACCTGACACAATGTTTGTGTTTCTGTAAAGTAATTCGTATTAGGTCAACTGACACTTAATGATATGTGTTCTAAGAGCGGTATAGGAAAGTGTTCCTTGGTGAAGATAATTTGCAAAATACGTTGTGCTCTCCTATCAAACAGGCGGTGGCAAAAGATGACAGTCCCCTAAATTGTTGAGCCAGCAAAACAGATCGACCAGAGTGGCTTAACACCATTAGCAATTAGACACCAAGCTGTTCTGACACCTCTCTTGAAGTGTGAGGGTCCATCTCTCTTGGGAACTGTAATGTATTCCGCTAGGGAGAAAAGGCCGAGATTTGGAAATGTCGACATGCTCAATGTATTAAGAGCAGACTTTTAAAGCGAGATTTTCAAATGGTTTGTTACTACTGCAGGGTCTTATGACAGAGAGACCTATTTAAAAATTCCCAGGTTTACAAGTTGTACTGTACGTTCAAGAGATAGATCGATCATGGTATTTCAAGGGTGGTACTAGAATAGGCGCCAATCTATT
>BTPG01000001.1:320309324-320400134 GCA_036245525.1 Semisulcospira habei
GAATCACAATAAAACAAAAAACGACAGGGGAGGGGTTGGGGTATAATGGGGATTTGGGGTGGGGTTGGGGAAGGGGTGGGGGTGTGCAATGACATGGAATCCATATCATTAAAGTTCATTTCGTCATGTTCATGAATCCGCGACATGATGGGTCCAGTGAATACAGCATCCTAGAATCTCGTACAGGCAGAAATCACAGTCATGTAACTTGTCCGGGAGAAAGAAATGACAACTGATTAATCTGAACAAAAAAAAAACAAACCAAAAAAAAAACTTTCTGTGCATGCTAATGTTCAACAAGACTTGCCTGCCCTAGCCAGGTAGCACTGTGTAATCCTGGCCAAGGCAAGCAAGTCTTGCTGTATGCGTTGAATGTCCTGTTTATACTCATTGTCACTGACAGCCGGCAGAAGACCAAGAGCAAACACCATCTCCAAAACTCTGCCGGTCACTGGGTCACACTTGACTTCATAACGCACAGTCCCTGAGATACGAATGTCGTACATAAACACAAAATCGTCACTCTCAGCCACTAAGTAGTTCTTTCCATTCTTTTCGTGAGAAACTACTTTCTTTAGTCTTTGGTTCCTCGATGTGTCCATTAGTTTATGTTTTGTTGACTCGGTCTGAGAGGTGACAAACGTGTACACTTGTTTGGGATCAAAGCCACGTGATTCTGCATCTCTGATTTCTGTGTCACACACGCCCGTTTCAGGTCTAGCACAGTTAATATTGTCAACATCAGCGGTACATGCGTGCACTGTCTCTGTTGGTGTTCCAGTTTCCATGTGTGCTGTGATCTCGTGGTTCTCAGCTAACGGCGATGCTGTTGCACGTGCTGCATGGTCACTACACGGTGTGTTGTCTGGCTGGGTGATGGTTCTCGTGTACTGTAGTGTACTGCCATTTGTAGATTCTTGATTATAATTATCAGTGTCCGTGTAAACTTCACTCTCTTTTACGTTTGTGCCATCCAATAAATTGTCACTGCTAGGCACACTGCCTACCTTGTTTCTTGCCTGTGCCCTCCGTAAGTCTCTGCGCACCTGTGACGGTGGTTTTCGTCGCCAGTAGCCGGTCGGTGCAATGTCGGTTTGCTGTTGGTCTCTGTCCGCTGAACACAACCGTAGTACGAACACCAGGTTGGTCCCTTCCCCGGTCAATTTCCATGACGTGGTGTGATGGCTGGACAGTACAGACTGCAGGACAGCTTGTGCAGCTGACGGGAGTCCGGTGACGGGCATTTTGTCGTTGTTTGACAGCAAAAATATCTCAATTTCTGGACGCCAGAAATTTCGTGTCGCCACCTTGCCAAGGGCAAGCAACTCCGAGAGAGAGAGAGAGAGAGAGAGAGAGAGAGAGAGAGAGAGAGAGAGAGAGAGAGAGAGAGAGAGATGATGATGATGATGAATCTTTATTTATTCAGGATAAAGCTATTAGGCAACTCAATGCCTGTCTTACAAGCTGTCCTGTAAACAAACAACATAACAGGAAAATAAACATAACATGCAAATAATCATAACAACAATAATAAGAAGAAGAAGAAGAAGAAGAAGAAGAAAAAGAAGAAGAAGAAGAAGAAGATGAAGAAGAAGAAGAAAAAACTACGAAAGAGAGAGAGAGAGAGAGAGAGAGAGAGAGAGAGAGAGAGACAGACAGACAGACAGACAGACAGACAGACAGACAGACAGAGACAGACAGACAGACAGAGACAGATCAGAGAGAGATTTGTTCAGAATTCGTCTTCTTCTGATTCCAAAACCGATCCTGCTCTGTCAGGCTGTCCCGACACTGAAGTCATTTGTAAAGTGTGCGTAAATGACGCTGGTCCGGGTTCACTCGACTCTTGTATGCAGCCACAAAATAAACGTCGAAACACCAACCGTATTTTTGATCCGGTCAGGCAATATAGATAAAAATTTATCGCACTGTTAGTACACCACAAAATATTACAAAGGTCGTAGAGGAACTGCATGGGAAATTCATCCCTTTCTTCTCTGGAAATAAAGTAAACATCGTACACGATCAGCACAGTAAAAGGGCCAGTAAGTATTAAGAAAGTTCCCGAAAGTAAAATCAGAGTGATTGTTACAGAGGAAGCTTTTTTTTTTCGACCAGAAACCCCTTGTGTGCGACCTGTCGCCAGTAGTCGGGATTGTCGCACATACAATGTCAGTTTCCATATAAGGACAGCGTTGCTAATAGCAAGGAAGAAGAAAGGGATAAAAGAAGAAATCAGAAGGTCTGTGAAGGACCAGGCATTTAAAAAAAACGATGCATATTCGTCGTTATGCAACATATAGCAAACAGCTCTACCGTTTTCTCCAACTACTACATGAAAGCCGTACATGACATGAGAGTAAAAGATGGATACAACGATAGTAAGAAAACCTAAAAAGACCCTTGATTTTCTCTTTGAACAAATTAGCCTGACACGATGCGGCCAGACAACAGAGGCAGCTCTCTGAAGTGTTACTGACACCAACAACCACGCAGACAATGCCCCGTAAGTGTACAAAGCCCATGTGCCCGTTTTACACAAAAACGCGCCTGACGTATAAATATCAAAACCAGACACGCTTAGTAACCACGCTCTAAAGAGGCTTGAATACAAGAGACCTAGATCAGACAGGGCAAGTGCAATCAAAAACAAGTTTAAGGACGTTTGACCAGATCTCATTTTACAGAAAATTAAAATGGTCATCGCATTGCCAAACGATCCCAGAATCAAAATGATGGGAGAACAAATGGTTTGCAAAAGGTGTGAGGCAGCCTGGAAAGATAGAGTAATGTTTTCATGGGCTGTTGATAATGAAAATGAACTATTGTCATAAACTGTCACATTTTCCAAAATATCTTCCATCGCCCTTCGTTGAGCTGCTGAATGTTCGGTGACGTTGTTTTGTCCAAAAATCAGACGAAGTATGAAGCAATTTACTTTCGGTTTGAGATTTAAAACTTTCAGCACACAGCCGCAGTTTATGTTCCAGCAAAATATTCAAGGGCACCTCTGTTGTGAACAAGGTTACACTTGCCTAGCAAAAACTTATTGTACCTGAAATAAAACAGAAATGCACATGAAAAAAGACATACATATTTGTCGCAGACTTCACTCTGTCATTAAAAGTTTGAAACCTAAAGCTGTTAGCTGTATGACGAGTTAAGCTGTGCCAGTTGTTCTTGTCGCCTCGAGAGTCCCGTCATAGGGGTCAATGTCGGAGGTATGATTCGAGGGTTTCAGCACATTATTTTCTACTTGCTACAACACACCTTCAAGCATGTTCTTAATTAAACGAACTTTAGTTCGCGAACTCTGACGAACTAGAGTTCACGATCTCGTACGAACCAGGTTGGTTCTTAATTTGACGATCTAAAGATACGGCGAACCTAGTTCGAAGTAGTTCACAAACCTCGGCAAACCATAGTTCGCTGTCGGAAAAGGTTCGCTGAACGTGTTGAGCAAACCAAGGCGAACCTTTTCTCTTATTGTTCAAAACTTTTACCCTCTTCTGCGTTGGAGATAAGAAGACGGTCACCGATACAAACAAATATGGCGGACGGCGATATTTCACTCGTGTGAAGAACAAGACCTATTTTTATTGATTTGTGGGAGGCGCAACGCTGTTTGTGGGGTCGCTACTGCAAGGAGTACAAAAACAAACATCGTTCAAATCGCGAAGCGACATATCGGCAGCCATTTTGAACACCTTCGCAGACAGTAAGTACGCCGAATCAAGCACTTCAGCTAAGAAAGAGAACAATGGCAAACCTGGTTTGCTGAAGTTCGCCTAGGTTCGTTCAACCTCAATTAAGAAACAAACCAAAAGATCACCGATCTTCTCCGATCTAGGGTTGCCGATCAAAATTTCGTTTAATTAAGAACATGGTTAAATATTTAAAATAGCACCTTTTATAATCCACAGTATTTCAGCATCCACACTCACCAGTCTATGAATGTAATTCACGGAATTCACTATGACTTTGAAGGAAAACTAAGGAAACCACTGAAAGCCCACTGAGCACCACTCTGTGAATATGCAGGTGCTATTGTCTGATGGAGGCACCATTTCTCCATTAATCTGCAGCTACCAAGCACCTCTCAGTCTCGCTTAGTTCAGTATTGACATTCAGTCGAGCTAGAGGGACAGTATTTACGTGAAAAAGTTGAGAAAACGTGGTTTTTGTATGTGATATTTCAGAGTTAATCCACGACTGAAAACAAAATGCAAATATTGATGGCATAGAAGAAGAGCGGAATATCTCGATTGTTGCTAGTTTGGAAAATATCGACTTCAAAGTCTTTGGCCTCAAAAGGAAAAGTGGCCTACGCTCAGATAAACCACATTTCTTCTCTAAAGTTAAGCACAAGCGATACAGGTGAAAAGAGCAAACTCTCCACGAACAAAATTTATGCTGGAAAATTGGTCCAAGTTAGAAAAAAGCTAGACCAGTCTTCCATTTTAAGACTGAACCCACATTATGAATCCAATTTTCTAATGGCTGGCCGTTATGTAATATTCACATTACACCCACACCAGGTTGTCACATGATATATATCAGCTAGAATATTGGCCGGCCACATTAAGTCAAAATTGTAAATTGTCCAGATAGAAAACTGTTACTCTACGCCATCTACATGTACAATATATGTTTAGCAACAGTCGCTTAACATCATTGTTACGTTTGTGGTTCTGTTATTATTTTTAGGGTATGTATGTGTTGTTGATAGGAAAGATCCCATTTTCGGTTCAGTTATTTTAGATCAAAATCACGTTCCTGTTTAGTTTGATTTGTTTTCTTTTGCATGGGGAGTTGCGATCGATTTTTGTTGTGTAGATAGAATGTTGTACATTTCACTAACTTGTTGCAAAGTCTGACCTAGATTAAGCTGAAAGTTCCTGGAAGAGGCGCAATTGTTCTAGTGACCTCAAATATGACGTTAAAGTTTTGCAGTACACATTTTCACTACATTTCACAACATTTATGGAATAGGACAAAACTTAATTGAGAATGCCAGATTCTATCGGTGACAGAGCGACTACATTTACAACAAAAATGATCGCCTTGCAAAGTTCCAACAAAAACGCAGACATGTTCCTGAGATGATGTGCAACCGCTATGAAAGTATGGAAACGTATGTTTGTGATGATACTTTTATAGCCGTTGCATATCCACTCAGGAACATGTGTTCCTCCTGCGTTTTTGTTGAAACTTTGCAGGACGTGCATTTTCATTGTAAATGTATTCTTCTCTATGAAGATTTGTCCCAAAGGCTGCACGCTACCACTATACCCATTTTGAACGAACCTTCTTTGTTTTGTTTTTTCTATCACAATAATAATAATAATAATAATATAATAATAATAATAATAATAATAATGTATATTTTTAAGGCGATTATACTTTCGATAGAAAAGCTCTAGGCGCCGTACAAATGACATACTAACATACATACACCTTGCATCCAACAACACATATATAGTCCTTAACATACATACTCACGCAACAAGATATACAAGAAAATTACGAATAACAAAAAGAACACACCAACACAAAATGCACACACACAAAAAGACACGTGTACCAAAAAACCAACAAGGGACACATCAGCCAGCCCTCACCGACAACAGAATGTTGACAAAAAAAGAAATATTATAACAGTGAATGCACGTTTAAGGGAATAAATGCGTCTTTTTAGATTGCCGGAACGTATTGGCTGATTCAACATATCTGAGGGACTGTGGGAGTTTATTCCAAAGAAATGGTCCTTGGTATGAGTAAGACCTCTCGCCAAAAGACTTAGTTCTCAGTCGGAAAGCGTAATAATGTAATGTCTGCTAAGGAACGGGGCTGTCTTGAATGTGTGTACAAATGAAGAAGTTCAGAAAGATAGACAGGGCCAGTAGAAGGAGACGGACAGGTATGACAGATCGACAGAACTTTGTTTTGTACTCTAGATGTGATAGGTAACCAATGGAGTGAACGCAGGATGGGTGAGCCTCCTTGCATATTGTAATTGAATGTCTCAATGAAGACAAACAACCGTTTATAGGGAGTATGTTGAGCCAGATTAGAGTTCGTATTTTTTGTCATATTTACTTGCAATTTTGGATAAAGCTAGTTTGAAAAAAGACATTGGATGATTTCGTTAGCTAGCTTTATATCCTTTCAATTACTTTAGTAAAAAATAATTCCTTTCAGAACAGAATTTAAATAGGAAGTTTTAAAGAGTAACAGTTCAAAACTCTGTGTGGTGTGTGTGTGTGTGTGTGTGTGTGTGTGTGTGTGTGTGTGTGTGTGTGTGTGTGTGTGTGTGTGTGTGTGTGTGTGTGTGTGTGTAACTGCTAAATTAGACGTTTGATGATCACTTTTTGTCCTTCCACTTTAATTAGATTTATATATCACCCGCGTGTGAGTGTTGTGTGAGTGCGTGTGCAAGGACATGATTACAAAAAAGGTATGTGCACCAAATCATTTATCCTTGAGAAATAAAGTTTCATTACATTTCATCTCTCTCTCTCTCTCTCTCTCTCTCTCTCTCTCTCTCTCTCTCTCTCTCTCTCTCTCTCTCTCTCTCTCTCTCTCTCTCTCTCTCTCTCTCTCTCTCTTCAAACACCTAGAATCTCTGACGTAATGTAATCATTACAGTATGGGATAACTTGCACCTGTGTTCAGGTGTGTGCATGTGCGTGTGTGTGAGTTTGTGTGTGTATGTGTGTGTGTATGTGTGTGTGTGTGTGCGAGAGAGAGAGAGAGAGAGAGAGAGAGAGAGAGAGAGAGAGAGAGAGAGAGGGAGAGAGAGAGGGAGGGAACGAACGAACGAACGAACGATGTTTATTGCTCAGGCCGACGGCCCATTGCAATGGGGGAACAGTGGGATGGGGAGGAAAAAATCGAAAATATTCTACAAGAAATGAAAACACCGAAATGAGGTCTCATCCAACAAGGTAAATGACCATGTTAGGAATCGGTTATTCTATTAGCAACAATGCGACAGTCGTCATCAGTCAGGCTAGGCTTCAAATCAAGCACCGAGTCAGTCAGAATGTTAACCCAGGAGGTGACGAACCATGGAACGTATATTCTCCAACTCGATCAGCGCCCTCTCAAAACACTCTTGGTAGTTACCATTTGGATCTATGGCAGTCCAGCGGCAAATGTTCTCTTGCACCTTTTGTTCATAGTCACTCATCAGTTTTTTTCTTTGATGGATGAACCAGTGACACACAGAACCTCTCTCACAGTCCAAGACCACTGTTATGTCATCACTTCTGCACAACAAGTGCTCTTGCTGATTTGTTTTGTACAAAACGCATTTCTCAAATCCTGTGTTTCTCTGGTTATCGCGTAAACGTCTTTGTAAAGTTCTGTTCATGATTGATGCGACGTAATCTCGAGAGAGAGAGAGAGAGAGAGAGAGAGAGAGAGAGAGAGAGAGGAGAGAGAGAGAGAGAGAGAGAGAGAGAGAGAGAGAGAGAGAGAGAGAGAGAGAGAGAGAGAGAGAGCACCTGAGTCCCTTTTTCCCATAGCCGTACTATAATATGTAAATGCCGAAGAGTACATTGAATACTGCATGTACTGTGCATAATGTTTTCGCCTTCGTATGTGTATGCTCGATATTTTGGGCGCGCGCTCGCGTATCTGTGTGTGTGTGTGTGTACTGTAGTGTGACTCTGTGTGTGTGTGTGTGTGTGTGTGTGTGTGTGTGTGTGTGTGTGTGTGTGTGTGTGTGCGTGCGCGCGCGTGCGTGCATGCTGCGTGTGTGTGTATGTGTGTGTGTGTGTGTGTGTGCCGGCGTGAGAGAGAGAGAGAGAGAGAGAGAGAGAGAGAGAGAGAGAGAGAGAGAGAGAGAGAGAGGGAGGGAGGGAGGGAGGGAGGGATGGAGAGAGGGAGGGAGGGAGGGAGGGAGGGAGGGAGGGAGGGAAAGAGAGAGAGAGAGAGAGAGAGAGAGAGAGAGAGAGAGAGAGAGAGAGAGAGAGAGAGAGAGAACACCTGCATACATATTTGTCCTTGCTGTATGAACTTTAATGTACTTAATGATTTTTTGTTTATTTGCTTTACTTTGCATTTTTACTCATTTTATATTTTTGTGCGTATGCGTGTGCGGGTAGGTATGTCTGGAGTGCGTGTCCGAGAGCGTGTGTTGTTTTTGTGCGTATGTGCGTGAGTGCGTGCGTGTGTAAATGTGTGTGTGTGTGTGTGTGTGTGTGTGTGTGTGTGTGTGTGTGTGAGAGAGAGAGAGAGAGAGAGAGAGAGAGTGTTCGTGCGTGTGTGCATGCGTAATTGCGGTGTGTGTGTGTGTGTGTGTGTGTGTGTATGTCTGTGTGTGTGTGTGTGTGTGTGTGTGTGTGTGTGCGAGCGTGCATGCGCGAGTTGTGATGTGCATGCGTGCGTACCTAAGTGCGTGTGTGTGTGGGTATGTGTGTGGGTATGTGTGTGTGTGTGTGTGTGTGTGTGTGTGTGTGTGTGTGCGTGCGTGGTGCGTGCGTGCGTGCGTGAGCGAATGCATGCATGCAGCAGTGTTTGGTATGTGTATGTTTACATGTCTATGTCACTTATGTAGTAGATGTAGCAACGGCAAGTTTGAAAACTGGTCCTGTTACCAATAACTTCTACCGTTGGAAAATAAAGGTTCATTGTCATTGCCATTGTCATTCTCTCTCTCTCTCTCTCTCTCTCTCTCTCTCTCTCTCTCTCTCTCTCTCTCTCTCTCTCTCTCTCTCTCTCTCTCTCTCTCTCTCTCTCTCTCTCTCTCTCTCTCTTCTCTCTCTCTCTCTCTCTTGCCCTCTTGCCCTCTTATTTAAAGTCTATTTCAAAGTTATCTATCTTCAGATCTCGCGTCCATAAATATCTGCTGTCGTTGTGAATGTTCTATTTTCCTGCTTAGTATGTTGCTCCAGCACAGCAGATTGCTGCAGGTATAGCAATAGTGCGTCTGTTTGCATTTAAGATATCAGGTTCATACCAATATATATATATATATATATATATATATATATATATATATATATATATATATATATATATATATATATATATATATATATATATATATATATATATATATATATATATATATATATATATATATATATATATATTGGTATGAACCTGATATCTTAAATGCAAACAGTCGCACTATTGCTATACCTGCAGCAATCTGCTGTGCTGGAGCAACATACTAAGCAGGAAAATAGAACATAGATATATATATGAATATTGGTTTTATTATTTCTTTTTGTATTCTTTTCTGAGGATGGGGGTGGGGGGGGGGGGGAGATGGGTCTTTTTACTGATATATGTTTTATCTTTTGCTGTATCGTTTCATGTATTTTTATTTGTGTAGAGTAGCGTTACATCTTGGAAGATAGGCATTGCTATGCCTAAAACATTTTATCCTGAATAAAAACGTTTCATCATCATCATCATCCCTCTGGACAGTAAACCACTATTCAAACGTCAGCACGTATTCACATCGTGCTCCGGTTCGCAATTGATTTGTAATAATAAAATAATAATAATTACGGTATTTGTATTATGCGCTTATCTTATAATAATTATAAGTCTAAGCGCTCACTCACAACTCGCGCACGCATGCGCACGCTTTAAACAGCGACTCACGTACTACAAATAGTGAAATACATTACGACAGTCAGCTTGAGGTGGGGAGTGTGGTGGTATGGTGCTAGAACTGTTGAAAGAGGTGAGTTTTGAGGGCGGACTGGAAGGAGGAGAGAGAGTGTTTCTGACGGAGAGAGAGAGGGAGAGTGTTCCAGGTGGATGGACCGTATACTGAGAAGGAGCGGGGGCCGAAAGTGCTGTTTGGTGCGGGGGATGTGGAGGCGGAGAGGGTCGGAGGCAGAGCGGAGGGAGCGGGGAGGACTGTAGGGGTGAAGTATGTTTGAGAGATAGGCAGGAGCGCTGTTGTTCATGGATTTGTAGCAGAGAAACAGATTCTTGTATTGGATGCGTTGGGGGATGGGAAGCCAGTGAAGGAGTTTGTGCAGGGGAGTGATGTGGTCGGATTTTTTTCTTTCTGAGGACGAGGCGGGCAGCATTGTTCTGGACGCGCTGGAGAGTGAAAGTGGTGGAGTGAGGGAGGCCGGAAAGGAGAGAGTTGCAGTAGTCGATGCGAGATAGGATGAGAGAGACAGCAAGTTTGGTGGCAGCTTTGTGTGTCTAAACTGAATGTGCCAAATATGATTTTTGCCACACAGGTTTGTGATTGTGTCTCCAGCATTCTGGCGATTTTTCACGCGAGAGGATGAAGATTTTAGTGAGTTATGATTTATTAGTGTTTTTCCCATAATAATCATATATTATATGATTTCCACTGAATTCACTTCTTTCCATTTTCCAAATTTTGGTGCACATTTGACTCGCCGCATAACGTCCGTGGCGAAGGTACGATTAATTAGCTGACAGCTGAGTTCCTTGGACCATTATTTCTTGTGTGTTGATCGCTTCGTGCCATCTAGATGGGCATCAGACGCTTCCCTCTTCATTACGCTTCAGCTCCGTAAGCGGGATTAGTCAGGACCAACAAACAACTTGGCGTCCTACGAGCGAGTCCAGCCACGAGATGACATCAGCCTCCCGCCATGCCCGGCGGCCGCACCACTCGTTCAACTAAGACGGTTGCTGCACTCTCGAACAAATCAATTTTCCCCTTGATCCTATTAAGAAGAATTGGGAAACTGACTGCTCCAGAATCTACCGGTGGAGAATAGCGCTTCAGGAAAGATACATTGAGCAGCCGCTTCCCTTCGGGGTTACAGCAGAGTGGAAAGACGAAGATGCCAATCACGACCAAGTGAGGTCCCCCATCTAACCTCCCTAAACCGAGTCGCTACAGAGTACTCTACTGTGACTCAAACAGGGATCATAAAAAAAAGTGCTGTTGAGTCACAATAACTGTTTTCTACTCAACATGCCTTATCAGAGCCAAAGGCTAGGGGTGCGAGAGGTGGATTATCAAGGAATTCGTCATCGTTTTGGTCATATTTTGGGTCTGGATTCTGTGTGTTTTTCACGATAATCTAGAATATGTAGCATATCTGTTCGGCTTTTGTAAATTTTGTTTATATTGATGCGTCTTATTCAACGATCTCTAATTAAAGTGTTTTCATATGACAACAGCAATCACAGGCACGTTGCCCAACTAACAGTTCCTTACTATTACATTCAGGTAGGTGACGATAAGAGACCATACTTCTGGGACCTGCAAATGGCACACTTTTGTACTTTCCTACGATCGCAACATAGAGCATAGAACTTTTCTTAACCCATCTAACTTCAAAGACCAGATTTCAAAGGTTTCACCCGACGACTATGAAAAAGTTTTATGAGATGGATCGGCCATGATCAATCAAGGGTAGTGCCAGATTAGCTTGGCGCCATCAGGCGCCAAGCTAATCTGGCACTGCCCTTGAATTATCATGGTTGACCCATCTCCTGCTGTAGGGTGTCGGGGTAAAATAGGTTAACTAAGTGAATGGTCTCAAGATTTCTAATCAGTTGCTTGTAGTCGGCTCAGAATACTCCTACTGAAAACCTTTTTAGCGCACACTAAGTCGATCCTTGTACTGTGCTGTTTTGTTATCAAATACATTGGTTAACTCATTCCAGAAGTAAGGAGTACGGATAAGCGGCTATTGCGTATAAAATGAAAAAAACCGTAGCAGTGCAAAACAATGTGTTCATTTTTCACAACTGACCGACAAAAATTGAGTACATGCACTTAACGTTTTCAGCGAGGCAAGAGGTTACTTCTCAATTTAATAAACTGTACTGTGCATCCTCTTTCTAAACGTGCTTCTTTCTTCGTAAGAATTTTCTTTGAAAGGTCGAGCACGAAAACGTTTTCTAAAATTATGTTGTGTTCGTTATTTCAAAGCGTTTTTATTTTCTTGTTATTTCATTAATTCTTTCATCAATTTCATCACGTCAGACGCCAAGCTGGACAAGGAGCTGGACAACAGGCTGGCAAAAGCGAACAGTGCTTTCGGGCGACTATTCAAGCGGGTGTGGCACAATCAACAGCTGAAAAAAGGCACTAAGATCAGCGTGTACAGAGCTGTCGTCCTCACCACCCTGCTGCACGGTTCCGAGTCCTGGGCCCTCTACCGCAGCCAACTACGACTCCTCGAACGCTTTCACCAGCGCTGCCTGCGTACCATCCTCAGCATTCACTGGAGTGACTATGTCACCAACGTCGAGGTCCTTGAACAGGCGGAAACTTTGAGCATCGAGGCTTTGCTGCTGCGGACACAGCTTCGCTGGGCGGGGCACGTCTCCAGGATGGAGGATCATCGCCTACCCAATATCACTCTGTTCGGCGAGCTCGCCACTGGACACCGAGACAGAGGGGCACCAAAGAAGAGATACAAAGACGGTCTCAAGAAGTCACTTAGTGCCTGCCAAATCGACCACCGCCAGTGGCCTTCGCTTGATGCGGACCGTGACACATGGCGCTCCACCATTCACAAGGCAGCCGTCTCCTTTGAGGACTCTCGCAGAGCTAACCTCAAGGACAAACGGCTCAGGAGAAAAAGCAGAGTTGTCGTAACTCAGAACCCTGACCAGACCTTCCCCTGCAGCCACTGCGGTTGAACCTGCCTGTCCCGGATTGGCCTCCGCAGTCACGAAAATGCCTGCAGACGACGTGGGCAAGCCCTATAGAATCTTCGTTCGCGAAGTCAAAAGCCATGATGACATTTTACACGCTTGGCACCAGTCATGCTTTTGGTCTGGATTTATTCCTGAGGAAACGTTTACGCCGGACAACTCCCAACAAGGGACGAGAGCGAAGACACGGCGCGTTGTCAGAGTGTAATATAAGCACACAGAACACTCCAAAACATCTCCAAGGGGCATAGATCCGCATGAGACCTCCTGGCTTATGAGGACCTATGCCTCTCGAAGATGTTTGGAGTGTTGTCTACGCGAATGGTAAAAACTGGTCATCCACCGTGACTTCGATCTCGTTTGTTGTTGAAAGTCGCTCGTTGGAAAATTGATTATTGTTGTTTTTCTTCTTCATACATATGTGATCACTGCGATCATAGGTGCGACAGAACAAAGTGACTTCTGGTACAGTGCACGACGACGTGGCAATGGAGTTTTCATTCGCGTCTCGTAAACGCGAATACAAACAGCCAAAACAAAGTCCTAAGGAAAGAAGTTGTTAGCCCATATCATTTCTGGTTTTTAAAAGTGCAAAACATTTTAATAAACCGGTTTACGAAGTAAAGTAGGTAAGAGCACTGTCAGGGGAGAGAAGTGTGCATGATCGACCAGTGATCATAGATCTACAGTGTAGATCTGTGATCACTGGTCGATCATGCACACTTCTCTCCCCTGACAGTGCTCTTACCTACTTTACTTTGTAAACTTCCTAAAATATGAGCACTGGCAGTCTCCCCTTTTCTGTTCATTTTAATAAACCGTTTCTACGTTTTAATAAAATGTTTGTACATTTAATATCATTTAGGAACGTGTAGGGCTTAACGCCTTTTTTCCCACCACGAAGGTGATTTCAAAGACTGGGCACCGAAAAGGCCCTGGGGGACTTGGGTGGGGTTAGGTATTTTTTAGTTCCCAGGGTCACCCTGGTCAGCCCCACAGGGTGGGTTTTTCTCTCTATTCTGGGGCATGTGTTTCTGTCTACCCTTTGTCCATTCACCTGTATTTGCCTTTTTAAAACTCTCCCTACTGTCTGCACTGCCTGTAGCTCTTGATATTGGATGTGTGTTGCTAGATGGTCTTAGCTTTATTTAGGCCCCATGTGTTAGGTTTATTTAACGTATTTGACCGGTTGGCGACATACATTCAATGTTCTGTTTAGTTTTTTTTTTTACAAGCAGTGCAGGCACGTCCTGAGAAAGCCTTGTTGCTGTCGGGACGTTAAGCAATGTACAATCAATCAATCAATCAATGGGCACCGAAAAGAGGTCTGTACAAATTTGACCCCAGCTGGGTTCGAGCCAACGACCTTTCGGACAAGAGTCGAACGCTCTACCAACTGAGCTACCTAGCACCCCCTTAATAGGATTTAGGCTTAATATAATTTTTCAATATAATTTGTTGTATCCGACCTTGTTTTAATGGAAGTTGACTATATATTCACTGTATTTATAAATGTCCGTATTGTGTCTTGCAATAATACTAACATATTTACTGCAGTTGCGAGAAGAAGAAATCTGCACAAGCCAGTCTAAAGAAAAAAGGTATTTCATTATAGAAGCTCATGCTCGCACTCACAACTCAAAGAACGTTAGGCTCAGGACGAACACGAATTCGGAGAGTAACGGATTCGATTTAGGCTCTCTTCCCCTCAACTCCTCCCTCCTCCCCCAACCCACCGCCTTTACTTAAACAAAGAAAGGAGAAAAACTTTGTAAAAATAAACTCTTGCTTTATTACAGTGATTGCAGTCTACTTTAGTTATGTGATTCTATATTAAACTACCCCTGTAAATGATCGCAATTACCCTGAAACCTTATCGATTTGTCGGGATTATTACATTAAAAAGTCTGGCACTTCGTTTATTAAAAACTTTGCTTATTAATAACCACAATAATTTGTCCCTTGCTAATTTGTTATATCTGGCTCTTATTGTATTTACTTTTCACAAAGTACGACACATTGTGTGCATTTCTAGTATCGTGACTTTGAAATACATGATGTTATGCGAACTATAAAAACACAATTTGAATCATTTGCAACCAAGCTGTTAAGTTTTTAATGAAGAAACTGTTCAGTATGTTAAAACAAAAATATTGTAAGCCAACAAAACAAAAACAAAAAAAGCAACCATTTTTTTTTTACACAACCAGTGATATTTTGTGACCATGACCTGTACCAAAGGTAATGAAGTACGTATTGTCAGAAGGGATATCCTATGGGAAATAAATTTGCCAGGTTAATAAAATCTATGTTTAATGGAGCAACATAAGACAAAACGATTCATTGGGGCTGCCATTTTAACGTTGCTATCTAAAACCTATGGGTGCCGGTAAAGGTTTTAGTCGCGATGATTCCTACAAGAATCATCGCGCTTAAAACCGCTACCGACACCGACAGGTTTAATTAAGATAGAAAATGTCAACAACAACAAAACGTGTCGCCCGCAGAAGGCCTAAACGTATGGACATCTCTTCCGGAATGAAAGATCATGACCGGATGGGTTCATCACAAGGTTTGGCGCTTTTGAGCAGCTTGTCGAATCAACTTGCATAGGCACATAGCTAACCAGAATATGTATACTGATGAACAAAAGAAACGCAGATTTTTCACCATAGCGATTTTCTTCGTAAATATGCTTTAATCTGGGTATTTTGACGTCATTAAATTAGAAAATGTTATTAAGAGTGTTTTATGTCGTGTGCAAATAGAATGTTTAGTCTTAAAAATCGCACATCGATTACATATGACGTAATCAGAGAAACTATCATCGCAGGATATTGAAAGTGAAATGGCGAGCATCTGCAGAGGACACAGCTAACAGCCAACAAATGTGCAGTGTCACTGTTAGCGGCCATATTTACCTGATCAAATGGATATGGGTGTGTTCTTTATCTCTGTTTTAGTCAATGGTTTGATTGATTGATTGTACATTGCTTAACGTCCCGACAGCAACAAGGCTTTCTCAGGACGTGCCTGCACTGCTTGTGAAAAAAAACAAAAACAGAACATTGAATGTATGTCGCCAGCCGGTCAAATACGTTAAATAAACCTAACACATGGGGCCTAAATAAAGCTAAGACCATTTAGCAACACACATCCAATATCAAGAACTACAGACAGTGCAGACAGTAGAGAGAGTTTTAAAAAGGCAAATACAGGTGAATGGACAAAGGGTAGACAGAAACACATGCCCCAGAATAGAGAGAAAAACCCACCCTGTGGGGCTGACCAGGGTGACCCTGGGAACTAAAAAATACCTAACCCCACCCAAGTCCCCCAGGGCAGACCCGGGTGGGGCGTTTTAGTCAATGGAGCATAAAAATGTTTTTAAAGTAATTCACATGTAAAATAAAATAAGATTTATTAAGAAAATGATGTGCACCGGAAGTTCTGGTTCTCGAATGAATTTTTCCAGTCAAAGTTCGTTTCAGGCAGTTAATAACATCATAATCAATACACACAACTTGTGTGTTAAAACTTATCACAGGAAACTTGCTTCACAGAGTGTGTCCAGTTTTGCTTATTTTCATCACTAATAAAACCCTCTGTTCTCCAAGGTAGCCATGGGCGATAACTCATCCAATTTTTGTGTGAAGTGCATCTGAAGTAAGCAACAAATAAATTGTTCTTGTTTTGCTGTCATGGTGGCTCCTTGTTTGCGGGTTCACTTACATACACTTTTCGCGTTTTTAATGGAAGTCAGTATACTTATCTTTTTTTAGATTTCAGTCATCTCCACGACTTTCCAGACACGAGAAGTATATAACAGAATAGTGTTTACAAAGGAGCAGGAACGCAGTCTTTTTCGCAACCAATTTCTGTCAATGTTTATTTTGGGTTTATGCTCTCCCTGGTCCGAGTTTGTTTTATTAAACACTAGTCAAGTTACTTTAAAAAAGTAACAAAAAATTGAACAAGATGGAATGAACCATAACCCACAAAGTTCCTTCTAAATGAGAGATGTCCTTTGCTATCAATGGTCTCTACCTTTTGATTTTGAACTGATTCTGATGTTGAATTATCTCATATTGAAAAAGTCACGCAGATCTGCCAATGCGTCACAGAGTTCTTGAACTTCACGGTACAGTTTCAATTTTGCTATACTTTGTGTGAAAGCAGGTTGACTATACCTAGCTACATGATATACTAAGTACCCGGGTCTCCTGAATGGTCTTCTGAAAGACGGTCGATGTGTGATTGCGTGTTAGTGCGTGCATGCGCGCGCGCTCCAAACATCTCCAAGAGGCATAGATCCTCATGCGCCTGGGGGGCGCATGGGGTTCTATTCTTCATGGAGTTGCGCTCAAGTTTGTGTGTGTGTGTGTGTGTGTGTGTGTTTTTTTTTTTTAGTGTTTTTTTTTTTTTTTAATGAATTAATTTCTACTAAAGAAGTTGAAAGGATACAAAGCTGGCTAACCAACTCATCTGATGTCTTTCTCCAAACTCTTGGCTTGACTTCGCGAACGAAAATTCTATAGGGCTTGCCCACGTCGTCTGCAGGCATTTTCGTGGCTGCGGAGGTAAATCCGGGACAGGCAGGTTCGACCGCAGTGGCTGCAGGGGAAGGTCTGGTCAGGGTTCTGAGTTACGACAACTCTGTTTTTTCTTCTGAGCCGCTTGTCCTTAAGGTTAGCGCTGCGAGAGTCCTCAAAGGAGACGGCTGCCTTGTGAATGGTGGAGCGCCAGGTGTCACGGTCCGCAGCAAGCGAAGACCACTGGCGGTGGTCGATTTGGCAGGCACTAAGTGACTTCTTGAGACCGTATTTGTATCTCTTCTTTGGTGCCCCTCTGTCTCGGTGTCCAGTGGCGAGCTCGCCGAACAGAGTGATCTTGGGTAGGCGATGATCCTCCATCCTGGAGACGTGCCCCGCCCAGCGAAGCTGTGTCCGCAGCAGCAAAGCCTCGATGCTCACAGTTTCCGCCTGTTCAAGGACCTCGACGTTGGTGACATAGTCACTCCAGTGAATGCTGAGGATGGTACGCAGGCAGCGCTGGTGAAAGCGTTCGAGGAGTCGTAGTTGGCTGCGGTAGAGGGCCCAGGACTCGGAACCGTGCAGCAGGGTGGTGAGGACGACAGCTCTGTACACGCTGATCTTGGTGCCATTTTCCAGCTGTTGATTGTGCCACACCCGCTTGAATAGTCGCCCGAAAGCACTGTTCGCTTTTGCCAGCCTGTTGTCCAGCTCCTTGTCCAGCTTGGCGTCTGACGTGATGATGCAGCCAAGGTAGGTAAACTGGTATACATACTTCAGTTCGGACTCGCCGATGGTGATGTGGGGAGGGCGATGCTCTTCCTTGGGTGCCGGCTGATGAAGGACCTCTGTCTTTTTCAGACTGACCTCAAGTCCAAAGAGCTGGGCGGCATCTGCGAAGCAGGACGTAATGCGCTGCAAGGCTCTCTCTGTGTGTGCAACGAGGGCAGCGTCATCAGCAAAGAGCAGCTCACGAATCAGTTGGTCTAGGGTTTTGGTGTGGGCCTGCAGTCGTCTGAGGTTGAACAGGCTGCCATCGAGACGATACCTGATGTACACTGCGTCGTCATCGTCGAGGTCCACTGTGGCCCGCTTCAACATCATGCTGAAGAAGATGGTGAAGAGGGTCGGTGCCAGCACGCAGCCTTGCTTCACGCCGTTGCAAATGGGGAATGGTTCTGAGAGGTCACTGTTTAGTCTGACCTGGCCTTGCTGGTCCTCGTGGAGCTGGACGATCATGTTGAGGAACTTTGGGGGACAACCTAGTCGCTCCAGGATCTGCCACATACCTTGCCTGCTCACAGTGTCAAACGCTTTTGTTAGGTCGACAAACGTTACGTACAGCCCTTTGTTCTGCTCGCGGCACTTCTCCTGAAGCTGTCTCAGCACAAAGACCATGTCGGTGGTACTCCTGTTGGCTCTGAAGCCACACTGGCCCTCTGGGAGGTGGTCTTCAGCGATGGCAGGTACCAGCCGATTCAGGAGCAACATTGCGAGAATTTTCCCGGAAATGGACAGCAGGGTAATTCCACGATAATTAGAGCAGGCAGACTTGTCTCCTTTGTTCTTGTACAGGGTGATGATGACTGCATCACGGAGATCCTTTGGTAGTGTTCCTTTTTCCCAGCAGCAGAGAAAGAGGTCGTGTAGCTTGTTGTGCAGTGCTGGGCCTCCATGTTTCCAGATCTCTGGCGGGATTCCGTCAATGCCTGCTGTTTTGCCACTCTTGAGCTGGTGGATGGCTGTGAGGGTCTCTTCGGCGGTGGGCGGTTCGTCCAATTCAACCTTTAGTGGAAGGTGTGGGATTTGGAGGATGACTGTTTCTTGAACAGTGCGTTCAGCGCCGAAGAGGTCCTGAAAGTATTCCGACCAGCGGTTCAAGATGGAGGTATTATCTGTGAGGAGTGCCTGTCCATCAGCGCTTCGCAGGGGACTTTGTACTAGGTGCCTAGGGTCATACACTGCTTTCAGTGCTTCGTAGAAGCCCATGTAGTCACCGTTGTCAGCGCAGAGCTGGGTCCTCTGTGCGAGTCTGGACCACCACTCGTTCTGGATCTCTCTAAGCTTGAGCTGGAGACTGCTGCAGATGAGGCGGAAGGCAGACTTCTTCACAGGGCAGGAAGGCTGGGCTAGGTGGGCCTGGTGGGCGGCTCTTTTTGTTTTTGCTAGAAGTTCCTGGGTCTCTACGTCGTTTTCGTCAAACCAGTCTTTGTTCCTCTTTCTAGCAAAGCCCAAGACTTCCACAGAGGATTTTACAATAGCAGTTTTCAGTTGTTCCCAGAGTGTTTCAGGGGAGGGGTCTGCTGGATCAACTGTGTCTTTGAGCATGCGCTGTAAATCGGCCTGAAGAGCAGCTTTCTTGTCGTCACGCTGA
The DNA here is from genome assembly GCA_036245525.1 of Semisulcospira habei. NCBI lineage: Eukaryota > Metazoa > Mollusca > Gastropoda > Semisulcospiridae > Semisulcospira > Semisulcospira habei. The sequence goes on from BTPG01000001.1 coordinate 320,328,858, forward strand.
ATGCTGGCAGCATCAATCTTTTTCTTGGGAGGGGGGAGGGGGCCCTTTCTTGGGTTTCAGCTTGAGGCGGAGCCTGAGTTTGCAGCGAACAAGTCGGTGGTCAGTGTGGCACTCTGCGCTGGGCATCACTCTGGTGAGGAGGACGTCACTGCGGTCCCTCTGACGCACTAGGACATAGTCGATAAGGTGCCAGTGCTTGGAGCGAGGATGCATCCAGGTGGTCTTTCGACTGTCCTTTTGCTGGAAAGTAGTGTTGGTGATGACAAGTTGCTGCTCTGCACAGAGCTCCAACAGTAGGCGATCATTGTCATTGCAGTTCCCAACGCCATGCTTGCCGAGGACTCCTTTCCAGGCCTCAGAGTCTTGGCCCACTCTGGCGTTGAAGTCGCCAAGGATGATGACTTTGTCGTCTGCAGGGGTGCTCTGCAGGAGGCTGCGCAGGTCAGAGTAGAACTTGTCTTTTTCTGCAGGCTCTGCCAGGGGGATTGGGGAGTACACACTGAGAAGTGTGACGTATTGCTGGTGTCTCAGTGGGAGGCGCATGGACATGATGCGGTCGGAGTGACCCGTTGGTAGGTTTTCCAACTTAGTCGCAATGGGGGTCTTCACCATGAAGCCCACGCCTGAGAGCCGTCTTTCTGATGCAGGCCTACCTGACCAGTAGAGGGTGTAGCCAGCGCCAAGTTCTTGGAGGCTGCCTTCCTTCGGAAGGCGTACTTCGCTGAGCGCGGCGATGTCGATGTTTAACCTCCGCAATTCATGGGCAATGAGGGCGGAGCGACGTTCAGGGCGTCCGCTGTCTGCTGTGTCGAGCATGGTTCGGATGTTCCAGCATGCTACGTTGAGTCCGGTCGTGGTCGTCATGAGAGTGGATCCATTGTTTTTTCTTGTTTTCTGACCGCATGAGAAGATGCCCGTTGACCGCGGCTAGCCAACTGGGGTTACGAGGAGATGAGCTTTGGTTAGGCCACCTTTTCTAGGCCCCTCTCCGTGTGGAGCAAGCAGTGCTGTCCCTAGAGAAGGCTGCTTGGTCGTTCAGGGTGTGCCGAGTGACGTTGTCATCCCCAGGTCAACATCAGGCGACCAATATCCTGAACCGCCTGCATGCAGGTTTGAGACTGCGGATTCCAGTGACATCTTTCACCTGCCGTTTTGCCCCTTGCCCATCGCTACAGGACTTGGAAAGTTCAGTGTCATAGTTCGTGGGCGTTTCCTAAAGCCTGCGCGGTGGAGCTTTTTGGTGGAGTGCAGTGTGCGCAGTACTGGCCCCACCCTTTAAACCCTTGGTTCGTTTGCCATGGCCTAGCAAACTAGCAATATGCAAAAGATCAAGGAAATATGGACTCTAATCTGGGTCAACCGACTTCCTGTAAACAGTTGTTTGTGTCTTGGTATGGTATGGTATGGTATGGTATGGTATGGTGTCTCCGAGCCGCTCATATCCATCTAATTAAAGATGCTCAAGGCGCCGTAGGGATTGAAGCTGAAGCTTTGAAAGCCTGCTGCTCCTATGCGCTACTTTATGTGCAAACCTCCATCCTACTATTAACTTCGGTGCACGTGATATATTTTTGTTTCCATTTCACCGGCCCTACCGGGCCTTCTCTTTTCGAATAGTGGTAATGAGATTTTTAAACTGCGCAAGAAGGCGAGACGTGCAACCGTAAATGGAGTCTGAACGTATATTTGACTGTATGGGAATGAGGTAAAGTCCACATCTTATTCCTGCCCACCAGGGGATTCGAACCCGGGGTCTTACGACTGCCAGCGCAGTGTCTTATCCACTAAGCTATGTCCCCATGTCTTCAATGAGACTTTCAATTAAAATATGCTCGGAGACTCTCTTAGCCACCCACTTAAGAAAGTATTTTGCCAAGTTTCAAGCTTGTGTGAAAAGAATTATTGGAGATTCTCTTGTTTACATATATACGCACATACATACATACATACATACATACATACATACATACATACATACGCACATACATGCATACATATATACATAAGGCGCTTCGCGCCAAATGTACCTTAAGCATCGAGAATACCGTAACTAGACACGACGTAATGTTTATCTTGTTATGTCAATTGCTAGAGTTTTAGCCTGCCCGCCTTTGACGTAATGAACATGCTACCCGTCCTAGCGGTCCCTTCTATAAATAGAAGGGATTTAAAAATGTATGGAATGAGCTGAAACTTTGTATACTTGCACTAAGTGGAATGTCTTACTTGATTTGAAAAGGTACCCAACGGAGAAAGAAACACGCTTAGAAAAGACGGGTACAACACAATTTATTAATATTTCGGGAAAATACCCTTTGTCAAAATAGACAAAGAAACAGAGAGATTAGCCGCTACATATCTTCTTTCGCAGAAGGAATGTGGCAACTCACAGTGGGATGCCGTGACTGCTTTTAGTAAAACAAACTCTGACCAGGGAGACCAAATATAAACATGGACAGGAATGGTTTGAGAAAAAAGATTGCGTTCCTTCTTATTTGTAAACACTATTCTGTCATACACTTCTTGTGTCTGGAAAGTCAAGGAGATGACTGAAATGTGAAATATAAGTACATATGCTGGTTAGCTAGGTGCCTATGCAAGTTGATCCGAAAAGCTGGATAAAAGCGCCAAACGTTCTGAGGTACTCATCCAGTCCTGACCTTTTATTCCGGAATAGGCGCCCATACGTTTAGGCCTTCTGGGAGCAACACGTTTTTTGTTGTTGATATTTTCAATCTTAACCCTGTGGGTGTCGGTAGCGGTTTAAGCGCGATGATTCCTGCAGGAATCATCGCGACTAAAACAACTCCCGCCACCCAAAGGTTTTAGATAGCAACGTTAAAAGGGCAGCCCCACTGACTCGCTTTATCTCATGTTGCTCCATTAAACATAGATTTTATTAACCTGGCAAGTTTATTTCCCCTAGGATATCCTTTCTGGCAATACGTACTTGATTACCTTTGGTACAGGTCATGGTCACAAAACACCAGTGGTTGTGTTTAAAAAAGAAAACGTTTTGTATTTGTTTTGTTTTGTTCGCTTACAGTATTTTTGTTTTAACATACTTTACAGTTTCTTCATTAAAAACTTAACAGCTTGGTTGCAAATGATTCAAACTGGGTTTGTATAGTTAGTATAGCATCAGCCTCGTTATGTATTTCAATGTCACACGATACTAGAAATGTACAAAACGTTTCGAGCTTTGTGAAAAGTAAATACAATAAGAGCCGGGTCTGACAAATTCGCAAGGGGCAAATTATTGTGGTTATTAATAAGCGAAAGTTCTTATAAACGAAGTGTCAGACTTTTAAATGTAATAATCCCGACAAATCGATATGGTTTCAGCATAAGTGCGTTCATTTACAGGGTTAGTTTAATGCGGAATCACATAACTAAAGTAGTCTGCAATCACTGTAATAAAGCGAGAGTTTATTTTTACAAGTTTTTTACCCTTTCTTTGTTTAAGTAAAGGCGATGGGTTGGGGGAGGGGGGAGGAGGGGCGTTGAAGAGAGGCTAAATCGAATTCTCTACTCTCCAAATTCGTGTTCGTCCTGAGCCTAACGTTCTTTGAGGTGTAGGTGTGAGCATAAGCTTTAATAATGAAATACCTTTTTTCTTTAGACTGGCTTGTGCAGATTTGTTTTCTTCTCGCAATTGCAGTAAATATGTTAGTATTATTGCAAGACACAATACGGATATTTATAAGTGAAAATAAACTTCCCTTATAGATCGGATACAACAAAATATATTGAAATTTTATATAAAGCCTAAATACTATTAAGGGGAGCTGGGTAGCCTCGTTGGTAGAGCGTTTGAATCTTGTCCGAAAGGTCGTGGGTTAGAACCCAGCTGGGGTCAAAATTTGTACAGACGTCATTTCGGTGCCCCGTCTTTAAATTCATCTTCGTGGTGGACAAAAGACCTTAAACCCTAAACGTTGCTACATGATATTAAATGAACAAACAGTTAATTAACACGTACAAACGGTTTATTAAAATGTTTTCCACATAAACAATGAACAATGAACCTTTATTTTCCAACGGTAGAAGTTATTAGTAACAGGACCAGTTTTCAAACTTGCCGTTTGCACATGATATGGGCTAGCAACTTCTTTCTTTAGGGTTTTGTTGTAGCAGCTGTTTCTGTTTGGATACGAGTTCACTCCCAAGTCAGCCTGAGACTCCTTTATAACAGTGTGGATGTAACTCATCCTCAAGTTGGAACAAAGCTGATTTAATTGTGTATAACATTTATTCTTGTTATCAATCGCTCCAGAAACAACTTCCCTAAGTTTAAAACACATTAAAGCGAACTTCTCCAGGGCGGGCCGATTAAATTCGCCGATACAACTGTCCGGGCTCTCAGTGTTTGTCTTGTCTGAATTAAGATTTTTTTTAAACCCATCTTCTTACAATTCTCCTGCTTCTGGTGCTGATCCGGGAACTCTACTGAGATGAGATTAAATGTCCATAAAAAAGAGTAGAAATTCTTAAATGAAAAATATTTGAAAACCAACGCAAACTACTGTAAAAAAAAAAACTGATTCTAAGTTGAAATGTCCGTGTAAGTGAATTTCTATAAGCTGAAAGCAAACCCATTTCGATATGTCGGGATTATTACATAAAAAGTCTAACAAGTTGCTTATAACAAACTTTGCTTATATCAACAACAAATCTTGGTCCGTTCCGAATTTGTGATATCCGGCTTTCACCGCATATAGTGTAAGATAACACTGTAAACATACACTTATTCAGCTTTATACCTCTAAGACCCTGTCTCAAGTACCTGTCTCCTGAAGACGATTCACACACTGGTTTTAGATAGTGCTCAATGTTTGCCAAAACCATTGTTTAAAATCATATTCTACTGCTTAACCTTTTCACTGCCACTGACTGTACATTGTGTTTCAGAAACCAGCCGTCGATTGAACAATGGATACACAGTGGTCTCAGCAAGAGGTATAGATCCTCATGAGCCCTCGCTATATGTACTTCTTGCAGTAGTGTGGTGTCTATTTTGTATCGTCAGTGAACGGGTTACAATGAAAACACTTAGGTCTTGTTTGGCGTCACTATAAAGAATTTTCCTACATAAATACGTCCGGTGGTGTGTGTCGGACATGTTCGTGATATAAAAGTGTGTGCAGCTGTTTTGCTGGAGGAGAAGCATTGAGCCAATACTTCAAGGGAAGCAACTCGTCATTTCTTGCAAATCAGGAATACGATGATGGGGATGTTTCAAGAGTGGAAACTCGTCAGTTCAGTCAATATGGGATCTCTGCACTCGAAAAGGTCAATACCAGATAGATCTACCCCACCCACCAGAAGTCTTTCCAGAGTTTCTTTCGTCAGTTTCTTGTTGGCTCCAAGAAAAAGACACACACAGCCTGTGGTTCACGGGACGCAACTCTTCAGCCTTAAAAGAAACAACGTATTCATGCGGCCAACGTTGTAAGGGACACAACTCATTATGTATAAACAAGATCAAGCGTAATAATTTCCCTCCTAGGAAAGCTGTTGAGATCACGTTGCTGGGCAAATTAACTCGATCAATGCCAGCTCACAAACAAACAAAAAATCTAGCCATCCTAGGAACATGGATTTAAAGTAACGTCAGCAAGAGGTATAGATCCTCATGAGCAACTGCAACTGCGGGAGCTCATGAGGATCTATTCCTTTTACAGTTAGATGGTGTTCAAATTTTATCGGCACTGAATGGGTTAAGGGTGGAAAAATGTAATACGTGACTGTACATTTCTGTATTAGTGCTTGTTAATAAATGTTTAACACCGAACAAGTTCGTCTCACGGTTGACATGCACGAGTAGAGAGCCCCGCCTCACGCACGCACTTACGTGTCGCACACACCCTTCGTACGTACGCACACACAGACTGCCAACGGAATAAGATGCAGCGACATTCTGACGTCGAGCGAATGAAAACTCCATTACAAGGTCGTCGTGCACTGTACCAGAAGTCACTTTGGTACAGTCCCCAACCACATGGACCACCATGGCATCATCATATCATCTTCATCCTCATCATCATGCAAAATTTAAAAATTGCTACTCCAATTTTTTCTTTGTCGACCTCAGAGGTTTCCTTCGTACGTACCCACACACAGACTGCCAATGGAATAAGAAACAGCGACATTCGAATGAAAACTCCATTGCAAGGTCGTCGTGCACTGTACCAGAAGTCACTTTGGTACTGTCGCACCTATGATCGCGTTGATCACATATGCATGAAGAAGAAGAACAATAGTAATTAAGTTTCCAACGAGCGACTTCCAGCAACGAACGAGATCGAAGTCACAGTGGATGACCAGCTTTTATTATACGCGTAGACAACACTCCAAATATCTTCAAGAGGCATAGGTCCTCATAAGCCGGGAGGGCTCATGAGGATATATGCCCCTTGGAGATGTTTTGGAGTGTTGTCTGTGCTTATATTACTCTCTGGTTACGCGCCGTGTCTTTCCTCTCGTCCCTTGTTGGGAGTCGTCCGGCGTAAACGTTTCCTCAGGAATAAATCCAGACGCCCAAAAGGATGACTGGCGCCAAGGTTGGTAAATGTAAAGAATTAATGAACTAACAAGGAAAGAAACACGCTTTGAAAGAACAACACAACATAGTTTTTAGAAACCTTTGTTACGTGCTAGACCTTTCAAAGAAATGTCTTACAAAGAAAGAAGCACTTTAAGAAAGGTGAGGCACAGTACAGATTATTAAATTTAGAAGTAACCTGTTGCTTCCCTGAAACGTTGAGTAAATGTACTCAATTTGTTGTTTTTTTTTTTCTGTTTGTCTATTGGGAAAAATGAATACATTTTTTTGTACTTCTACGGTCTGTGCATTTTATACGCAGTAGCCGCTTATCCGTACACCTTACGTCTGGAATGAGTTAACCAAGTTATTTGAAAACAAAACAGCACGTCACAAGGATCGAATTTGTGTGCGCTAGAAAGGTTAAGTTCAGTAGGAGTTATTCTGAGCCGAAACTACAAGCAACTGATAAGAAATCTTGAGACCATTCATTTAGTTAACCCATTTTACCCCGACGCCCTGCAGCAGGTGAAGGGTCAACCATGTTAATTCAAGGGCAGTGCCAGAATAGCTTAACGCCTGATGGCGCCAAGCTAATCTGGCACTACCCTTGAATGTTAATGGCCGATCCATCCCATGAAACTGGTTCATAGTCGTCGAGTGACACCATTACAATTTGAAAACAATGGCCGACGAGTTAAATGGATTAAGACAAGTTCTATGCTCTATGTTGAAATCGTACAGAAGTACAACAAAGTTTACCATTTGCAGGTCCCAGGAGTATGGTCTCTTGAACTGAGGAAGCGAAAGGGAGTGAATAGTTGATGAAGATCAGCGAGATAGGCAGGGGTAGAGAGGTTAATAATAATAATAATAATAATAATAATAATAATAATAATAATAATAATAATAATAATACAATAACACAATAACAATAATAGTAATTTCGAGATCTTACATCTACAAAGAGGATAACATAATAATACCAATAATTTATTTGTGTGTCAGATTTGTGTAGACTACATAAACTTACATTTTGTAAAACAAATTGGCTTCCTTTCTAAAGCTGAAGATTTTGTCCGGCTAAACGTCCCAAAACAAAAACTTCAAAGAGTCTGCTGTATAGTGTTTCCGCCTGTTACGTGGTTGTCGTAGTATGATATAATCACACCAGACGCACTCACATAGGGTTCTCGTAAAGAAACTTCACTCAGCTGCAGCTCGTCACACGTGGCACAAGGCTGTAAACCACATTGGGGTAACAGTTCCAACAATACTTTTTTTTTTTCTCACTATGATGCAGTCTCGGCACAATGCATCCACAACTGTATCCACACTTTGGTACACTGTCTTTCTACAATGCATACACACTGATATACTGTCTCCTCTATAATGCATAAACACTTTTGACACACTGATTCACTCATACAATGTACGCACATATTTCCTAACATATTCTTTTATACTATTACAGATTCCCAGAACAATCCAGTAAATTCACACAACACAGCCAATCAGAAAAGAAAATGAACGTAATACAAATTTAATAATATTCATTTAAAAAAAAACACTCTAGAACTAACTACAGTACTTCGACTAAAATCTAAGCGCATTTAATAAAATGTTACGAAATACAGCCAACACCTTTGACGTCATATTTGAGGTCACTAGAATAATCGCGCCATTTCGAAAACGTTCTAGCTCAAACGAGGTCGACTTTAGCAACAATGTAACGAAAAGACTTGTCAATTTGGCTACACAACAGAAATCGGGCGCAATTCTCCAAGCAAAGAAAAATGAATCTTACTAAAAATGTACTTAATTCTTATAAAAAAATAACTCAAATAATTTTCTGATCTTTTCTATGATTAACACACTTAAGCTCTCAAAAGAATAACACGACCAGAAACGTATCACCGCCTTACATCGATTACGTCAGCACATGATGTCAAGAAGTGAATCACCAAAACGGCTCGTCGCAGGCGAAGCACCAGGGGTGTTCCTCCAATTTCAATGAGAAGGAGTATGTGACATAATTATGACCAATGTGAAGTCGAGCAAAGACTGTCTAAATGTAACCGAAACAGCCTTCAAAGTGGACGCACTCAGCGGCATCTTTACTTTAAACGCCTCAAAAATTACAAATGTGCTTCAGATACCAGCAAACACGACAATTATCTGATTCTCTTATGCCATTCCGATAATCCAGAAGAAAGCCATTCTCTGACCTGTTTCTGCCACGAATTTCCTTCAAATCACTGCAGACGCGTGCATAAATCTCCCGTGCTTTATCCCCATGCCGCGTCTGTTTTCGATTACTTGTGACAAAAAGAAGCCTATACGTGACGTCAAATTCTAATTTTAAAGTTAAAATAACGCTCTTCTCTTTTCCATACATTCGTCATTTCAAGTCTAGTTACATCATTATTGCATTTCAGCATGCGTTCGTGTTTAGTCGTCGGTCAATTGTTTTGTTGCTAGGTAATTCGACGGTTACTAGGCAGAGAGAACAATGGTAATCCACCCGTGAAAATGCCATGAGTGTGATATAAACGTATTTATTCTTCTGCATGAAACTATACCGTTCTGTACTATAATAGAGTGACAACTCTAGCACAGTTCAAAGTGTCCTTTCCACTCTAACTCCTGCTTAACTCATTCAGCCCCGACACACCACAGCAGGATATAGCTCGGCCATGATAGTTCAAGAATGGTGCCAGAATAGCTTGGCGCCTATAGGCGCCAAGCTATTCTGGTACCATTCTTGAACTATCATGGTCGATCTGACTCCTACATCGTAATGCAGTCCTCAGCGAACAACTCCAAAATGTGTATGTATTTCGTACCTGGGGCGCAGTGAGTTAACAAGCAAAAGAAAACACAAAAAGACATGATCACACTGAAGCACTCTTCTTTTTCAAACGACAAAATTTATAAAATAAATATTAAATTTATCCTGTATGTTGTAAGCGACCTTTAAATTGCAAGGGCCGTTCTTTTTTCCTGCGTAGAGAATTCAAACTACAAACAGTGAAAAATATTCACAGATGTTAATCGATAAACAGCGGAAAATGCACAAAATGCATACTTCTGACTCGGGTTAATCCAGAATTGATAAGTGCGGGTGCGAAATACAGAGTCCACGTAACCATTTTACTACTTCCATTTATAAAAGGCATTATAAATAAAATAAATAAATAAAAAGTCGGCGATAGATCCGTGAAAAAAGTCATAAATTCCGTTCTCATTACACTGTCAGACACTATTAGTGGAAAAAAACAACAACACTTAAATGTGCTAATATCCTTATTTTCACATTTTCCCTCTTTAATCTTTGAATTTTCTCATATTCTGTTAGTTACAATAAACATAGTTCTGTTAATTTCTTTTTAGTTTGTGTGTCCTATTTTTAAACGATGTTTCAAATACTTGTAGTTTCAATAAAACAATTTATTGATAACGGAAAGCCGTGAAATATTGTCTTGTTTTCATAATTTCCATTTGTATTCTGGTTTGTGAATTTACATCTGACAGCTTTAGGGCTGTTAGGTCCAAAATCACAAACCATCCCACATTTATGGATTTTTTTTTAAAGTACGCATTTCCCATGTTCATTCTTATCTTTATCGTAATTTATTATTAGTCTGGTTTACGATGAAAATACGGTGGGCAATGTCACAGTTTATAATCATGGCATTACACTGACACATTGACGTATTATCATACACCGACTGATTAAGTAGACGGCAAAATAATAAAAACAAATTATGAGCTATAAAACACTAGTCTGATTTTTATTTGTCTACAATTATCGTCGAATTATACATTTGTTTGTGCTACAAATATTTGTTTACACGCACAGACAGCAATGTGATACATAGACCGCAAAACTATGAGGAAGTTTTTTTTTTTTATTAAAAAAAATAAATTAGCTTGATATAAGTTATGGCATGACAACGGTGGTTTTGTGACTAAACATATTCATGTACTACGATATCATTGTGTGGAAGTAGTTTAGTTGTTTGTTTCTTAGCCTGTGCTTCCGTTTAACAATAAGTTTCACGCTTAAGCCTAACTCTCTCAAAACTAAAATACTAATTTTCGAAAAAAAAAAAAGAAGTTTTTATCTCCCGGAGTTAGAGAGTTAACCTTTTCCTTATTTTTTTGTGGACAAGCTAGAGTGTTAATAAATATTAGACCGTTTGTGTATCTTCATCACATGAAAGGGGAGAATCGCGCTACATCACTCCAGGATGATCGATACATAGTTCTTCTGCGTGTTTCGTGTGGCATAGCAGGATTATTGACCGTGCACAGTGACAACAGCTAGTGGCTGCTTTAACTACTACGCTTTCACTTAGACTTAACAGCTATAATTTCACTACTAGGTCTTTTTAAAGTTGATGTTGTGTCTTTTTCTTCTGTTCCGCACATGTTTGGCGCAGTTTGCACTCATTCAGCCCAGGGCCTTATACAGTACAGTGCACGCAGAACATGAGATACACATGCAGTCACAATTGAAGCCCTTTCAGCTTTACGCAGGCCCACTCACGAACTATAGAAGATGATGCCGACACACTGGACGATACGTGGAGCAACACTTCATGTGCACCTGCGGGACAGGGCTGCATGTTGGAATTACTCTTATTGAATACAGATGCATGGAGTGGCTCTCAAATGTTCCGGCTGGTTATTTGTAAGTCTCGTTTGCTGCAGGATTGGTTTTGGTGTTGGCCTAGGTAAAGCTGAAAGGACTTCCTAAGTGACTTCAATGTGTCTCATGCTCTGTCCACGGTGTGAGGCATCAGACTGGACTCTACAGATGCTGAGTGCCTTATGAAGGCCCTGCGCTGACGGAGTTCAAACTGCGCAAACTCAGTTCAGGCCTCTAGCTGGGTCCTGGAAAGTGTTTGTAAAACACCTGCGGGACGCAAAAAAAGACCCAGTCTCAGCTTTGAGCTGTACATGTCGTTCTCTCTCGGTGTGATTAAATGGATGCCACGTATAATAAACCAGTACAAGTCGTGATCTCCGGGTGATGACTGGCACTGGCTTGTTACTCGTATAAGTTCATGTCCATTTGAACAACTCATTAATTCATTGGAGACGTGTCGCATATGGATACGCGGCGATAGCCGCGTATCCGTGTGCGTCACGTCTCCAATGAGTTAACATCCATAATGACATGCTCGTGGCGCGTGAAGAGAGCAGAATAATAGTGGAGGAAGAAGATAGTAGAATTTAAAACAAGACATGTATGCCTTCTTTGCAGATCCGTTGCAGAGTAACCATAGTTGAAGACACAGCCAACTCATCGTTGTGACTTTTGAATGTTTTGTTCGGGGATTTTGTCATATTTTTAATTTAAGCACACTGCTTAATCTTTGAAATGTGTAAGATGGATACGTTTACAACAAGCGAACAAACCCCCAACTCTGTATTTAATTCGTCGGCGAGATACGTTAGCAGTGCTTTGGACGAGTTGCCCCTTGATCATCTGCGCGGAATACTGGAGAAGGTATTTTCTCCACTGATTCTTTTGTTCGGAATATCTGGTAACGTGATGACTGTAGTCATACAGCTTGTAGATGCGAGGCAGTGGCACGGCCATGAACATATTTTTTTATTGCTCTTGCCATTTCAGATACCTGCCTTTTATGCACAGGACTTATTAGAAAGTGGATTGTTTTCTATTTTCTTATTGATATTTTTACTTTTAGTAGTTTTTCTTGCAAATTTGGAATATGGGGTACGTACGTTACCGGAGTGCTGTCCCCTTGGTTATTGGTGGTCATGACGGTACAGCGAGCTGCCTCTGTTGTCTGGCCACATCGGGTCAAATTGATTTGTACCAAAAGGACATCTACATTTCTTGTTATCACAATGGTCATTTTCGCTTCACTACTCCACTCACACATCCTGTATGGATGGGACTTACAATTCATAAACAACACCAATGTGTACTGTAGCTTTCCGAATCAGGAGTATCACAATTTCATGGAAAAGGTGTGGTCACCTATAGATTTGCTAATCTTCTCTGCTATGCCCTTCGCTCTCCTTGCCGTCAGTAACGTGGTGTTAATTTGGAAACTGGCTGTGTCTGTGCGAAAAGCCAGGATGACGTTGGTGGCAAATCACACAGAACAGGTTTCTGATCGCACAAAGAAAACGTCGTCTATTGCTGTTACCCTGACTGTTCTGTCCGCTGCATTTGTAATACTAACACTTCCATATTCGGTTCAAGTTATTTACGCATCGTATTTTCTCAATGTGAAGTGGTTAAATGATAGGAAATTCTTTTCGTTCATGATGTTCATTGCCTTTTCGAGCAACATGTGTTGGTACAGCAACAGTGCAGTAAATTTCTATTTTTATTGTCTGACCGGCACAAAATTCAGGCGAGCATTTCTGTCGATCTTTAGCCTTAAGACAAAGCCCAAGAAAACGGAATATGTTTCTTCTACAAATATGTTGGATTTAAGCAACATTTCACGACCACAACGGATGACGATGGGATCTGGTGATGAGGAATTCTGAGGGAAGTCACATACAGGACTCCAAAGGTATTAACTCGACGAGGCGTACCCTGGTATGATGGAACAGACACGGTTGATCATAGACAGGGAGAAACAAAGACACAGTGGTACACGGTGAAACATAGACATGTTCGCACTTTCCCAGTAGCAAAGAGTCTTCGGGCCCACGACGTCTGCAGTGGGCACGCGCACAGCCGAACGCGGGCCCACTGCGACCGTCGTGGGCTTGATGACCTTTGTCTACCGCCCGGCTGGCAATTCTGGACGAAAATTACAGCGTGGGTAAAGGTCATTACTCAGACTTTGGCGCAATTTTCAAACAACCATAACGAGGTTTATCGCGTGAGGAGAAATGGCAGTGGCTGCCGGACGCTGTTGGATTTCTCATGCTTATCGTTACTCCACCAGTCGGACATCTCACATTGCCTGTCATCAAATTCAGCCTGTTCCCATAGCAACTCACTGCCATAGACAATTGCCATACCGTTGATCGCAGCGTTTAGCGGCCTGTCTGTTAAATTGTTTTTCTTTGTCGCTATTGGTTAACACATTTTTAATTACAGTGTATTTAGCATACGAATTCTGCAAAGGTCGTCTTTTTTCCTTGTCAAGTTTACAAACTACAAACACCGAGAAATATATACAGAAGTTATGAGATGAATAATGGAATATACGCACAATGAACACGTCTGGTTCTCGCTGAACCAGAACTGTAGAGGTCGCCTGTGCATGGTAGATTTTATGAATTCCAAACAACCCATTTTCAACTTCGTTTAATAACATGTATTACAAGTAAGACGAGCAAAAGAAAAACTACAGCGAGCGTCAACGTACGTTCTTTTCTTATTTTCGGAACTACTGGTAGATTCAATAAACATTTTTTTTTTAATGTTCATATTCCTTTAAAGTTCTTTGTAATGTGTTAAATATTGTTAGTGTTCATACACATAGATCTGTTAATTCTTTTCATTTTCAAATCCGCTATTTCTGAAGTAAAGTGAGTTTTAAAGACTTAATTTTCTTGTCTTTAAAAATGTTTAGAACTTTTCCTAAGCGACTTCTAACCTAATGGTTATATATTAACTTATCCGAGACGTGCCGTCTCCGGATACGCGGCTTCAAGCCGCGTATCTGGAGAAGGCACGTCTCCATTGCGTTGATCAGCTTTTTTTTAAAGCTGGGACTTGAAATATTGTCTGTGTTTTTACCATTGTTACCATTTGTCTTCGATCATTGATTTTGTTCCCAACAGCCCTAGTGAAGTAAGACCCAAAATTACAGACTAAAATACAGTTACTCCTCGGTGATTGGCAGTGTCAGTGAAGTAAGACCCAAAATTACAGACTAAAATACAGTTACTCCTCGGTGATTGAGGGCACAATACGTCGACTGTAAGGTCAACAGACACAGACCAGCACACATTCACTGGTCAATGACTAACCCGTTCACTGCCAAGAAAACTCGAACACTACCAAGCTGCGAGAGGTATTGATCCTCACGAGCACCAGCAGTTGCGGGGGCTTATGAGGATCTATGCCTCTTGCTGACACCACTCTGAATCCACGCTCCTAAGACAGCTAGGGCTCTTTGGCGTTTGATTGACAAAGATTGCAGCAAAACACTCCGCGTCAGCTGACACTGAACAGGTTAACTCATTCAGTCCGGCGCACGTATTTCCCAAATTTGGGAGGCGTCATCTAACGACTATGCTACTGTTGTGGGAGATGGATCGACCATGATAATTCAAGGGTAGTGCCAGATTAGCTTGGCGCCGACAGGCGCCAAGAAAATCTGGTACTACCCTTGAATTATCATGGTCGACCCATTTCCTGCTTTAGTGCGTCAGATCTGAATGGGTTAAGACATTTGCAGCTTTACCATTATAAGGTCTAAAGTCACATGCCAGCATATATTTATTGGTAGGTGATTAAGAACTTTGCACAATTACCGTTGTAAGGTCAAATGTCACATATGTGCACGCATTTATGGAGGCCATTTTTAATATACAGTTCCAAGTTCCAGAATATATTTATCGTAATTTATTATTTTCGTCTTGTGTACGATGAACGTTATATATATATATATATATATATATATATATATATATATAATATATATATATATATATATATATATATATATATATATATATATATATATATATATATATATATATAATCTTGGCTTGACTTCGCGAATAAAGATACTATAGGAAAAAAGTCTATAGGGGTTGCCCACGACGTCTGCACGCATGCTCGTCACTGCGGAGGCCAATCCGGGACAGGCAGGTTCGACCGCAGTGGCTGCAGAGGGAGGTCTGGCCAGGGTTCTGAGTTGCGGCATCTCTGTTTTTTATCCTGAGCCGCTTGTCTTTAAGGCTAGCCCTGTGAGAGTCCTCAAAGGAGACGGCTGCCTTGTAAATGGTGGAGCGCCATGTGTCACGGTCCGCAGCAAGTGAAGACCATTGGCGGTGGTCGATTTGGCAGGCACTAAGTGACTTCTTGAGACAGTCTTTGTATCTCTTCTTTGGTGCCCCTCGGTCTCTGTGTCCAGTGGCGAGCTCGCCTAACAGGGTGATCTTGGGTAGGCGATGATCCTCCATCCTGGAGACGTGCCCCGCCCAGGGGAGCTGTGTCCGCAGCAGCAAACCCTCGATGCTCACAGTTTCTGCCTGTTCAAGGACCTCGACGTTTGTGACATAGTCACTTCAGTGAATGCCAAGGATTGTACGCAGGCAGCGCTGGTGGAAGCGTTCGAGGAGTCGTAGTTGGCGGCGGTAGAGGGTCCAGGACTCGGAAACATACAGCAGGGTTGTGAGGACGACAGCTCTGTACACGCTGATCTTGGTGCTTGTTTTCAGCTGTTGATTGTGCCACACCCACTTGTATAGACGTCCGAAAGCAGTGTTCGCTTTTGCTAGCCTGCTGTCCAGCTCTTTGTCCAGCTTTGCGTCTGATGTGATGATGCAGCCAAGGTAGGTAAACTGGTGCACTGACTTCAGTTTAGAATCGCCGATGTTGATGTGGGGAGGGCTATGCTCTACCTTGAGTGCCGGCTGATGGAGGAGCTCTGTCTTTTTCAGACTGACCTCGAGTCCAAAGAGCTGGGCAGCGTCTGAGAAGCAGGATGTGATACGCTGCAGGGCTCTGTGTGTGTGTGCAACGAGGGCAGCGTCGTCAGCAAAGAGCAGCTCACGAATCAGTTGGTCTAGGGTTTTGGTGTGGGCCTGCAGTCGTCTGAGGTTGAACAGACTGCCATCGAGACGATACCTGATGTACACTGCATCGTCATCGTCGAGGTCCACTGTAGCCTGCTTCAACATCATGCTAAAAAAGATGGTGAAGAGGGTCGGTGCCAGCACACAGCCCTGCTTCACACCGTTGAGAATGGGGAATGGTTCTGAGAGGTCATTGTTGAGTCTGACTTGGCCTTGCTGGTCCTCGTGCAGCTGGACGATCATGCTGAGGAACTTTGGGGGACAGCCAAGTCGCTCCAGGATCTGCCACATGCCTTGCCTGCTCACAGTGTCGAACGCTTTTGTTAGGTCGACAAACGTTACATACAACCCCTTTGTTCTGCTCGCGGCACTTCTCCTGAAGCTGTCTCAGCACAAAGACCATGTCGGTGGTGCTCCTGTTGGCTCTGAAGTCACACTGGCCCTCTGGGAGGTGGTCTTCTGCGATGGCAGGTACCAGCCGATTCAGGAGCAGCCTTGCAAGAATTTTACCAGCAATAGACAGCAGGGTAATTCCACGATAGTTGGAGCAGGCAGACTTCTCTCCTTTGTTCTTGTACAGGGCGTTGATGACTGCATCGCGGAGATCCTTTGGTAGTGTTCCTTCCTCCCAGCAACAAAGAAAAAGGTTGTGGAGCTTGTTGTGCAGTACTGGGCCTCCATGTTTCCAGATCCCTGGTGGGATTCCGTCAATGCCTGCTGCTTTGCCACTCTTGAGCTGGTGGATGGCTGTTAGGGTCTCTTCAACAGTGGGCGGTTCATCCAATTCAACCTTTACTGGGAGGTGTGGGATTTGGAGGATGACTCCTTCTTGAACAGCGGGCTTAGCACTGAAGAGGTCCTGAAAGTATTCCGACCAGCGGTTCAAGATGGAGTTATTATCTGTGAGGAGTGCCTGTCCATCAGCGCTTCGCAGGGGGCTTTGCATCAGGTGCCTATGGCCATACACTGCTTCCAGTGCTTCATAGAAACCCCTGTAGTCACCGTTGTCAGCGCAAAGTCGGGTCCTCTGTGCGAGTCTGGTCCACCACTCGTTCTGGAGATCTCTGAGCTTGCGCTGGAGACTGCTGCAGACGAGGCGGAAGGCAGACTTCTTCACATGGCAGGAAGGCTGGGCTAGGTGGGCCTGATGGGCGGCTCTTTTTTTTTGCTAGGAGTTCCTGGATCTCTACGTCGTTTTCGTCAAACCAGTCTTTGTTCCTCTTTCTAGCGAAACCGAAGACTACTGCAGAGGATTTTGCGATAGCCGTTTTCAGTTGTTCCCAGATTGTTTCATGGGAGGAGTCCGCTGGGTCAGCTGTGTCTGTGAGCCTGCGCTGCAAATCTGTCTGAAAGGCAGCTTTTACGTCATCACGCTGAAGGCTGGCAACATCACGCTTTTTCTTGGGGGGTCCCTCTTTCTTGGGTTTTGGCTTGAAGTGGAGCCTGAATTTGCAGCGGACAAGGCGGTGGTCAGTGTGGCACTCTGCGCTGGGCATCACTTTGGTGAGGAGGACGTCACTGCGGTCCCTCTGACGCACTAGGACATAGTCGATAAGGTGCCCGTGTTTGGAGCGAGGATGCATCCAGGTGGTCTTTCGACTGTCCTATTGCTGGAAAGTAGTGTTGGTGATGACAAGCTGCTGCTCTGCACAGAACTCCAACAGTAGGTGGCCATTGTAATTGCAGTTCCCGACGCCATGCTTGCCGAGGACTCCTTTCTAGGCTTCAGAGTCCTGGCCCACTCTGGCGTTGAAGTCGCCAAGGATGTCGTCTGCAGGGGTGCTCTGTAGGAGGCTGCGCAGGTCAGTGTATAACTTGTCCTTTTCTGCAGGCTCTGCCATGATGGTTGGGGAGTAGACACTGAGAAAGGTGACGTGTTGCTGATGTCTCAGTGGGAGGCGCATGGACATTATGCGGTCTGAGTGACCGGTTGGTAGGGTTTTCCAGCTTAGTTACAATGGAGGTCTTGACCATGAAACCCACGCCTGAGAGCCGTCTTTCTGATGCAGACTTGCCTGACCAGTAGAGGGTATAGCCAGCGCCAAGTTCTTGGAGACTGCCTTCGTCCGGGAGGCGTACTTCGCTGAGCGCGGCGATGTCGATGTTTAACCTCCGCAATTCATGGGCAATGAGGGCGGAGCGACGTTCGGGGCGTCCGCTGTCTGCTATGTCGAGCATGGTTCGGATGTTCCAGCATGCTACGTTGAGTCCGGTCGCGGTCGTCATTAGAGTGGTTCCGTTTTTTTTTTAAACTTGTTTTCTGACCGCAGGAGAAGATGCCCGTTGACCGCGGCTAGCCAACTGGGGTTGTGAGATTGACTGACCATGATAATTCAAGGGAAGGGCCAGATTAGCTTGTCGCCTGAAGGCGCCAAGCTAATCTCGCACTACCCTTCAATTATCATGGTCAATCCACCTCCTTGCAAAATTTGGGGTAAAAAAGGATTAAATGTGAGACAGTACCTTCTCTCATGTACAGCGAAGAGCGGTGTCACGCTCCATTGACAGGGAAAGTCAACTACAGACCACAGGGGCCAGGAAAACGTCGGTACAGACAGAGTACGCACTAAGGGGAACCCGAGTACGCACTAAGTGCAATCACTTAGAGCTGAAACAAAGTTAGGTCCATCCCGATATCTGTCGGTTAGATCCTTTGCCGGGATCAACGTCAAAGTATTCCGTTTATACATTTTGGAGACACAATAATTTCATTTGTTATTACTTTATGCCACAACTTTACAAATATACACGTGTAATTATTTAGTCTTAGTGTATTGGTTTATTATGTGCGCTAGTGAGTTTAGGTGTTTTAGGTGTGTTTTTAGGCGTGGGTGTGAATGTTGAAGGGTATGGAGGGGGGGGGGCGGATGGGGGGAAGGGAGGAGGGTGTTGTGAAAGACGTGAACATGCAACTATTTTTTATTCGTGCCTCTATATGTACCGCTGCGTCAAAATTTCCCTGTACAGTACTGTGAGTGTGTATGTTGAATGGTATGGATGGGGGAGGGGGGGGGGTGTGGGGTGGTGTTGCGGATGACGCAAACATGTAACTATTTTTATTCATGTCTGTGTTATGTACGGTTCTGCTTAAATTTCCCCTCGGGGACAATAAAGTGTTTTGTATTATACTGTGTTGCAATGTATTTATTGCATTGAATTGTTAATATTAAGGTGCGACTGAAGTGACCGCAAATGTTTGAGAAAATCCATGTTTTGTAGGAATCATCATGACTAAAACTGCTAACGACACGCAAAGGTCTACAAGGAAAGTCTAATTTGTCACATGTTCCACCTCACATAGCCAATAACTGTGGACATCCTGCGGGCAGTATTACCGAATTGTACAGCTGTGGTCACGTCCGCCCAGAAAACCCACGGCGAACGTGAAAGAGCCGTTAACTCATTCGAGACGTGCCGCCTCCGGATACGCGGCTATAGCCGCGTAACCGGAGGGGGCACGTCTCCAATAAGTTAAATAAAATTAAAAAGAAAATCAAGAGTGTTTTCCTTATAGTCCCATGTGACAACTCATTTAGTCCCGACACACCACGGCAAGACACGGATCGAGCATGATAGTTGAAGGGTGGTGCCAAAATTTATTGGCGCCCATAGGCGCCAAGCTATTCTGGTACCTCCCTTGAACTATCATCCTCGAGCAGTCTCTAGAATGGTCATGCTGTCCTTCAGAGGGCAACTTCAAAATTTGGGGATTTCAGTCCTGGGGCAGAATGTGTTAATGTACAGAAATGTTGCCATTAACCCTATCACTGACCCAGCGCAGCGAATTCCACACACGTGCAAGAGGCATGACAACACGCTCTGCAGGCGTTATTAACCCGTTCAGTGCCCGTTGACGGAAACTCTCTTTCTGAATTCTTCGTCAATTCAACATCAACCAGGAACATGGATTCAAATTGGTGTCAGCAAGAGGCACTGATCATCATGAGCCCCCCCCCCCCCCCCCCCCCCAGCAAATGTTTTGATGATTCCTATTACAAAAATATATTCTACTTAGAAAATAACTAAACCAGATTTAGTCTACCACGAGTAAAATTTAAAAGAAAAAACAACAAAAAAACTCTGACTTTCAGGTCACCACGCAGGTCAAGTTTCTCACCTATGTCATTCCACGTTTGCTAAGCGTAGATATTAGTCCACAAGCTAGGAAGGTCTACCGTGCACCCCCCCCCCCCCCCACCCCCGCCCCCCCCCCCCCCCCAGTACTCAATAAGATGGCTTTCAAAGTGTTCCTTAGTATGTCCTGAGATGTTTAAGCCATGTTCCCCGAAAATCCTTAGGAATACACCAGAGATATAACCGATGGCGCAAGGGTACCCCCATTCATGCTCTTCGCAGGTGCTAAAATGAGGTTGAGAAACATTTTCCTCTAAATAAATCGAAATTTATTCCAGAAGCCCAAATCAGGCAATATTATGTCAAGGCACACATTCTGCATCCTCTGCAAAAATCAGAATGAAAAAATATTGAATCTCTGGCTCACGGTGAAGGTATTTGTGCACCCAGTAAACGACCATTTCCGCGAAATCGCAAAAAAAGACAAAAATAATGTGTCAGATGCCTTCAGACATTTTCTATAGAACTGACAGTCCATTTTCAGGTTTACATCATTAAAACAGGATGTCACAAATATTATAAACGTGACTAGGTGATGCTCTGATTACTGTGAGTGCCACAGTGGTTGATTTTGTATCCCTACCCCCAAGTTGTAAAAATACACAAAATTAATTAGAAAAAATTGCTTAAGTTATTCCATTTTATTTTGACCTCTCTTTACCTATTAAGTTTCAATAATGTGAGCATAAAGTGCAAGAAAATAAAGAAAGTCGGCATGCTTTACAGTACATTCGTGGTGAATGATAACTTTTTCCCCATTTAAAATTGCCGAATTGGGAAACGTACGTTGTTTCCGGTGCCCTCAGAAATGTTGTATACAACTGATAGGTCTTTGTTAGGTTTTATTAGTTAGGATAGTGTACCACAGTTACTCCCAACCTGATTTTGTGATGCTATGATGCATTTAGGGGCCACAGTGGCTGAATCTGCTGCCCTACCCCCATTTTACCTGTAAGCAAAATAATCATAAAAATTGCTTACGTCATACTCCTCTGTTTAAATATGTTTTTGTTGCCAGTTTTTTTTTAAAGTATGCATATTGAGCATAAAAAGTTGTGATCATTTCATTAATTTCAATGTAACCCATCAATTTAATTGTAACTATTTTTATCTGGTTGGTCTTTTAGGTGATATTTTACCTAGCGTAAGGCGGGTCTAGTAAGGTCTCCCCTTTTCCTTTGATTTATTTTCATCTAGAAATGTGTAAATATGAATGCGTAATAAAGTTTCATGGTTCCTAATAGCCAAAACAATGTTATCAAAAATACTTAGTTTCCACATGTCGACCACGACATCTCCACTTCCACCTTCTGCAACGTTCAATTTTTTATGGCCGTCTTTAAATCTTATATTGTTCTGGCTGCCAATAAGTGAGCTGTCAAGAGCTAGGCAGCATGTTTTCAGAGTTTGGTGTATAGGGGCGTGTCTTCTGGTCAGAACTGCCAGCAGACCGCTTCTGTGTATGGACATGTTTGGAGAATGTGCTAAGGAGACTGATTTTCTACGCCAAATTTGCATAGGGCTGTTTCTGCATGACCCAATCTCACGAGGTGAGTCCAGCAGGGTCTGTGAACATTTGTGAAAGTTTTTAAAAAATGACAAGGCTTTTTCAGGGCCCTGGAAAGTCTGTCAATTTCAATCCTTTTCCTTAAAGTCTGTGAAAGTTTGTAAAAAATTACAACGTGCTGGCAGACTTTTGTCTACTTCTTTTTTTTTTTTCTCTCCCCCAATTTGTGATTATTCCATTGCGAACGATCATGCTGACGCTTGTTGCAAGTGATCTATATTTAGCTCTGATCATAAAGTGACTGCATAGCCTTTCTGCCGAACATTCTGATTGGTTGTTTATGCTTCTACCAAAGTCCGTCATTCGCTAAGCGTTCTTTTATTTTGGTATCTCTTCATGCATTAGGCACGGAAGCTTCAAATAATTGCTGATACAGAGTGATCTGATTAAAGTGTGTAAACCTTCAGGCTTCATTTTGGGTTTGTGAAACGTTCCTGCTTTTCTGTATGGACCCAGTCCAGAGTAATCAGTGCGTAGATGAAAGATGGTGGCCTGGCTCTCCCTGTTCAGCTTGTTGATGTCATCTGCCCACGGGCTGCAGCCGCCATTCTGCTGTTGCCAATCACTTTGTTGTTGTAGTGTCTCCATTC
Organism: Semisulcospira habei; assembly: GCA_036245525.1. Taxonomy (NCBI): domain Eukaryota; kingdom Metazoa; phylum Mollusca; class Gastropoda; family Semisulcospiridae; genus Semisulcospira; species Semisulcospira habei. The sequence goes on from BTPG01000001.1 coordinate 320,351,446, forward strand.
CCAGCTAGTCCAGAATGCACTGGAATCCACTGCAGCACTATTTTGTGGACAGGGCATCCAGTCTATCTTGAAGCTTCCTGGTGAGATCAGTGGATCAAGCTGCTGCCTTTCCCTAGCTAGTGCTCTGCTGCTGTGTTGAGCACATGCAGATCTGTACGATAGTTGGAGCTGCTGCCACCAGCTGGTAAGGCGAGGGAGGTAGTAGTGCGGTCTGCAAAACAGATGTACACGCCACTTCCTTCATTCCGCACGGCATCTTGTGTGGTATCACAGCTGCTGTGAGGGTAGCGCTTGTGCACAACCTCCAGCAAGATGGCTTTGTGCAGTGCCGCGACCTTTGACAAAGAGTCCTGGAACATTGTTTATCTTGTCTTGAAGGCTCTTTCGAGATGTCCAGGTATCTGAAGGGAGCTGTTCACACATCTTTGGGCTTGGTTCCAGGACGTCAGTGTTAGCCCTTTGCAGGACCTTCAGTTGGCGGTTCAGATTTGGGCGGTTCAGATTTGGACATTTCTGACGGTTCTTGGTCTGCTCCTGTAGTCTCCCATGCTGTCAGTGTTTAGTAAGTTTCTTCATCGTGTGTGCTGTTCTGCATTCCAGTGGCTCCAATGTCCTCTATTTTTTTTAAATTGGGGTGCTCCAGATGGCTCTAAGAATGTCACTGCATCATGAGAATGACCCATGTTCTGCATCTGGTCAAGCCTTGCTTTTTGGGTTTAGCAGGCAGTGTTTCATGTTGTCGATGTATATTGGTACCGCACAACTGGTCTGACCGAGCAGGTGTTTGCTTGTGCCAAGATGCTGTAATTTGCGCCAATGTGGTCCCCACCAGTTTCTTCATCAGAGACATTTTAAAATTTTTGCAGCTCTAGCTTCCATGGATTCAATGTGAGGCCTCCACGTGAATCCAGTAATTTATGTGTTGCCAGTAAAGTTGGCCTGTCTGTCTTTGGTACTCGAAGGTCTCCAGTTTTGAGGTGACCTCTTCCGTCTGATTGAAAGAGATGGTCTAGCTCAGTTTGAGTGGCTTCTCTCAGTCCAGCTGCTGACTCTATTGGCAGCATCCTGGATTCTGGAGGATGCTATTTCTTTATGTTCTGCTGCGGTCCACACTGCAAAGTCATCCGCATGGAGGATGTTCGAGACGAACCTTTGTACTGTTGTACTGATGTCATTAATGTAGACCAAAAACAGCATCAGACACAACATCTCCCTGAGGTACACCTTCCCCGAGTTTGACAAGAGTGCTGAATGTGCAGACGATAGAAGCTTCAGCGGCAGCCCCTGTTAAGCATGCCTTAAATAAAAAGAATTACAATTAAATTGATGGGTCACATTGAAATTAATGAAATGATCACAAATGTTTATGCTCAATATGCATATTTTGTTAAGAAAACTGGCAACAAACATATTTAATCAGAGGAGCAATTGTTATGATCATTTTTCGTTCCTTTGCGTACAGGTAAAATGGGGGTAGGGCAGCAGATTCAGCCACTGTGGCCCCTAAATGCATCACAGCATCACAAAATCAGGTTGGGAGTAACTGTGGTACTCTTTCCTAAACAATAAAACCTAAAAAAAAGACCTATCAGTTGTATACAAAATTTCTGAGGGCATCAGAAACAACGTAAATTTCCCAATTCGGCAATTTTAAATGGGAAAAAGCTATCACTCACCACGAACATAAAGTAAAGGATGCCGACTTTCTTTATTTTCTTGCACTTTATGCTCACATTATTGAAACTTAATAGGTAAAGAGAGGTCAAAATAAATTGGAATAACTTAAGCAATTTTTTCTAATTAATTTTGTGTATTTTTACAACTTGGGGGTAGGGATACAAAATCAACCACTGTGGCACTCACAGTGATCACAGCATCACCTAGTCAAGTTTATATTAATTGTGACATCCTGTTTTAATGATGTAAACCTGAAAATGGACTGTCAGTGCTATAGAAAATGTCTGAAGGCATCTGACACATTATTTTTGTCTTTTTTTGCGATTTCGCGGAAATGGTTGTTTGCTGGGTGCACAAATACCTTCACTGTAAGCCAGAGATTCAATATTTTTTCATTCTGTTTTTTGCAGAGGATGCAGAAGGTGTGCCTCGACATAATATTGCCTGATTTGGGTTTCTGGAATGAATTCTGAATTATTTAGAGGAAAATGTTTCTCAACCTCATTTTAGCACCTGCGAAGAGCGTGAATGGGGGTACCCTTGCGCCATCGGCTATATCTCTGGTGTGTTCCTAAGGATTTCGGGGAACATGGCTTAAACATCTCAGGACATACTAAGGAACACTTTGAAACCCATCTTATTGAGTACTGGGGGGGGGGGGGGGTGCACGGTAGACCTTCCTAGCTTATGGACTATATGGGAACAAATGGTTATCAGCACAGCGAATCGAGGGAGACAAGTGCGGTACTAGGCTAGTATTGCTTACTCACGCCTAGGTGGCAGGTGTGTAGGTACCGCCGGCAGCCAGGTTGTTAACGCAGGTGGCGTCCTCACAGCACCAGTGGCAGGTGCGATGCAGACTGTTGGGGCGACGTAACAGTCTGCGGGGTTCCTCTCATACCTTGTCAAAAACGCGGAGAGCGACTTCAACAGCGCCACCACTCCTCATTAACCCATCCAGTGGCCGGGGAACGACGAGTGTCACCCAAGTGCAAGAGGCATGTACCCTCATGAGCCCCCGCATTCGCGGGGGCTCATGAGGATCTATGTATCCGTATGCCTCGGTCTGACAGGGTTAACAGGCCGTACGTCTGCGATGGTTTCAGTGTGTGTTTGTGTGCGTGTATTTGTTTGTGTGTGTGTGTGTGTGTGAGAGAGTAAGTGTGTGTGTGTGTATGTGTGTGCGTGTGTGTGTGTTTGTGTGTGTGTGTGATGGTGTGTGTGTGTGTGTGTGTGTGTGTGTGTGTGTGTGTGTGTGTGTGTGTGTGTGTGTGTGTGTGTGTGTGTGCATGTCCGTGTGTGTGATTACTGTTTGCGTGCATGTGTAACTTAACAAACGTTTTCAGGGCTTAACGTCTTCTGTCCACCACGAAGGTGATTTCAAAGACGGGGCAGCGAATAGGGTCTAAACAAAATTTGACCATAGCTGGATTTGAACCATCGACCTTTAGGACGAGAGTCAAACGCCCTACCACCGATCCACCCACCTCCCGACTTGTGTGTGTGTGTGTGTGTGTGTGTGTGTGTGTGTGTGTGTGTGTGTGTGTGTGAATGCATATGCATATGTGCGTGTTTGTGTGCATGCGTGTGCATCTGTGCATGCGCACGCTTGTGTGCGTGCGTTCGTGCGTGTGTGCGTGCATCTGATGGACGCTTGCAATACATACGTGGAAGATAAAACAAACTCAAGAAGTGTATTCAAATGAACGATACTCCGAAGTGACTGGCAGGACGAATCCTTCAGATTGGTGCGTGGTCATCTCACAAATCTGCACAAGGGTTAACATTAACATATTCGAGACGCACAATACCCGGGTACGCGGTTTTGAAGGCAAAATACAGTCAGTATCTTTCTTTGTGAAAACGATATTTTCATTAACCCTTTTCGTGTCGGTAGCGGTTTTAGTCGCGATGAATCTTGCATGATGTCAGAGTGTTGTCATTCCTACAGGAATCATTGCGACTGAAACCGCTATCTACGTGAAAAGGGTTAATACAATGAAAATACTGCTTTTTTTCAAACCAATAAACTACTGTCATTACTCAAACCAAGGGGAATCAATAAACTACTGTCTTTCACTAGATAGACATTGTCGTGATATAAACTGTATCAGATGGAGAGCCTTGGTACTTTCTGTTCATCATTCTGTGCACACCTGTTTTTTCATTGTTTTACTTCTCGTAACGATGCTAGGCAAACAGTTAGTTATTTGGGTTTAACGCCAAGCAGGCGATTAACTCATTCTACCCCAACACCGAAATCCCCAAATGTTGCCGTTGTCCTCTGAAGACTGCATTGCAGTGCAGGACACAGATCGACCATGATAGTTCAAAGGTGACGCCAGAATAGCTTGGCGCCCATAGGCGCCAAGCTATTCTGGCATCAACCTTGAACTATCATGGTCGATCCTTATCTTGCTGTGGTGAGTCTGGGGTAAAATGAGTTAAGGCCATCTAACGGCGGGATGGGCAAACTGGCGAAAGCAGGATTAATAATTAACATACTTTGCAGGTCACTGTACATAAATGCATACACATGCCCTGCAATCGCAGACACTAGTCCTTCCAAACTCAGGTTCGCACACACAGAGACACACGAGCAAACACACACACACGCACTACCATGTGAAAGCAGCAGCATAAGACAGAAAGTCAGTTTTCTGAAAGCGAGATTTTCATTGTAATTCAATGAAAATGTCTCTTTTTTCACAAAGTTTCACATTTCGCAAAAGGCCATCGGGCGCACTGGGTTACTGTCGTTTGTCAATATATACGTGGCAACACAAAACATTCAGCAAAACAACATCGTATGCAGACGAACGCATCTCGTCTGCCTTACATAACCATTGTCCGGTCGTACATTCCATCAGCGTGTTTAAACGACCAATAGGCAAATCACAGACAGTGATAGAAAAACAGTGTGTCGTGTCTATGCAGAAAAAAGAAAAAGAAAACAGAGAATCGTGCTTTTGAAAAAATAAAAAAACATACCAAATAAACAACTACAGTAACAACGACAGCAATAACAACAAAAATAATGACAACAACAACAACGACAACAACAACAACAACAACATAATAATAATAATAATAATAATAATAAAGCGTGTCTAAAACATTCTTGTACGTTTCTCGCCTGTATTACGCAATGTTGTCGTACGTAACTGTTTATCAAAACACACAACTGACAGTCATACATTATTACGTCTGGCTTTAATATACATTAATACACCCTTGCCATGTGTAAATTGGTGTAAACACTTGTCATACGTAAAACGTTTACAGACTTGTAAATACTTGCACACTTGTCGTCCGCAAATTTGTACACACTTGACATAGATAATTTTTACACCCTTGTCTTTTTTGGACAGTCATGAACTACATGAACTTTCATTCAACAAGTTGTCTTTTTTTCCATGTCTCTAAGGAAATGAGATACAGAAGCAGCACACTCTAGCTCAGTTTAGAAAGAATGATCGTTAGGGTGGGAATGCGTAACATAGACGATGATAGTTCAAGGGTAGCGCATGAATACCTTTAAGCTTGTCGGCTCAAAGGTTTTCTGGCACCATCCTTCAACTATTACGATCGAGCTGCCTATTGGATTGAAATTGTCAGTTGACAATGGTCACGCTATCGGGTATTTGACCTCACAGCCGACTTCGCTTAAAACAAAGTCGGATGTAACACACGGCGAATATAACAACAATATAGCAGTGCTAGCTTCTCTTCAGATATAACAACGCAGTGTATTGGTCCCTTGACGACACACCCAAGCAACACAAACAGCCATATAAACCAAGAACGCACCTCCATGCTTCTTTTTGATAATTGAATGCAGATTATGTGACAAGCTCTGACTGAACTGATCACTGCACGGTTTCAAGACTCATCCGCAATCAGCAAAAGGCCATCGGGCCGACTTCGGCCCACGTAGGGTCATGCGCGGGCCAACGGCGGCTGACGTTGGCCCGATTGGCCTTGTGCCTCATTAGGTCCCGATCTGTATAGTCAAAGTCATATAGAATATGACTCTGGTACCGGAGATAATATGGCGCTACGTAGACTAGCCGTTGTCGTTTGTAAGCCCCTTCTGTATATAAAAGGGACGTTTTCTTATGATAGGTCGCGGTGGGTGGATTTAATAGCATGCCCATGATGTCGAAGGCGGGCACGCCTAATCCTCTGACAACTGAAGTAACAAGATAAAAATTACGTCACATCTAGTTACGCCGACCTCGCTGCTGAACGAACATTTGGCGCTAAGCGCCGTATGTGTGTGCGCACGCGCGCGCGCGCGCGCGCGTGTGTGTGTGTGTGTGTGTCTGTGTCTGTGTGTCTGTGTGTGCGTATATATGTAATCACGATAATCTCTGATATTGATGTACGCACAAGCTTGAAACTTGGCAAAATAATTTCTTCTAGGTGTGGCTAAGAGAGCCTACGAGCACATTGTAACGGTATGTCTTCTTGAAGACATAAAAGACAGTTTATAGAAAGTCGGTTAACCCAGAATAGAGACTGCAATTTTTGTCATATTAATTTGACATTTTTAATACAGCTAGTTTAAATTTTTAAAAAAATTGGATGAGTTCGTTAGCCAGCTTGGTACCATTTCAAGGTCTCCAGTAAAAATTAATTCTATTCAGAAAAAAACTAAAACAGCAAAATAACTTCTGAAGAAAGTCAGACAGTGGCGGTGTCAGTCACATTCCTTGTGTCTCAGACTGGACCGGTTGGTGCTTCGGCCTGCTCACAAGATCAGAAACTAGTTCTTGCTTTGGAGGCAGCAGAGGGTTATGAGTTCGCACTATCTTCTTCACAAAATAATTGCTCTTAGTACACTTTTAATAAAAGTCATGTCGAAATCATCGCGACTAAAACCGCTACCGACACGCAAAGGGTTAATTGCTACATTCCTTATGAAGTTTGAATATCGTAAAACGGAAGACCTTTTTGCTCTTTTTCTCCTTTGTACGCATACTTGTTACACATACGGGGGAGTAGATAAGCTCCCTCTTGTGTGCGTACCCATAGGGATTGGAAAAAAAAGAGTAGAAATTTTTTCGTTGAGGTAAGGCAAAATTGGGAAGCCGTTGTAACTTCTAATTTTAGAAAACGAAACCCGCCATCAAGCAGCTCGCTTTAAGATGAGGTTCTGTGGTCGCATGTCTTTTTTGTTTATAGATAACATACCGTCGGCAACAACTGACCTTGCGGCCTTTTTTCCTGCCCGTGGACGCAGACCGTGGTGTTAAAACATTGTAAATTCGACGACGAAGATTCCCAGCCGTCCAAGGAACAGGAATACAAAGTGGTGTCAGCGAGAGGCATAGATCCTTATGAGCCCTTTGCCTTTTAAGATATTGTTCGAGTACCGAGGCCCGGATTCAAGTAAAGGCTCTCATATGCGACAGCGTAGGACGTGCGATGTCTATACTATGCTGGATCAAATGGCAGCGCTGGACGAACTGGCGCTGCTGTACAGAAGCTGCAGCGTGTGGTCATCAATCAAGCTCTGGCGCGACTTTCGAAGGACTCGTTACCGGGAAGTGTGTCGAGTGGAAATCAGTTTCGAGTGATCCCAGACGTTGTCGGAAGAATCGTGCCTACATCGTGCCTACATCGTGCCTACATCGTGCCTACACAGTAAAGCAAAGGTCATCGGGCCGACTTTGGCCGCAGTGGGCCCGCACGCAGCTGTAATGAGAATAGAGCATGTTTTTACCCCCAAACGGGCATCCTACAGTGCCTGATTGTGTTGACATCCTGTTCCCATAGCACCTCACTGACATACAGAATTGCCGTATCGTGGATCCATTTTTTTTTTTTTTTGCCTTAACGCTAACTTGCTCTCATACGACGTCATGCACAAACTAAATAATAAATTATGCTATATGTATAACACGAATTTATCAGCGGCCGTTTTTGTTCCGCGCAGAGATTGCTAAATACAAACAATAATTATACACCGAAGTTACGATAAACAACGGGAAATAGGCAAACTGTTTATTTCCGACTCTGGCTGATCTAAAACTGGTGTGTTTCCATTCTCCTAGCTTTCCTGTTTAACTTCTTTAACTATATGACTTCCATTCTTACAAATGGAAGACATTTAGTTTGAAAGTGAACTGTCTCAGTGTTTCACGCGACAGACCACTATGTTAGTACAAATACACGACCGTACGACTTGCTTCATTACTCAACAGGGCAGACTCACTTTTGGATCATCGATACGTAACTGTTTTGCGTGTTGTCTGTGGCGGATCAGGATTATTCACCGCGCGCAGTGACAACAATATTACGAACTGCTTTACCTTCAAAACAAAATCTGTACAGATTTGGCAGAGCTATTGTCGTTATACCGTATCTTAGACATCAGTCACAGCGCCGTTTGGCGCTTGTGTTGTCACAGACTGAATCAGTTTTCTTCAAAGAGATGGAAGTTGCCACTGAAGCTACAACAAACACGTCGGATTAATCGCCTCTGTTCCACTCGTAGCCAACCAATTTCAAATTCTCAGTGAGGTAACACGTGTAATGAAGACAGTTTGCGCACCTTCAATCATGACATTTGGGACATTTGGTAAGGTGATGACCATCGTTATTTCAAGTTCTGTCGGGTCGGGATCAAACACAATTCCATGAGCTTGTTTTTTTATGGCATTGGCACTTTCTGACATGTGGTTTTTGTACTCTGGTCTTCTTAGGGCTTGGGATGTGTATATGACCAACTATACTGTCGACAATTTTGATTGAATGTTTTCGTATGTAAAATGGGTATCTGGGCTGTGTACACTTCTGGAGTATTATCAGCCTTGATGTTAGTGGCCATGACTGTGCAAAGAGCTGCCTCTGTTGTCTGGCCGCATCGCATTAAGGTGATCTGCACCAGAAAAAATGTCATACGTTTTCTGAACGGGCTTGAAGTTGTGTGTTTTCTGTCTTCATTCACATTTTATTTATGGATATAACATAGTTAACGTTGAAAATGGAACGAACGTTCACTGTACCGTTCCTGTAACTCTGAGCACTTTCGCTTTATGGTACAAATATGGTCCTTTGTAGATCTGTGCATTGCTACTCTGTTTCCTTCCTGTCTTCTTGCCAGTAGTAAAGCCCTCTATCTATCTATCTATCTATCTATCTAACTATCTATCTATCTATCTATCTATCTATCTATCTATCTATCTATCTATCTATCTATCTATCTATCTATCTATCTATCTATCTATCTATCTATCTATCTATCTATCTATCTATCTATCTATCTATCTATCTATCTATCTATCTATCTATCTATCTATCTATCTATCTGTCTGTCTGTCTGTCTGTCTGTCTGTCTGTCTGTCTGTCTGTCTGTCTGTCTATCTATCTATCTATAACACCCTACTGTTATGGAAACTAAAAGATTCTGTGCGAGATGCCCGGATGAAGCTGGCAACTGGCCAAACAGACCGGGTTTCTGGTTGCCAAAACAAAGCTTCGTCAATCATAGACACTCGTGATACTTTCAGCAGCTTTCCTGTTACTGACGTTTCCATTCACTGCCGCTGTTATCTACCACAACTACTTTGTCCGACATGAATATTGGGCAGATGAAAATGTTTTTCCGCTACAATCAAATTTGTCTACACTCTTGGCAATTTATTATTTTATACGAATAGTGCCGTAAATCTTTTACCGTTACTGTCTCACGGGATCAACATTTCGAGAAGAGTTTCGACGACTGATTTGCTGTTTTAATGTACGGGCGAGTATATCAGGACCCATATCTTATCCATACAGTTCGCAAATTACGTCAATGTCTGGTCGGTCTGCAGCACCAAGAGATAAGAGCACCGAATCTGATGTAGAGCTTTAACCTAGTGTCCCAAGGGCGTAATCCGCAAATCAGTGTTCGAGTATTCCTCTGAAGACATTGTATTACAATTCAGTCGACAGCTCGACCATGATAGTTCTAGGGTGGTGCCAGAATCGCTTGGCGCCTATGGGCACCAAGCCATTCTGGTATCACTGTTGAATTATCATGGTCGATCTATATCTTGCTGTGGTGTGTCGGTGCTTACTGTTTCAAAAAGAAATACGTGTAAGAGTCCTACCTACAGTGCCCTATTGTGCCCCCCTCCCCCTCCCCCCCCCGTATCCCCTCCCCCCACTCCATACCCTCCCCGCCACTCCCCGCCCCCGTCACACACACACACACACACACACACACACACACAAACACACACACACACACGCACGCACGCACACACACACACACACACATACACACAAACACACACACACACACACACACACACACACACACACACACACACACACACACACACACACACACACACACGGCGCTTGGCGCCAAAAAGACGTTTTCTAGCGGCAAGGTTTGCCTAGCTAGACGTGAAGTCATTTTTATCTTGTTACTTCTTTGCCAGAATTCAGGGCCTGTACGCCAAGCACATCGTGTGCATTCTCCGGAATGCGCTCCGACCAGCCCCATTTCAAAGTGTACTGTATTTTTAATACGGTAGGCAGAAATCATGAAATTCCCCTGCCAAATGGTTGTTTTTGATAAAGCTGCTTTATTTGTTTTTACATAATTAAAGCAAAGCGGAAGAAGCGCAGAGGACGAATAAGACATCATTTCAATTTATTTTCGTTTTCTTTAGTTAGAAGAAGAAGAAGAAGAAGAAGCAGAAAATGACTTCTTGGTGATTAAGTAGACTTTAAAAAGTAATTTTGCTGTAAGAGTGTTTCTCAAACTATGCACTGTTTAAATATATTTTGGGTAACTGTTTATGGTTTACATTTAAAAAAAAACACAACAATTCATTTGTGATTTCTTCGCTGGATGACGTTTAATCTACAACAATTTTCACACAAGAAATTAAAATCACTTTTCACTCGGACTGCATTTTCTGATTCATCCTCGAGACACAACTTAACATTACTTTGTTCGACATTATTATAACAGCGTTTTCCTTACATCTTGACATTGCCATCTCACTAAGAATAGATTGTTTGACCACATATGTCTTTCAGGCTTGGAAACATCGATACAATCTCATAGCTGCAGATCTATGTTAACCCCTATGCAGTTGGCGGACGCAAATTATTTTTTTGAAACCATGGCGAATTTGAACCCAGGTAAATCCATTGATCAAAAAAACACTGACTTAAAGGGTTCATGAGGTTCTTTACATCTTGCATTTGCATTTACCTCAAAAAGCCAAGTTTGGACAAGGAATGCTTCACAAATTATCGTCCAATTTCCAATCTGCTTTTCCTTGCTAAACTTTTGGAGAAGTTGTTGTTCAGCAGCTTCAAAAGCACTTGAATGACAGTGGCTTGCTTGACATGTATCAGTCAGCATACACGAAAAATCATTCCACCGAAACCGCCCTGCTTCATGTTGTCAGCAATTTACTTACATCTGCTGACCAGAGAAAAGTCTCTATTCTTTGTCTACTGGATCTGTCGGCTGCGTTCCACACCATCCATCATGACATTCTTTTAAGACGCCTGCAGTGTACTTTTGGCATAACTGACACTGCCTTACGATGGTTTGCCTCCTATTGATAGGCCGCTCTCAGTGTGTGACTGTTGGAGGTGCAAAGTCCAAACCACTCCCCCTGGGTTGCGGCGTGCCCCAGCGTTCTGTCTTGGGGCCTGTACTGTTTTCAATGTATACTCCACCCCTGTCATCTGTCGTGAGTCGACATAGTTGTGGTTTCCACAAATATGCCGACGACACACAACTGCTCAGGGACTCCAAGCCATGTGATGTCCCAATTGTAACTAAGAAAGTCGAACTCTGTATATCATCTTTTAAAAAATGGATGTTAATGAACGAGCTCATGCTGAATGATGGCAAAACTGAGTCAATGTGTGTCGCGTCATATCACACTCTTTCCCGGGTCACCTGCAGCAGCTTGACTGTTTGTGAAGCTAGCATACCTTTCAAACGCTGTGTTCGTGACCTTGGTGTTGTTTTGGACTCTGCTTTGTCTATGCATGACCATATCACTTCCATCTGTAGAGCAGCCTATTTCCAGCTGAAGAAAAGCAGCTTCGTAAGATCTTTTCTGACTCAGTCTGACACCACTCAGCTTGTGTCTTCACTGATTTTGAGTCACATTGATTATTGCAATTGTTTGTTTGCTGGCCTGTCATCTGAAGAACTGGCTCGACTTCAGAGAATATTAAACAGTGCATCTCGCGTCATTTTTCAGAAATAAAAAAAGAGCATGTGTCATCCTTGTTGTATCAACTTCACTGACTTCCCATCAAAGCTAGGATTGAGTACAAGGTAGCTACTTTCGCCTTCCGTCATGTCGATGGTACACTGCCTCCCTACCTTTCCAGTATGTTAACTACTTATCAAGCTTCCCGCACCTTACGGTCTAGCAGTGAAAAACTTTTCAAAGTACGAAAATAAATACAAAGTCCTTTGGTCGAAGGTCCTTTTGTTTCCAGGCCCCAGTCATTTGGAATTCCCTTCCGAAGCACATTCGTGATGCCCCGACAGTAATTTCTTTCAAAAGTCAGCTAAAAACACATCTTTTTCAGTCTCATTACTCTATCTTACCAAATTCCAGTCTCGTTTTTGTTTCACAATAACATCATGATCCTGTGCCAGTCCTTGTTGCGATGGTTTGGGCTTTGGGTGTGTTTATGTGCTGTTAATTTTAGAATTTGTATTGTAATATTTGTATTTTGTGTTGTTGCTGTCTATTGATTTGTGTTTAGGTTTTAACTTTGATTTGCATTGTACAGCGCTTAGAGCCTGCACTGCAGAGAGTTTGCACTTTATAAATATAATAATTATTATTATAATTATTATTATTATTATTATTATTATTATTATTATTATTATTATTATTATTATTATTATTATTATTATTATTATTATTATTTGCTTGGTGTTCACGTGTTCCTGGCAGGGTAGAGGTTAAACTTTCCCATTAGATCGGGCCGGGCGTGGCCAAGATTTATTGTGTGGTTAATCTTTATAGCTCGAAGACGACAGACAAAAACTGACAAGGTGACAAGATGAACAAGCTTAAAACACATAACTACATGTTCTGTATATGACAGACATGAAAACATTTCAGTAGTGTATGATTGTTGTTTTCTTTAATACTTCATTTGACCTTCCACAGTACTTAAAAAATTAAGATGTAAAAATGCAATAAGGTATAAAAGACACGGAATACACTACAAATTATTCAAACTCATCCTCTCTGTCTTTCGCCTCCTCTCGAGACTACTACAAAAGTAATTTACATCACTAAAATACTGAACAACGACCATTTGTGTGTTAGTAGTTTCTTGTTTGGTTCTTGTGTGTTCCCGCTGTACTAGTTTTTCTTCTAACCGATCTTTTTGTTTGTTTCACTCAACAGACCCGGATTGTTCACACGACTTTATAACTTGAAAGAGAAGACTCATTCTCGGACCATCGATACGTAACTGTTCTGCAGGGGTTTTTTTGTGGCTAAGCAGGACTATTGGCAGCGGTGCACACTGACAACAACTAGTGGCTGCTTTAACTGCAAAGCAAATACTGCATACCTCTGGAAGTTATATTTTCAGCTCACCGGGTCTTAGACATCAGTTGCTGCTCCGTGCTGCCGTTGGTGTTGTCACAGACTGAATTAGTTTGCTTTATATAAAAGAGATGGAACAATCTACTGACAGTACAACAAACACATCGAATTTAATTTCAACTGTTCCACTCGTAGCTAACCAATTTCAAATTCTCAGTGATGTAACACTTGTCATGAAGAAAGTTTGCCCGCCTTTAATCATGGCATTTGGTACATTTGGAGACGTGATGATCATCGTTATTCTCTGTCGGATGGGGATCAAACACAATTCCATGAACTTGTTTTTCATAGCGTTGTCGCTTTCTGACATGTGTCTTTTGTGCTCTGGTCTTTTTAGGGCTTTGGTGGCGTACATGTCAAACTATGCCGTCGACATTTTTGATTCGAATGTTTTCGTATGTAAAATGGGTATATGGTCCGTGTACACTTTTGGCTTATTATCAGCTTGGCTGTTAGTGGCCATGACGGTACAGAGAGCTGCCTCTGTTGTCTGGCCGCATCGCATTAAGGTGATCTGCACAAGGAAAAAGTCATGCTTTTTTTATCGGGCCTAATATTGTGTATTTTCTGTCTTAATTCTCATTTTTTATACGGATATGTCATGGTTAACTTTGGAAATGGAACACACGTTGTCTGTACCCTTCCTGTAGACTCGGAGTACACCTCCTTTATTGTACACGTGTGGTCCATTGTAGATCTGTGCATTTCTTCCCTGGTTCCTTTTTGCCTCCTTGCAATTAGTAACGTCATACTGGTGAGGAAACTAACAGTATCTGTGCGAGAGGCCCGGATGAAGCTGGGGACAGGTCACTCAGAGCGCGTTTCTGATCGCGAAAAGAAAGCTTCGTCCGTCACAAAGACACTCGTGATACTTTCAGCGGCTTTCCTGTTACTGACATTTCCATTTACTGCCGTTGTCATTTACCACAACTACTTTTTCTCAAATGAATATTGGGCAGACGAAAGATTTGCTGCTATAATGAAATTTTTTTACGCCATTGGCAATTTATTTTATTATACAAATAGTGCCGTAAATTTTTACCTTTACTGTCTTACAGGATCAAAATTTCGAGAGGAGTTTCGACGATTGCTTTGCTGTTTTAAAAACCATGCAAACAAATCAGGACCCATGTCAAATACACACAGTTCGCAAATTACGTCCGTGTCTGTTCGGTCTGCAGCACATACAGATAACAGCACGGAGGCTGAGGAAGAGTTTTAACAGGAAAAAGGATGAGGTCCTTCTCTTCTTGCAATCACTGTCGCCCACCTGTGTCGAACATTCCAGGTGTTTTTTTTTCCCCAAATAAGGTAATTTTCAGTCAGGCTTACTTTAAGAAACTGATAAAAACCAAAGGTGATACCAATCTTTAAAAGTCAATTTTGCTTCAAACTGTGGTTAGCTACTAGACTTAAGAGATCACGGAGACGACTGCAGACCGCAGACCTCGTCAGACCGCAGGGAAAATCAACCTATATCAAAGACAGTAATGGTACGACCTGAGTTTTGCACAGATAACACCTTGTAAAACCAAACTAAACATCCGATATAAATCCGATGATTTAAGGTAGATATTATATAGGAGAGCATTTCAAACACTGATTACAAAACAAAAACAAATCAAAACAAAACACAGATTCACAATAGCCGTCATGATACAACATGACACATTTTACTGTTACGAACTGTACCTATTCACAGTTTAACAACAAAAAAGCATTGCGAGAAAGAAGTCGAAAATGAACCCCCCAGCCACCCCCCCCCCCCCCTCTAGATGGACCGAATTCAGGAATTCACACTTGCTTACCCTAGTATGTTTTATTGTAAATTCTTTTTTAGGGAGATCCGATTTAGAGATCCGACTTTACGTCTAGGCTTCTTTTTGTCACTAGTAGAAGAAAGCAGTGGGCGGAGTCATTGCAAAAGCACATGAGTTCTACGCAAGTCTCTACACGGATTTGAAGGAATTTCATGGCAGAAACAGGTTAGACGCTTTTTTTATATATCGCGTTTGCTGGCATCGGAAGCATATTTGTACGTTTTAAGGCGTCAGACGTATACCAGCCGCGTTGGATCTCACTTTGAAGGCTGTTTCGGTCACATTCCAGGCCACAGAAATAGTGAGTAGAAAAGAAGAAACTTGCGACAAACTTCTTAGGCAATAGTGCTTCCGTGGATTACCGATTACTTGTTCATCTCGTATGTTATTTGATGGAGCCGGTATGCTGGGTGAAGCTCGCATTCCGCGCTCCACCAAAATAACATGCTCGGCGAACAATCCACTCCAGCCCTAATGTCTAAGCACTATTTACCTTTAAATCTCTTGTATTTCTAGACGAGACTTTTAGGATTTTTTTTTCGCGGTGGAGCGCTTATATTAACATGCCCTAGACGTCATAGGCGGGCACCACTCCAACTCTGAGAGTGAAGTAACAATATACAAATCACGTCATCTTCTTCTTTCTTCTTCTCGAACGCCGACACACTTGGAGTTTGGCTCTCAAAATGAAATCTGTGGTCTTCTGTAGCACCTCCACAGGCCCGTACAGGTTCTCTTGTAGAGTGGCGGGAATCTGCCATATCTCCTCCCTCAGCAGCTGGTGGTTCCCACAGTCCTGGAGGATGTGCTCGGTGGTCTGCACTGCTTTTCCACAAGGGCACAGGGGCGATGGCACGAGGTGAAAGCGTCTGTGCAGGTGGAAATTGAGTCGGTTGTGCTCGGTCCTCAGACGGTAGATGGTCACCTGCTCTTGCCTGAACAGCTGATGGTAACTGTCTATGGGCCGTTGTGGTGGTCTGTACACAGACTTAATGATGGTTTTCATCTCTGTGAAGCTGACTCCATTTTCGTCTTGTTCTTTCTCAGCGCCCACTTTTGCCAGTTTGCAGCACCAGTCTGGTGCACTTGATGTTTTGCAGTGCTTCTTGTAGACGTGGCAGTTTGCTTGCTGTTGCTGTCTCAAGGACAGACATGGCATAAGTCAGGAAGACAATCTGGGCATCAGGGTCTGCAGTGCCACTAAGGGTGTTTGCAGCACGGACCAGGGCTTTCACCTCAGCTCTGTAATTTGTGCAGTGAAGGCCTGTTGATACTGCCTCTGCCTGCCATTTTCCGTTTGAGTACTGAATGTACACCCCAGCCCCTCCATTCTGAACTGCATCTGTGGCTGATCCATCGGTGTCTGCCCGTATCCATGGTTCCTGGGGATACGTTTCTTCGAGCATTTCCAGTGCCAGGGCTTTCTTGCTCACAGTGCTGTGTTCATCTTTGGTGGTGATGTAGGGTACCGTGGAAGAGATGGTGATGTTTTCTGGCTTACTTTCCCAGGGTGGAAGGTCACTAGCAGGAGTCAGAGCCTATACCTGCGCAGGGAGCCTTGCCTGGTGTTTTCTCTGCAGAGCTCTCGTCTCCTTCACAAAGCTTGATCTTTTCAGTCTCCCTGAGGTTGGCTGTTTCATCCTGTCATTCATAGGATGGCCTGTGGAAGACTTAACCTTTGTGGACTGTATCAAGGCTTTGCAATCTCTTCTCATGCGCAGGGGTGGGATGCCTGTTGTCTCTTCCATCTTTTCAATTGGTGTGGATCTCATTGCGCCGGTGATGATACGCAGTGCCTGGTTCTGAGCTCTGTCAATGGTCTGCTGGTGTGACTAGGCTGCCGTCAACCATGCATTGGATCCGTACTTGTTACGATTGTGGTTGTTTTATCCTGTGAGAGCATACATGTGTTATTCGTAGGTAACGATCCGATGTTTATTTGAGCTGTCACAGTTACGATTCACGTGCCTTTTTAGTAAGATTTCCTTTTGTTGATGTGTAGAGCCGATTTCGTTTTGTTAAGTTTAGTCCGGAACGTTTAGAAAGGTCGTACTGTCTAGTGACATCGTAAGTGTCACGTCGGTTAGTTGACATCGCAACATTTTCGCTACTTTTTATTTTCCTGTGCGCGTGAATTGAGCAGCTTTTATTTTGTTTTGGGAATGTTCTCGTACCTTTTTGAGCTATCATGGAACGTGGTGATAGGGATACCATATTTTATGTGACTTAATTATACGCTAGAATTTAGAGCTGAAATGAGCAGCCGAGTTTTTGTAGCCTGTTATAGTTTTTTCTGGAGAGTTTATTTTAATGAGCTTCGGCTGCGTGTTTCGTTCTGATTGGTTGCCTTGTATGATTTCCGTAGTAGATTCTGGATTTGATAGTATTTATAAGGAGGGCGCTGGGAAAGCCCGTTCGTACATTGTCTTGCTTTGTCAGTTGTAGAGACACGTAGTTTATTGGGAGAGACGCTGTGTATGAGAAACTTTGTGTCGCAGTGTGGACATTGCAAAAGAGACTTTGTATCAGTAGTTTGTGCATTTGAAAGTGCATTACTGTGTGGATATCGCATCGCTGAATTAAATATTGTTCGAACTGTTACTCCAGTATTGTCAACATCCTTAAGCCACTTGTGACGGATTGCAGCTGAACGAGGTTTATTTTAAAGAACTCTACGTGTGTGTGTCTGGTGTGTTTATCATACTTCGACTACATTTCCACCACGTAACATTTTGGCGACCCCGACGAGACCTCTTCAGTTGGTTCAGTGGAAAGGGTAGCTGGAGAAAACAGCCAGCAGTGAAAAGCAGAGATGGCGACATCGGAGTGGAAACATTCCTGAAAATTGGAAAGGAATGTGGACTCGAAGGAGCTCAACTCCTCGAGTTTGTAAAAGAGAGAGAGAGAAGGAGAGACTGGAGAGAGAGAGAAAGAAGAAAAGAGACGAGAGAGAGAAGAAAATGAGGGACTGGAGAGAGAGGATAAAGAAGAAAAGAGACGAGAGAGAGAAGAAAATGAGAGACTGGAGAGAGAGGAGAAAGAAGAAAAGAGACGAGAGAAAGAAGAAAAGGAGAGATTGGAGAGAGAAGAAAGAGCTAGAGAACGTGAAATCAGGAAACTTGAAATCCAAGCAGAAGAAGCAGAAAAACAACGAGAAGAGGCAGCCACAACACGAAATTCATCTGAAGCACATGGAGATAGAGGCACAGAGCCAGAGAACTAATGAAGCAACAGAATTAGCGAGCAGAGAACAAACAGCCCATGCGCCAAAACTTCCACCTTTCATTGAAAACTCAGATAAGATGGACGCTTATCTGGAGCGATTCGAGCGCTTCGCAAATAGCAACAATTGGAACAAGAGACTTGGGCTATTAAACTGAGCGCACTTCTAACTGGCAAAGCGCTTGATTTTTACACCCGTTTACCAAGAGAAGACGCCGAAGATTATATCCAGTTGACAGCCGCCCTGTTTAGACAGTACGACTTCACTGAAGAAGGTTACAGGCGACGATTTCGGAACTGCAAGCCTGAAGAAGGAGAAACATCCGGCCTATTCATTGAAAAAATCAGAAGCTACCTGGAGAAATGGATAGAGCTGGCTGGCCTAAACAGAGAGTACCAAGACCTGTGCGACCTCATCATCAAAGAACAAGTTTTCAGCGCATGTTCTAAGGACCTGGTCGCCCACCTCAGAGAGCAAAAAGACCAGTCACTAAAGGCCCTGGCCGACTTCGCTCAAAGATACCTTGACGCTCACAACATGAAGTTCGGGTCCAGTAAGCCACAGCGTGTGTCTGCACCATCAGAGGAAATCCACAATGTCAGAAACACCCCGAGATACAAGCCGGTGGAGAACCTGACATGTTTTCTCTGTGGAAAGAAAGGTCACAAAGCGATACGGTGTCCTTCTAAAGATGTTCCCCGAGGCGACATCAGAAGATCCAACCAAGATCGTGGGATAGCAGGCAGAAGCAGTACCACGTCTCAACAGAGAGCTGCCGCTGTATTCGCCAATGATGTGACGTCATTCAATGACTTTGAGTCTTGAGAAACGCGAGTGACACCAGAGCTGATTGAATCTTTCAAAAAGAATGGACGCATCCCAGTAGGAGATGGGACTACATTTTTACCAGTCTCAAACATCGCGCTGCCTGAGAATGAAGTGCCGAACATGCCGGTGGTGTCAGGATTCGTCGGCGACACACCAGTGAGAGTGTTGAGAGACACTGGTTGTAGCTGCATCATCGTGAGAGAGGACCTAGTAGCTGAAGACCAGAAGCTACTGGAGTGGACCACCCTCATTTTGGCTGACGGAACTGTAAGGATTATCCCCCTTGCCAAAGTCAGTGTCGACACCCCATACTTGACAGGAGAGGTGAAAGCGTTGTGCGTGAAGACACCAGTCTACGACCTCATCATCGGAAACATTGATGGTGCCAGAAACGCAGACGATCCAGATCCAGAGTGGAGACCTGAAATATGTTCTGTTACCATGAGAAGTCAAGCAATGAAGAGTCACCAGACCATCCCTCTAAAAGTGGCGGACAACACGGAAGCAGCTGTCGTGAATAGGGACAGGCTGGTGGAGCTACAGAGAGGTCAAGACAAACAAAAATTGGCGGATTCGGTGCGTCTTGCCGATGACGAAAGACTAGACGACGAGAACCTGTTTGACCTTAATGAACTCCGACACAAAGAGGATGTAGAAGATATCCAGTTCGGTCAGAATCTGACCCAGACTCAACGTGAAGAACTGCGCGTCTTGACTCAAGAGTTCGAGCATCGGTTTACACCTGACCAAGGGACAACGGACACCATCCTGCACGAGGTAAACCTGACGTCAAACGAGCCAGTTCGCAGCAAACCTTATCGTCTTCCTTATAGCACGAGGGAAGAATTGAAAAAGGATATCAAGGAAATGCTGAGTCTGAATGTCATCAGAGAGTCGAAGTCACCATATTTTATGCGTCCCCAGTTGTCATCGTGAAGAAACCAGATGGATCCAACCGAGTGTGTGTGGACTATCGCAGACTCAATAAACTAACAATCTTTGATCCAGGGCCTATGCCCACAGCGGAAGAACTGTTCCAGAAGGTCAGTGGAGACCGATTTTTCTCCAAAATTGACCTAAGCAAAGGGTATTGGCAAATCAAGGTCGCAGAAAAAGATATCCCCAAGACAGCGTTCGTCACACCCGACAGTCACTGGGAGTTCCTGAAGATGCCTTTTGGTATGGTGAATAGTGGTGCCTCATTGAAGAGAGGACTGAAAAGGATCCTACAAGATATGCAAAATGTGGTCTTTTACTGGGATGACATTTTGATCCATACCAAAACTTGGGAGGACCACCTCAAAGCCCTCCGAGAACTGTTCCAAAGACTGTCAGATGCGAATTTCACCATCCGTCCAAGCAAGTGTATTCTATTCCTTAAGCCACGTGTAACGGATTGCAGCTGAACGAGGTTTATTTTAAAGAACTCTACGTGTGTGTGTCTGGTGTGTGTTTATCATACTTCGACTACAACTCCACCACGTAACAGTACTCAAGGTGTGGTCTCACTGTGCCTTAATATACATTTTGTGAGGACCTTTTCATTGGCTCCCCATTGTGTTCCAGCCAGCTTCCATATGATGTTCAGCTTTCTTCTAGCTTTCGCTTCTGCGTTCCAAATGTGCGGCTTCCACGTCAGCCTCTTGTCACTTGTGACGCCCAGGTATGTCTGTTGGTCATCATACCGCAGTGTTAGGTTGCCCGCCTTTGCTTTGTTGGAGAGAGAGAAGAGTGTGGCTGATGATTTTTCTGTGTTGATGGTCACACACCAGTTGTTGGTCCAGTCTGTCAGCCTGTCCAGAGATAGCTGCTTTATGTATGTAGCAGTTGTTGCATACTCTTCTGTGCACCAGAGTACCAGGTCATCTGCGTACAGGGCTGCGTGGACTCCTTTTGGTAGCTCTGGCACAAGGTTGTTGATGAATAGTATGACCAGGGTCGGTGACAGGACTCCCCCCTGTGGCACCCCCTGACGCAGCAGCACTTTTGGAAACAGTACCCATCCACTGTCACACGAACTCTGCGATTGCGCAGGTATGACTTGGTCCACCGATACATGTTCCCTTGGATGCCACTGCGAAATAGTTTCACAAGGAGACCATCCTTCCACACCTTGTCGAAAGCCTTCTGTAGGTCAATGAAGGCAGCTAATGTCACCTTCTGATCTTGAAAGGCATCTTCTATGACCTGTGCAAGGTGTGTTGTCTGGTCTTCTGTACTCTTGTGGCTTCTGAAGCCGGCTTGCTCTGGCACGATAATACTCTCGGAGTAGAGGTAACACTGCAGGCGCTTGTTGATGATGCGCTCCATCGTCTTGCACACACAGCTTGTCAGGCTGATGGGGCGATAACTCAGGGCTTTGGACTTATTCTTCCCTTTTTCAAAATTGGGATCATCCTGGCTTCCTTCCAAATCACGTCATGTCTAGCTACGCTTATCGCGCTGCAGAATGTATATTATTTGGCAGGAACTTTCGTGTGTGTGTACATGTGTGTGTGTGTGTGTGTGTGTGTGTGTGTGTGTGTGTGTGTGTGTGTCTGTCTGTGTGTGTGTGTGTGTGTGTGTGTGTGTGTGTGTGGTTATGCACGTACAGGCTTGAAACTGCGGGAAATGCTTTATTCAAGATTATTTCGGAGAGCCTCTAGGCATATATAAATTGTTTGAGTCATTAAAGACAATAATTATCTCTCTGCTTTTCAAAAATGCTTGAAAAAGTTGTCTTTAAAAATGAAAAAGATGTTACAGCCATTAATTATAATGTCTTCTACGCATACCAAAAAAATCGCTCGTATTTTCTTTCATATATTAGGAATAACTTACTAAGAAGCTTGGATAAATGTAGCTTTTATTTGAATAGATTTTGAGTGAAATAAGTTCGCAGGGGGTACAAAAAGAAAGAAACAACAACAACAACAACAACAACAACAACAACAACAAAGCCGCTTGTCGTTTTGAAAGTACCTAAAGTTTCCAAAACTTCTTAAAGACAGAAAAATGAATTAGATCACTAAAAATGAAAATATGTTGGCAAAGTAAGATTTATTAATTTATTTCCACTTTTATATTAACCACGCGTCACGACGTGATTTTGAATGTTTTAGACATTTTGATGTCTTGTAACGTTTTTGTCAGTCGTGTTCCAAAGACAGTACATCAGATATAAATCATGATTGCTCACTTTTTTTCTGAAAGAAATTCTGCCAGGAGTTACCTACTTCTCCTCTGTATTGACTTGTGCAACCGAAATCCCAGACGGATTTTATAATCTGTTTATTTTTACTGCTGCAATTTTCCAAAGAAAAGGGGTACTTGTTTTGCGTGTCAGTCGTGTAACGTATTTCTGTTCGTAAAAGGCCTGACATTTTCAATTAATATTTTGACAACAATTATTTATGGGTTTGGTGTTAAATGGCTCAAGACTTTCAGTTCTCTCTCAATGTATTGGGTAATTATTCGTTCCTAAACTAATTTTTGTCAGTCGTGTTACTGACAGTCGTGTTACGGTACAGTTCGTAACACAACTGAGAGGAAAGGGGTGTCACTGAAATTTGGCTTGTTTGATGAAGTTCCTTTTCTGTTGATACAATGCAACTGGCGACCGTTTTCACAAATCTAGCGTTTCATAGATCACAAAACTATACTCAAGTCTGTTGTAACGCACGCAGACTTGCCCCCTGTCGCACGTAGAGACTCCCGCACAACAGACGCATACACCTGCATTGACTCAGACGGGCGCATTCACGCGGTAAAACTCAACACACTAGCTTTCTTTCTAACGTGGACCTTTATAAAAGATAAACAAAGAAAACACTATCTAACTTATGTACGACACCCCTTCTCACTACACGCACATCACAACCGCATATACATACACAATGTAAATGCCAGGCTAGGTAATGTTCTCACATAATCCAAACTGTTTTACTGGTGTTCTCCCTTGGTAACGTTCTGTCCTTTCACTTCTAGGCGTGTAAGTCTTCCGTCGCACGTTTCCGAGTCGTCCCGTTTCTCGTGTCATGGACGTCCTTTGGTCTCGCTCCGTAGCGCAATCCTTGCTGACCCGGGTGTCTCGGCACCGGTCGCTCATTCCCTGAGTAAAGAGATGATCTCACAATAGGTCCCTCTGCGGTAGCCTCTGTTGATTGACGTCTCGGCGTCCGTCGCTCCGCCCCCGACAAGCACTCTGAATAATAAAGTCCTAATCATAACATTTGCTAAACACACACATATTGGATGATATGAGATAAATTACGTAACCCGGCTGATACACATAACTCACGCGTTCATTCGCACACATACGTGCTTCATAACCCGAACTACTTTCGTAACACCCCACATCTCTGTCACTAACTTGAAACAGACTATAACCTGACACTCTCGCCATACATTATTCCATACATTGGAAAAAACTATACTTAACCATGTATTACCTTCCTAACGACATAGGCATACACACCTCACATTCCTTAGTTATCCATCTCGGTAAAATAACTACATAGGAAAAACACCGGTTATCTCAACGAATTCCAAACCCTCATAACTGAACCAAACCAACGCTACACAACCGAATTAATCTTACCAGCGCATACTGTATTTAATTCAGCAACTATCAATCTTGGCTTGACTTCGTGAACGAAGACTTTATAGGGGTTGCCCACGACGTCTGCAGGCCTGCTCGTGGCTGCGGAGGCCAAACCGGTACAGGCAGGTTCGACCACAGTGGCTGCAGGGAAAGGTCTGGCCAGGGTTCTGAGTTGCGGCATCTCTGTTTTTTTTTTCTTTCTCCTGAGCCGATTGTCCTTAAGGCTAGCTCTGCGAGAGTCCTCAAAGGAGACGGATGCCTTGTAAATGGTGGAGCGCCAGGTGTCACGGTCCGCAGCAAGCGAAGACCACTGGGGGTGGTCGACTAAGTGATTTCTTGAGACAGTCTTTGTATCTCTTCTTTGGTGCCCCTCTGTCTCGGTGTCCAGTGGCAAGCTCGCCGAACAGGGTGATCTTGGGTAGGCGATGATCCTCCATTCTGGAACCATGACCCGCCCAGCGGAGCTGAGTCCGCAGCAGCAAAGCCTCGATGCTCACAGTTTCTGTCTGTTCAAGGACCTCGACGTTGGTGACATAGTCACTCCAGTGAATGCCCAGGATGGTGCGCAGGCAGTGCTGGTGGAAGCGTTCGAGGAGTCGTAGTTAGCTGCGGTAGATGGCCCAGGACTCGTAACCGTACAGCAGGGTGGTGAACACGACAGCTCTGTACACGCTGATCTTGGTGCCTGTTTTCAGCTGTTGGTTGTGCCATACCCGCTTAAATAGTCGTCCGAAAGCGCTGTTTGCTTTTGCCATCCTGCTGTCAAGCTCCTTGTCCAGCTTGGCGTACGACGTGATGATGCAGCCAAGGTAAGTAAACTGGTGCACTGACTATAGTTCAGACTCGCCGATGGTGATGTGGGGAGGGTGATGCTCTACCGTGGGTGCCGGCTGATGGAGGACCTCTGTCTTTTTCAGACTGACCTCGAGTACAAAGAGCTGGGCAGCGTCTGCAAAGCAGGACGTGATGCGCTGCAGGACTCTCTCTGTATGTGCAACGAGGGCAGCGTCATCAGCAAAAGGCAGCTCACTAATCAGTTGGTCTAGGGTTTTGGTGTGGGCCTGCAGTTACTTACTTACGCCTGTCACCCTTACCCGGGTATAGGCCGTCGACGAGAGACCTCCAGCAACTCTTATCCTGTGCTTCTCCTTCGATTCTACTCCAGGTGGTTCCCAGTCTCTTGATGTCTGCTTGGAGGTCTCGACGCCAGGAGTTTCTCGGCCTACCTCTTTTCCTTTTTCCCTGGGGGTTCCATGACAATGCCTGCCTAGTGATACTGGAGTGGGCCTGCAGTCGTCTGAGGTTAAACAGGCTGCCATCGACACAATACCTGATGTACACTGCATCGTCATCGTCGAGGTCCACTGTGGCCTGCTTTAACATCATGCTAAAAAAGATGGTGAAGAGGGTCGGTGCCAGCACGCAGCCCTGCTTTACACCGTTGAGAACAGGGAATGGTTCTGAGAGGTCATTGTTGAGTCTGACCTGGCCTTGCTGGTCCTCGCGTAGCTGGACAATCATGCTGAGGAACTTTGGGGGACAGCCAAGTCGCTTCAGGTTCTGCCACATGCCTTGCCTGCTCACAGTGTCGAACGCTTTTGTTAGGTCGACAAACGGTACGCACAGCCCTTTGTTCTGCTCGCGGTACTTCTCCTGAAGCTGTCTCAACACGAAGACATGTCGGTGGTGCTCCTGTGGGCTCTGAAGCCACATTGGCCCTCTGGGAGTTGGTCTTCAGCGATGCAGGTACCAGCCGATTCAGGAGCAGGCTTGCGAGAATTTTCCCGGCAATGGACAGCAGGGTAATTCCACGATAATTGGAGCAGTCAGACTTCTCGCCTTTGTTCTTGTACATGGTGATAACGACTTCATCACCGATACCCTTTGGTAGTGTTCCTTTCTCCCAGCAGCATAGAAAGAGGTTGTGGAGCTTGTTGTGCAGTGCTGGGCCTCCATGTTTCCAGATCTCTGGCGGTACCTGCTTCTTTGGAACTCGAGCTGGTGGATGGCTGTGAGAGTCTCTTCAGCGGTGGGCAGTTCGTCCAATTCAACCTTTACTGGGAGGTGTGGGATTTGGAGGATGACCGCTTCTTGAACAGTGCGCTCAGGGCTGAAGAGGCTCTGAAAGTACTCCTACCATCGGTTCAAGATGGAGGTATTATCTGTGAGCAATGCCTGTCCATTAGCGCTCGGCAGGGAACTCTGTACCATGTGCCTGGGGCCATACACTGCTTTCAGTGCTTCGTAGAAGTCCCTGTAGTCACCGTTGTCAGCGCAAAGCTGGGTCTTCTGTGCAAGTCTGGTCCACCACTCCTTCTGGAGATCTCTGAGCTTGCGCTGGAGACTGCTGCAGACGAGGCGGAAGGCAGACTTCTTCACAGGGCAGGAAGGCTGGGTTAGGTAGGCCTGATGGGCAGCTCTTTTTTTTTTTTTTTTGTTGCTAGGAGTTCCTGAAACTCTACATCGTTTTCGTCAAACCAGTCTTTGTTCCTCTTTCTAGCGAAACCCATGACTTCTGCAGAGGATTTTGCAATAGCAGTTTTCAGTTGTTCCCAGAGTGTTTCAGGGGAGGTCCGCTGTGTCTTTGAACCTGCTCTGTAAATATGTCTGAAAGGCAGCTTTAACATCGTCACGCTGAAGGCTGACAACATCAATCTTTTTCTTGGGGGTGGGGGGTGGGGGGTGGGGGCATTTCTTGGGTTTTGGCTTGAAGTGGATCCTGAGTTTGCAGCAGACAAAGCGGTGGACAGTGTGGCACTCTGCGCTGGGCATCACTCTGGTGAGGAGGACGTCGCTGCGGTCCCTCTGACGCACTAGGACATAGTCGATAAGGTGCCAGTGCTTGGAGCGAGGATGCATCCAGGTGGTCTTTTCACTGTCCTTTTGCTGCAAAGTAGTGTTGGTGTTGGTGATGATCAGTTGCTGCTCTGCACAGAACTCCAAAAGTAGGCGGCCATTGTCATTGCAGTTCCCGACGCCATGCTTGCCGATGACTCCTTTCCAGGCTTCAGAGTCCTGGTTCACTCTAGCTTTGAAGTCGCCAAGGATGATGACTTTGTCGTCTGCAGGGGTGCTATGTAGGAGGCTGCGCAGGTCAGTTTAAAACTTGTCCTTTTCTGCAGGCTCTGCCAGAAGGGTTGGGGAGTACACACTGAGAAGGGTGATGTGTTGCTGGTGTCTCAGTGGGAGGCGCATGGACATGATGCGGTCTGAGTTAACTGTTGGCAGGTTTTCCAGCTTAGTCGCAATTGAGGTCTTGACCATGAAGCCCACGCCTAGAGCCGTCTTTCTGATGCAGGCCTGCCTGACCAGTAGAGGTTGTAGCCAGCGCCAAGTTCTTGGAGGCGGCCTTTGTCCGGAAGGCGTACTTCGCTGAGCGCGGCGATGTCGATGTTTAACCTCCGCAATTCATGGGCAATGAGGGCGGAGCGACGTTCAGGGCGTCCGCTGTCTGCTGTGTCGCGCATGTTTTGGATGTTCCAGCATGCTACGTTGATTCCGTCGTGGTCGTCATGAGAGTGGATCCGTTATTCTTTCTTGTTTTATGACCGCAGTAGAAAATGCCCGTTGACCGCGGCTAGCCAACTGGGGTTGCGAGGGGACGAGCTTTGGTTAGTCCACCTTTTTTAGGCCCCTCTGCGTGTGGAGCAAGCAGTGCTGTCCCTAGAGAAGGCTGCTTGGTCGTTCAGGGTGTGCCGAGTGACGTTGTTATCCCCAGGTCAACATCAGGCGACCAATATCCTGAACCGCCTGCATGCAGGTTTGAGACTGCGGCTTCCAGTGGCATCTTTCACCTGCCGTTTAGCCCCTCGCCCGTCGCTACATGACTTGGAATAATCGGTGTCCTGGTCCGTGGACGTTTCCTAAAGCCTGCGCGGTGGAGCTTTTTGGTGGAGTGCAGTCTGCGTTGTACTGGCCCCACCCTTTAAACCCTTGGTTTGTTTGCCATGGCCTAGGCAGCTGTGACGATGGCATCGAGGTCCTCGGGTCGTAGGTTTTATATCAGACTATCCTTGTTCTAGTTTTAGGCTCAAAAACCTTCCCCGGAGACACAGGGGCTTTGATGCCAGGGTTTTCCTCCCCTAGCCTTTCCGCAGCCAAGCGGCCAGGCCTGCAAGGCAGCAAGAAAATGATTAATTTTCGAGGTTCTCTCCTCTAGATCCGCCGTGTTTAGCCTGGGGGCTCGTGCTGCCCAGTTTTTGGGGTCACCTCGGAGAGGATGTGGCCAGGGACCACGCACGGGCGGTCTTGGGATAGAGGGATGCTATGCTAGTCCGGAGGGATTACATGAGGGTGCCTCGCAAAGGCCAAGAGGCCCTAGACTAGGGTGATCCCGGGGAGGCGCTGTAAGAGTTTTCCACTACCCGCACCACCAACGCAACTCGTTCTCTGGAGCCCCCACCTTTTAAGTCAGTCAGAGACCCCTTGACCCCTTCAAACGTACCTGAATTCTATGTGTCAGAGTCTTGGAATACGGCTAGTGTATCTGACATACATCCGTTCTTACTGACAGTCTAGCCCACAGTGAATGTCCTACAGATCTGTTCGCCTGAACTCACGGAAAACCCTCGCAAGACGTATCCCTACGATTTCACGCGGGCCTCGTGCCTCACGGAATATCTGTCACAAACAAACAAAAAAAAAAAAAAAAAACGCTGATAAAACCGTACCGTACTAAACCCTCTATGTGAACACTATGTGTGAGCATAGAGTTTCATCACATCCGTTGATAACAAGGTCGGATATAACAACACGGGACTGTTACAATCTGAGTCAGTGGGTCAACCAGATGAGCGCACTGTCCAAGCACCTATAATGTACAATCGCGATCAACTGCTGGCTGCCATACCGTCACGCTTGACAAAAGACCTGACCTCTCGACTGCGCTCGCTTGAAATTGGTGTCGGACTACCGAGCAAGCGATACAAACTCTCGAGAGGAGGCGGATGAAGGAGGATACACGGGCGACCCATCCCAGTTCATGTATCATGGCGTTCTGACTCTAAGTCAACACAGCGTGACTTGTCTACCCTTTACCATTTTGCCTTTGCCTCTCATAGTGATGTGCATGTTGAGATTTCAGCACCAGCAACTGGACAATAAGGTAACCTTATCCACATTGACACTAAGCCTCGTGGTAAACATTTTGTCATGTATACCTTCAATGCAAAGTCCGTGGGTCAAAGAGACAAGCGAACGGACATTTGTACTTTTGTCTGCGATGAGAATGTTCATAACAGAGACATGGCTTAAAGGCCAGGGAGACAAAGCCAAGTGTGCGGACTTAACCCCGCCTGGTTACACCCTCAGATCATTTCCTCGTGCTTCGCGTTGTGGAGCTATAGCCATTCAGATGCGAGAATGTCTGGTGGACCAGGCCACAGTCAAATCCGCCTTCCCCTTTCCACACTCATCATTTGAACTGGCACAAGTGACACTTAATGTCCCACAACATGTTCATTTCTTCTGAGTATATCGACCCCCCCCCCTGCCCCCCTACCCCCCCCCCCCCCCCCCCCCGAAGCAGGAAGAATAAGCTTACACACACTGTCTTCTTAGCGAGTTTGCTGATTTCCTTGAACATTGCAATGCATTGAGTGGGAAACTTGTGATTGTTGGCGATTTTAACATTCACTATGACACTGTGCTTCCAACACCAACACATCCCATGTCGTGGATCTGCTGCAGACTTTAGATCTGTCTCAGGGTGTGCACCGGCCGACTCACAACAAGGGACACATACTTGACTTGGTTGTGTACATAGAGGAGGATTCTAGTTTTCGGTCCGCCTGTGTGAGCCATGCCTTGTCCACCTGCCATCTTCCTGTCACGTGCCTGCTGGGTATTGCAAAGCCTCGTCCGCCTCCAGTCTTCAACATCACACGGAACTTGAAGGGGATCGACCGGGACAAGTTCAGGGCCGATGTCGCCGCTTTTCTCTCTGGCCACCCCCACGCCTCAGCTGATAAGCTGAACGCTGGATTAAGGACCCTGCTAGACCAGCACGCCCCGGCTACTCGTCGCAATGTGACCCAGCGCCTCTCCACACCCTGGTTCCCATCTGTGGCGCCTTAAAGCAGGAGAGACGTCAGGCTGAGCGACTTTGGCTTGTCATGACTGACAGTGCATAAACAGATTTTCAGTCAGTTGAAGCACAAAGTCACGCATCTGATAGACCATGCAAAAACTGTTGTTTTTTTTTTTTTAATTGTTCTAATGTTGTTGCTGCTGATACATGCAAAAAAAATGTTTTGCATTGCCTTATGGGAAAGGTCAGGTCTGTTGTTCTTCCGAGCACCCATCTACCCCAAGTTCTTTCAAAGCTTTTCTCGGATAACGTTAGTGAAAAGTCGAACGCATCCGTGACACTATTGATAAATGTGCCGATGCTGGTATGAAAACAACTATCCTTCTGCAGAGACCTCCTTTTCAGGACTGCCTCTGACATGTGTTTGTCCTATATCGGAGAAATTTGTGCATGAAACCATGATTAAGATGTCGCCTAAAACGTGTGACCTCAACCCTGTCCTCTCAACGCTTCTACTTGAGGGTTGCGGAGAGATTGTGCCAGCTGTCACAGAAATTGTACACCAGCCTCTTAGAACAGGTGTTGTCCCAGCATGTTTCAAACCTGCCATTTTTAAACCTCTTTTAAAGAAGCCCACCCTTGACCCAAATGATCTGAAAAGTTACAGACCTGTGTCTAACTTCACGCCAGCAACGCCTGTGGCATTGGCACCAAAACCATGGTTGGAAGACAAAACTGGAAACAGGTTTAAAACATTCAAATGCTCATGAGCCATTGTGACAGATGAAGGATCAAAACCAGAAATAATGGCCAGGATTGCGCAGACAACAACAGCACTGACAAGACTGAAGACCATATGGAAGGACAGAAACATCACACTCTGCTCCAAGATCGGACTGATGCACTCCTTACTCATCTCAGTGCTCTTGTATGCCTGTGAGTCATGGACCCTCACAGCAAACTCCAAAAGGAGGATACAAGCCACTGAAATGAGATGTTTTCGAAGGATGCTTGGCATTTCGCACAGAGATCATATCACGAACGAGGAAGTGGGAAGCAGAATCGGGCCCTATAGGCCATTGTGAAAAAAAAAACACCGCAAACTGAAGTGGTATGGGCATGTCACGCGATCAACAGGGATTGCCAAGACAATCATGCAAGGAACTGTGCAGGGAGGACGAAGGAGAAGAAGACAGATAAAAAGATGGGAGGACAATATTTCAGAGTGGGCAGAACTAAAGCTGAGTGACACAATAAGAATGGCAGAGAACAGAGTGGAATGGAAGGAGCTGGTTGCCAAGTCATAAGTGGTGCTCCAACGGTCGGCAAGACTACTGGATAGATAGATAGATAGATAGATAGATAGATAGATAGATAGATAGATAGATAGATAGATAGATAGATAGATAGATAGATAGATAGATAGATAGATAGATAGATAGATAGATAGATATATAGATAGATAGATAGATAGATAGATAGATAGATAGATAGATAGATAGATAGATAGATAGATAGATAGATCGGTCGATCTAATCTCACATTTCTTTCAAAATTACTAGAGAAAATAGTTGTGTCGCAGTTATTCGACTATATCAACAGTAATGACCTCTGACACGTTTTTCAATCCGCCTATCGCCCTGGTCACAGAACAAAGACGGCGTTGCTTCGTGTCGTGAACAACCTGCTCACCGCCAGTGATGAGGATAAAGATTCTGTTCTGGCCCTTCTTGATTTGAACGCTGCTTTTGACACAATAGAACACCGAATTTTCATTCAACGTTTAGACTCTGTTGTTGGCATCAAGAGTACCGCTTTATACTTTTTTGAAGTCATACATGTATGGAAGAAAGCAAGTAATTGATCCCACTGAGTTTGTGTCTGGTGTTCCCTAAGGCTCTGTTTTGGGGTGGATCCTTTCATATTGTGTACCCAGCCTTTATCTAGTGATATCAAATTGACATTTGATATCACTAGATAAAGGCTGTCGCTCACCATTTGTATGCTGATGACACAGAGCTGTATGCCAGTGCCCAACGCAAACATGTTAGTCAGATATTGCAGTCTTTAGATTCCTGTTTCACAGACGTTCAGAAATGGACCACACAGAACAAATTGCAAATGAATAGTGACAAAGCTGAGGCCTTCAGATTTTATTGTTCAAACTCCACTGACCTTCTAGAATAGATGAGGGATGGTCAGAACAGTAAACCCGTTTCCAAGTCGGCCCGTAATCTTGGTGTTATCTTTGACAGTAGGCCGACCATGAGAGATCGTGTCAACAAGGTTTGCCAATTTTCCTTATTTGAATTGAGAAAGATCAGTTCAATTCGACACATTTTTACTACCGAAGCAACTAAACGCTTGTTCCCTCCCTTGTTCTTTCACCCATTGATTTGTGTAATTCTCATTTGGCTGGTATTCCTCGGGGTCAAGGGGTCGCTGCCTGACTCAAAAGGTGGGGGCCCCAGGGGACGAGTTGCGTTGGTGGTGCAGGTAGTGGGGAACTCTTACAGCGCCTCCCCCGGGAGGAACCCTCGTGTGTAATCCCTCCAGACTAGCATAGCATCCCTCTATCCCACGATCGCCCGTACGTGGTCCCTGGCCGTATCCTCTCCGAGGTGACCCCAAACAAACGAGCAGCATGAGCCCCCATGCTAAACACGGCGGATCTAGAGGAGAGAACCTCGAAAATTAATCAACATTGTCCTGCTGCCTTGCAGGCCTGGCCGCTTGGCTGCGGAAAGGCTAAGGGATGAAAACCCTGACTTCAAAGTCTCTGTGTCTCCGGGGAAGATTTTTGAGCCCGAGACTAGGACAAGGACAGTCTGATATAAAACCTACGACCTGAGGACCTCTATGTCATCGTCCCAGCTTGCTAGGCCATGGCAGACGAACCAAGGGTTTAAAGGGTGGGGCCAGTACTGCGCACAATGCACTCCCCCAAAAAGCTCCACCGCGCAGGCTTTAGGAAACGTCCACGGACCATGACACAGATCATTCCAAGTCCTGTAGCGACGGGCGAGGGGCGAAACGGCAGGTGAATGAAGTCACTGGAAGCCGCAGTCTCAACCCTGCATGCAGGCGGTTCAGATATTGGTCGCCTAATGTTGACCTGGGGATGACAACGTCACTCGGCACACCCTGAACGACCAAGCAGCCTTCTCTAGGGACAGCACTGCTTGCTCCAAACGCAGAGGGGCCTAGAAAAGGTAGCCTAACTAAAGCTCATCCCCTCACAATCCCAGTTGGCTAGCCGCGGTCAACGGGCATCTTCTCCTGCGGTCAGAAAACAAGTAAAAACAACGGATCCACTTTCATGACGACCACGACCGGACTCAACGTAGCATGCTGGAACATCCGAACCATGCGCGACACAGCAGACAGCGGACGCCCTGAACGTCGCTCCGCCCTCATTGCCCATGAATTGCGGAGGTTAAACATCGACATAGCTGCGCTCAGCGAAGTACGCCTCCCGGACGAAGGCAGTCTCCAAGAACTTGGCGCTGGTTACACCCTCTACTGGTCAGGCAGGCGTGCATCAGAAAGACGGCTCTCAGGCGTGGGTTTCATGGTCAAGACCTCCATTGTAACTAAGCTGGAAAACATACCAACCGGTCACCGCAGGTCGGAATACTTTCAGGACCTCTTCAGCGCTGAGCGCACTGTTCAAGAAGCAGTCATCCTCCAGATCCCACACCTCCCAGCAAAGGTTGAATTGGACGAACCGCCCACCGCTGAAGAGACACTCACAGCCATCCACCAGCTCAAGAGTGGCAAAGCAGCAGGCATTGACGGTATCCAACCAGAGATCTGGAAACATGGAGGCCCAGCACTGCACAACATGCTCCATGACCTCTTTCTCTGCTGCTGGGAGGAAGGAACACTACCAAAAGATATCCGCGATGCAGTCGTCATCACCCTGTACAAGATCATTGGAGAGAAGTCTGCCTGCTCCAACTACCGTGGAAGTACCCTGCTGTCCATTGCCGGGAATATTCTTGCAAGGCTGCTCCTAAATCGGCTGGTACCTGCCATTGCAGAAGACCACCTCCCAGAGGGCCATTTGGCTTCAGAGCCAACAGGAGCACCACCGACATGGTCTTTGTGCTGAGACAGCATAAGGAGAAGTGCCGTGAGCAACACAAAGGGCTGTAAATAACGTTTGTCGACCTAACAAAAGCGTTCGAAACTGTGAGCAGTCAAGGCATGTGGCAGATCCTGGAGCGACTTGGCTGTCCTGCAAAGTTCCTCAGCATGATCGTCCAGCTACACTAGGACCAACAAGGCCAGGTTAGACTCAACAGTGACCTCTCAGAACCATTCCCCATTCTCAACGGTGTGAAGCAGGGCTGTGTGCTGGCACCGACCCTCTTCACCATCTTTTTTAGCATGATGTTGAAGCAGGCCACAGTGGACCTCGACGATGACGATGCAGTGTACATCAGGTAACCTCAGACGACTGCAGGCCCACACCAAAATCCTAGACCAACTGATTCGTGAGCTGCTCTTTGCTGACGACGCTGCCCTCGTTGCACACACAGAGAGAGCCCTGCAGCGCATCACATCCTGCTTTGCAGACGCTGCCCAGCTCTTTGGACTCGAGGTCAATCTGAAAAAGACAGAGGTCCTCCATCAGCCGGCACCCAAGGTAGAGCATCGCCTTCCCCACATCACTATCTGCGAGTCTAAACTGAAGTCAGTGCACCAGTTTACCTATATTGGCTGCATGATCACGTCAGACGTCAAGCTGGACAAGGAGCTGGACAGCAGGCTGGCAAAAGCAAACAGCGCTTTCGGGCGTCTATACAAGCGGGTGTGGCACAATCAACAGGTGAAAACAGGCACCAAGATCAGCGTGTACAGAGCTGTCGTCCTCACCACCTGCTGCATGGTTCCGAGTTCTGGGCCCTCTACCGCAGCCAACTACGACTCCTCGAACGCTTCCACCAGCGCTGCCTGCGTACAATCATTGGCATTCACTGGAGTGACTATGTCGCAAACGTCGAGGTCCTTGAACAGGTTGAAACTGCGAGCATCGAGGCTTTGCTGCTGCGGACACAGCTCTGCTGGGCTGGGCACGTCTCCAGGATGGAGGATCATCGCCTACCCAAGATAACCCTGTTCGGTGAGCTCGCCACTGGACACAGAGACAGAGGGGCACCAAAGAAGAGATACAAAGACTGTGTCAAGAAGTCACTTAGTGCCTTCCAAATCGACCACCGCCAGTGGTCTTCACTTGCTGCGGACCGTGACACCTGGCGCTCCACCATTTACAAGGCAGCGGTCTCATTTGAGGACTCTTGCAGAGCTAGCCTTAAAGACAAGCGGCTCAGGAGAAAAAACAGAGATGCCGCAACTCAGAACCTGGTCAGACCTTTCTTCTGCAGCCACTGCGGTCGAACCTGCCTGTCCCGGATCGGCCTCCGCAGTCACGAGCATGCCTGCAGACATCGTGGACAACCCCTACAGAATCTTCGTTCGCGAAGTCAAGCCAAGAAGGTATTCCTCAGAATCATCTTGATAAACTTCAAAGAGTTATGAACTGCTCTGCCAACTAATTTATAGAGTACCGAAACGTGAGCACATAACAATCTTACTTGTTGACCTGCACTGGCTGCCTGTATCTCAAAGAATTGTGTACAATGTCTCTGTTATTTGTTTCAATGCTATTACCGGTTCCGCTCACCCATATGTGTCCGACCTGGTTCATAATTATTTACTCGCCTTCAAGATCCCTCCGTTCAGCATCAGACACGCGTATTTTCAGGGTTCCTAGGCGAAAGAAGTCTAGCCAGGGCCAGCATGCCTTTTCTTATTTAGGTCCAGTCCCCTGGAACGATGTTCCAGCCCATGTCAGACATGCCTCACCTCTGTCTACTTTTAAATCACTGCTCAATACCTATCTGGTTTCTATGCTTATAGATAGATGCATTTTCAGTGTGTTAGCAATCTTCGGCAGAAACTGTTCTTCTAACGTTGTATGTGTGAGTGTGAGCTTTGATATTTGTCTAAACTCTGACGAAAATGTGTGACGATGCAGAGAGGAGTTTATGATGTGCCTGTAAGCCCTTTTTTTTAATGTCTTTTCAACTTAGTTTAGAGATTGAGTGATGTACATGTGCATTTTGCTGTCAAAATTTTAAGTTTAATATTATTGTATGTAACATTTTATTGTATGTAACATGTTATTGTATGTATAAACTTCGCCCTTTAGCTGTTGGTGGTGCATGGTCGAGCTGATTCCATGAGTCTCCTTCCCTGGCAGGGCGCGCCCCCAACGGTTGAATTATCAGTATTAGCCTAGTCTTATGATATATATTAACCAGTTTTACACCCAACTGTGCTCCCTAAATTAGTGACATATTTACTCTAAGATAATCTGTTTTCATTTTAAACGATGTACCCGTAATCAATTTAGATTTCCTAGATTAATAGGGGGTGTGTTGTATGTGTGTGGGAGATGTGCGTGGGTGTATACGGTACGCATTGGTTTGTAATATTAGATGTTTAGTTTTAAAGATTTTTTCAGTGTTTGTAGGGAGTATTTTTTGTTGTTGTTTATTGTTGACTGAGATGTTTGTAATTATAACGACACCAACACACATTCCTATGCTTTATGTTCTTAAGGCAAATGGTAATAAACATTATCTCTCTTTCTTGGCTTGACTTCGCGAGCGAAGATTTTTAGGGGTTCCCCGCGACGTCTGAAGGCCTGTTCGTGGCTATGGAGGCCAATCCGGGACAGACAGGTTCGACCGCAGTGGCTGCAGGGGGAGGTCTGGCCAGGGTTCTGAGTTGCTACATCTATGTTTTTTTTCTCCTGAGCATCTTGTCCTTAAGGCTAGCTCTGCGAGAGTCCTCAAAGGAGACGGCTGCTTTGTAAATGGTGGAGCGCCAGGTATCACGGTCCGCAGGAAGCGAAGACCACTGGCGGTGGTCGATTTGGCAGGAACTAAGTGACTTCTTGAGACAGTCTTTGTATCTCTTCTTTGGTGCCCCTCTGTCTCGGTGTCCAGTGGCAAGCTCGCCGAACAGGGTGATCTTTGGTAGGTGATGATCCTCCATCCTGGAGACATGACCCGCCCAGCGGAGCTGTGTCCGCAACAGCAAAGCCTCGATGCTCACAGTTTCAACCTGTTCAAGGACCTCGACGTTGGTGAAATAGTCACTCCAGTGAATGCCCAGGATGGTACGCAGGCAGCGCTGGTAGAAGCGTTAGAGGAGTCTATTTTTTTGGGCCGCGGTAGAGGGCCCAGGACTCGGAACCATACAGCAGGGTGGTGAGAACGACAGCTCTGTACACGCTGATCTTAGTGCCTGTTTTCAGCTGATGATTGTGCCACACCCACTTGAATAGCCCTAAAGCGCTGTTCGCTTTTGCCAGCCTGCTGTCAAGCTCCTTGTCCAGCTTGGCGTCCGACGTGATAATGCAGCCAAGGTAAGTAAACTGGTGCACTGACTCTAGTTCAGACTCGCCGATGGTGATGTGAGGAGAGCGATGCACTACCTTGGGTGCCGGCTGATGGAGGACCTCTGTCTTTTTCAGATTGACCTCGAGTCCAAAGAGCTGGGCAGCGTCTGCGAAGCAGGACGTGGTGCGCTGCAGGGCTCTCTCTGTGTGTGCAACGAGGGCAGCGTCATCAGCAAAAAGCAGCTCACGAATCAGTTGGTCTAGGGTTTTGGTGTGGGCCTGCAGTCGTCTGAGGTTGAACAGGCTGCCATCGAGACGATACCTGATGTACACTGCGTCGTCATCGTCGAGGTCCACTGTGGCCTGTTTCAACATCATGCTAAAAAAGATGGTGAAGTGGGTCGGTGCCAGCACGCAGCCGTGCTTTACACCGTTGAGAATGGGGAATGGTTCTGGGAGGACATTGTTGAGTCTGACCTGGCCTTGCTGGTCCTCGTGTAGCTGGACGATCATGCTGAGGAACTTTAGGGGACTGCCAAGTCGCTTCAGGATCTGCCGCATGCCTTGCCTGCTCACAGTGTCGAACGCTTTTGTTAGGTAGACAAACGTTACGTACAGCCCTTTGTTCTGCTCGCGGCACTTCTCCTTAAGCTGTCTCAGCACATAGACAATATCGGTGGTGCGCCTGTTGGCTCTGAAGTCACACTGGCCCTCTGGGAGGTGGTCTTCAGCGATGGCAGGTACCAGCCGATTCAGGAGCAGCCTTGCGAGAATTTTCCCGACAATGGACAGCAGGGTAATTCCGCGATAGTTGGAGCAGTCAGACTTCTCGCCTTTGTTCTTGTACAGGGTGATACCGACTGCATCACGGAGATCCTTTGGTAGTGTTCCTTCCTCCCAGCAGCAGAGAAAGAGGTCGTGGAGCTTATTGTGCAGTGTTGTGCCTCCATGTTTCCAGATATCTGGCGGTATTCCATCAATGCCTGCTGCTTTGCACTCTTGAGCTGGAGGATGGCTGTGAGGGTCCTTTCAGCGGTGGGCGGTTCGTCCAATTCAACTTTACTGGGAGGTGTGGGTTTTGGAGGTTGACTGCTTCTTGAACAGTGCGCTCAGCGCTGAAGAGGTTCTGAAAGTATTCCGACCAGCGGTTCAAGATGGAGGTATTATCTGTGAGGAGTGCCTGGCCATTAGCGCTTCGCAGTGGACTTTGTATCAGGTGCTGGGGCCATACACTGCTTTCAGTGCTTCGTAGAGATCTCTGAGCTTGCGCTGGAGACTGCTGCAGACGTGTCGGAAGGCAGACTTCTTCACAGGGCAGGAAGGCTGGGATAGGTGGGCCTGATGGGCGGCTCTTATTTTTTGCTAGGTGTTCCTGGATCTCTACATCGTTTTCATGAAACCAGTCTTTGTTCCTCTTTCTTGCGAAATCCAAGACTTCTGCAGAGGATTTTGCAATAGCAGTTTGCAGTTGTTCCCAGAGTGTTTCAGGGGAGGAGTCTGCTGGGTCCGCTGTGTCTTTGTGCCTGCGCTGTAAATCTGTCTGAAAGGCAGCTTTCACGTCGTCACGCTGAAGGCTGGCAACATCAAGCTTTTTCTTGGGGGGCCCCCATTTCTTGGGTTTTGGCTTGAAGTGGACCCTGATTTTGCAGCGGACAAGACGGTGGTCAGAGTGGCACTCTGCGCTGGGCATCACTCTGGTGAAGAGGACGTCACTGCGGTCCCTCTGACGCACTAGGACATAGTCGATAAGGTGCCAGTGTTTGGAGCGAGGATGCACCCAGGTGGTCTTTCCACTGTCCTTTTGCTGAAAAGTAGTGTTGGTGATGACCAGTTGCTGCTCTGCACAGAACTCCAACAGTAGGCGGCCATTGTCGTTGCTGTTCCCGACGCCATGCTTGCCGAGGACTCCTTTCCAGACCGCCGTGAGATGGCCTTAGTCGCCTGCTCGGCGTTAAACCCAAATAACTAACTAACTCCTTTCCAGACTTCAGAGTCCTGCCCCACTCTGGCGTTGAAGTCGCCAAAGATGATAACTTTGTCGTCTGCAGGGGTGCTCTGTAGGACGCTGCGCATGTCAGTGTAAAACTTGTCCTTTTCTGCAGGCTCTGCCAGGAGGGTTGGGGAGTACACGCTGAGAAGGGTGACGTGTTGCTGGTGTCTCAGTGGGAGGCGCATGGACATGATGCGATCTGAGTGACTGGTAGGTTTTCCAGCTTAGTCGCAATGGAGGTCTTGACCATGAAGCCCACGCCTGAGAGCCGTCTTTCTGGTGCAGGCCTGCCTGACCAGTAGAGGGTGTAGCCAGCGCCAAGTTCTTGGAGACTGCCTTTGTCCGGAAGGCGTACTTTGCTGAGCGCGGCGATGTCGATGTTTAACCTCCGCAATTCATGGGCTACGAGGGCGGAGCGACGTTCAGGGCGTCCGCTGTCTGCTTTGTCGAGCATGGTTCGGATGTTCCAGCATGCTACGTTGAGTCCGGTCGTGGTCGTCATGAGAGTGGATCCGTTATTCTTTCTTGTTTTCTGACCGCAGGAGAAGATGCCTGTTGACCGCGGCCAGCCAACTGGGGTTGCGAGGGGACGAGCTTTGGTTAGGCCACATTTTCTAGGCCCCTCTCCGTGTGGAGCAAGTAGTGCTGTCCCTAGAGAAGGCTGATTGGTCGTTCAGGGTGTGCCGAGTGACGTTGTCATCCCCAGGTCAATATCCGGCGACCAATATCCTGAACCGCCTGCATGCAGGTTTGAGACTGCGGCTTCCAGTGATATCTTTCACATGCTGTTTCGCCCCTCGCCCGTCGCTACAGGACTTGGAATGGTCAGTCTCATGGTCCGTGGACGTTTCCTAAAACCTGCGCTGTAGAACATTTTGGTGGAGTGCAGTGTGCGCAGTACTGGCCCCACCCTTTAAACTCGTGGTTCGTCTGTCATGGCCTAGCAAGCTAGGACGATGGCATCGAGGTCTTCGGGTCGTAGGTTTTATATCAGACTGTCCTTGTCCTTGTCCTTGGAAGAGGGCATGGCAAACGGCAACAGCAAGAAGGCTTATGAAACGCTAAGGACCCTCACCAAGACTCAACAGCGAACAGCCACAGTCATCGAAGACAGCAGCAGCCAACTCCTTACGGAAAACACTGCTGTACTAAACAGATGGACTGAGTACTGCCGAGACTTGTATAACTACAAGGCTGAGCCAGACACCAGCATCCTCCAAAACAACCAGGCTGGGGCCAGGAAGGCTGAAGACCTGCCAGTGTTAGCTGAAGAGGTGGAAGCAGCCGTACGCGGCCTGAAGGGAGGAAAGTCTCCAGGTGTAGACAACGTACCTGCTGAACTGTTGAAACATGGAGGAGAAGTAACAACGAAGGTCCTCACTACACTCTGTCAAAAGATCTGGGAGCAAAAGAAATGGCCAGTAGAATGGACACAGTCTCTAGTGATCCCGCTCCCCAAGAAAGGAAACCTGAAACAGTGCCAGAACTACAGAACTATCAGTCTGATAAGTCACCCTAGCAAAGTAATGCTTAGAATCATTCTCAACCGCCTCAAAACTTTCGCCGAGGAACTGCTGGCAGAAGAACAGGCTGGCTTCAGAGTTGGAAGAAGCACTGTAGAGCAGATGTTCAACTGCCGCGTCCTGATCGAGAAACATCTGCAGCATCAGCGCGAACTCTACCACAACTTCATTGATTTCAGGAAAGCATTTGATCGCGTCTGGCACGACGGACTCTGGCAAGTCATGAGATCGTTCAACATAGAGGAGGGACTGATCCAAATGATAGAAGCGCTTTACAAGAACGCCTGCAGCGCGGTTCTACTTAACAATCAGTCAGGCGAGTTCTTCAGGACAACGATCGGTGTCCGTCAAGGATGCCTGCTCTCTCCTGTCCTTTTCAACATATTCCTGGAGAAGATCATGCAGGAAACCCTCCACGACCACCATACTTCAATCTCTATTGGTGGCAGATCCCTGTGCAATCTTCGATTCGCAGACGACATTGACCTCATGGCAGGCAGCAATAGTGAGCTCCAAAACCTGACAGACAAACTTTCAAGTAGCGCAGGGTCTTATGGCATGGAGATCAGTACGGATAAAAGCAAAGTGATGATCAACACCACAAGCGACAGCAGCAGCAACATTCACATGAACGGCCAGAAGCTAGAAGAGGTCAATAGCTTCAAGTACTTGGGAGCCACCCTGTCCAAAGACGGTAGTTGCATAGCAGAGATCCGTATCAGGATAGGTACAGCAACATCCGCAATGGCCAGGCTGGACAGGATATGGCGAAGTAACTCCATCAGCTTCACCATCAAGTACAGGCTTTACAAGTCCCTCGTAGTGTCTATTCTACTCTACGGCTGTGAGACTTGGACACTGCTTGCAGACTCAGAAAAGAAAATCCAGGCCTTTGAGAACAAGTGCCTGAGGAAGTTGCTCCGCATCTCGTACCGCGAGCACAAGACCAACGAATATGTACGGAGCATCGTCACTTCCCTGGTGGGCCCACATGAACCCCTTCTGGCAACCGTGAAACGGCGCAAGCTTGCTTGGTTTGGCCACGTGACCCGACACAACACCTTGTCCAAGACTATCCTCCAAGGCACTCTCGAAGGAAGTCGTCGGCGAGGTCGTCAGAGAAAGAGTTGGGTCGCAAACATAAAAGAATGGACCGAACTCGAGATGCCAGACTTGCTTGCCACCGCCCAAAATAGAACTCAGTGGAGAGCACTGTCTGTTGCTGCTGCCTTTCAGTCCCCCCAACGCCCAGTTCGGGCAAGGGACTGATGATGATGATGATGATGTCCTTGTCCTAGTCTCTGGCTCAAAACCCTTCCCCGGAGACACGGGGACTTTGATGTCAGGGTTTTCCCCTCTTAGCCTTTCCGCAGCCAAGCGGCCAGGCCTGCAAGGCAGCAGGAAAATGATTAATTTTCGAGGTTGTCTCCTCTAGATCCGCCGTGTTTAGCCTGGGGTATCTATCTATCCATCTATCTAAAAGGTACTTGGGCTTTGTACGCATTAGGATATAGAGCGTTTTAAGCCACTTTTACATAGAAAACACCACCACACCATATGTCTTATTCATACCGCGCCTTGCTTTCTGGGATCGCATGGTGCTTTTGT
Organism: Semisulcospira habei; assembly: GCA_036245525.1. Taxonomy (NCBI): domain Eukaryota; kingdom Metazoa; phylum Mollusca; class Gastropoda; family Semisulcospiridae; genus Semisulcospira; species Semisulcospira habei. The sequence continues at coordinate 320,393,751 of BTPG01000001.1, forward strand.
GGGCAGTTCGCAAGATAGAGTGAGTGACTGTTCGCCAAAAAAAAAAAAAAAAAAAAAAAAAAAAAAAAAAAAAAAAAAAAAAAAAAAACGCATATTCCACATTTGAATGGCTAAAGCTCATTTGCTATACATAGAAAGTCACGCAAAATTCGAAATGATAATTACATTCATTTTTCCATTATTGAATTTCAAATAAGATGTTACATAACGCAGTGTAAATAAAATGTCTTCTTATCGAAGTACCACAACACTTCGATCAGTTAGTAACATGGGAAACAACTTCATCTTTGCATTCTAATGTAGATTTTGGTTTATAGATTCAAAAGTAATTTCGTATTACGCTCTGTTGTTTAATATGATGTAAGTTAAAATTCCTCTTGTTTTTTGTTGTTTTTACCAATTGGACATTTGTTTCGAATTTTATTTGTTGATTAAACTGTTGTTGTTGGGGTTACTGTGTGTTATTTACGAAAATGAATGCGCTGATCTTGTTCAACAAATGGCTTCGACCTACTTCGCTATTTTCTTGTTGTAAAAGGTTCTATAAAACATAGAAGGGGAGTGTTCATATACTATCATTTCTAGACAGGCCGAACGGTTGACACTTCTGCAAATGTTTGATCCAAAGTCATCTAGCGCGTTCTGTGCTCGGTGACTATGGATCAAACAGTGTCAGTATACAGTCACTCCACTTCTGTGCTATAATAAAAGATACACCACACAACTCTCGCTGACAGCAAAATGTCTGACAAAAAGTGGGCAATCAAAGAGAATCGTCGTGCAGTCCCATTTTCCGACACTGTGATTGGTCAGCACCAAAACATCACAAGGGATACAATGCCCCACTGCTTGCTTCGTAGAACCATTGCTACCGGTTGGCGAAAAATGCCGACAATACATGCTTTATGTTTTCAACTCAGACAAAACTTGAAGGCCCACTACCGCCGTAACTGTTCAGTGATACGCTTCTGGTACAGATGGTTACGAAACGCTACACACAGGTCTAGTTATGATTCATTTAGACACAGGACAATCCAGTTTCGTCTTTATATCAAGTAACAGGACAATGACTTCAATCCGTTCTAGAAATACAACGGTATCAGTTCAAGAAACAGCTAAAACTAGATTGACACGCTAACGACTGCACAGAATAAATAAGTGCGATAAACGCGTGTGCTTTTGCTGGGTGTCCAAACTGATGTTAAAGTTCATTAGGTGTGTCGACAAGGCATAACAAACACAAATGGTGCTAAAATGTGTCTTCAGATTTATGCGTAATGGACGCTACTTTAACTCATTCGAGACGTGCCGCCTCCGGATACGCGGCATAAGCAACAGTACCAACAACAGTAGTAAACCGGTGTAACGTGAGTCTACTCATGGCTTGTGAAAAGTATGATGGATCGGCACATTTTAGCCAGCAAAGCCCGCCCTGGAGCTGGTCACATTACCTCATTCAGCCCGAAGCACGTATTTCCCATATTTTGGAGGCGTCATCTAACGACTATGCACCTGTTGCAGGAGATGGATCGACCATGATAATTCAAGGGTAGTGCCAGATTAGCTTGGCGCCGACAGGCACTACCTTTGAATTATCATGATCGACCCATCTCCTGCTGTAGTGCGTCAGGGCTGAATGGGTTAACGTGTTTTCGAACTGAGACAGGCGTGCTTGTTACTGAAACGATTAACAAGCAGAATAATGGTGAAACAAACATGTAATCGTTATTCAAGCCTAAGGTGGCTCGCATTTACCAAAGAAAAATCTCGGGTTGTCTCCAAAGTGAAACAAAATTCAAAAATAACTAAACCCTAAAAAAAGAGGTTGATTTCCAATTTCTAATTAATTATTTTATAACAAGTGCAAAACATTGTAATCAACTGTTTCTGCACGAACACTGCATCTGCAATTCATTTAGCCTGAATGAAGACATTTGTAGATAAATACATTTTTAATATCTGAACGTTCGCTTAGAAAAATATGGGGCCTCGATTTCTCATATAATATCAATTAATTCATTTTTTTAAAATGTATTTATCCTTTGAGGGGCAATTACAGTTTTGTGGACGAAGAGTAAAAATAAAAACCATTCAATAAACATTAATTAACTCCTTGACTGCGACCCCCGTATAACTTTCGTGACGACATTGCCTTTGCCTGATGCCTGTTCACGTGCGTTATACTTGGAATGCGCTCACGGTAAATGTGCGCATATAACTAGGGGAATTTACTGTTGGCTTTTGTCAGTCGATTGAGAAATGCAGGGGTTAATTCCCTTTTACCAGTTTCTGGCCATATGCCTCCTCATTGGTGCAAAATCGCCAACGGGACCGTACATTGTTCACTTTCTAACCCTTTTAGCACCATCGGCCCATTTCCCGAATTTTGGAAGTGTTACTTAACGACTGTGCACCACTTGCAGGAGGTGGATTCACCATGATAATTCAAGGGTAGTGCCAGATTAGCTTGGCGCCTGAAGGCGCCACTCTAATCTGGCACTAACCTTGAATTATCATGGTCAATCAATCGCCTGCTTTAGGGTGTTGGCGCTAAAAGTGCTAGCGTGGAACAATGGCGGCGCGCACAAGTTCGAGAAACGTTTATCCTTTTGAGCGTTTCAAAGCGCTTGAGATGGCACAGCAGATCATGAACGATGATGATAGTACAGAGGAAGAGTTCAGCTGTGGCCTGTAAATGTTTTGCGCACTAAATTCTGTCAGTTTGTCAGATTTTTGTCATTTGTGTGTGCCTTGAGTGTTTGCATGCTGTCGTGGTTGTCCTTTTTTTTTTTGAGGGGGGGGGGGGGGGGGGGGGGGGGGGGAATGGGTGGTGGTGGGGGGCCGGGGGGGGGGTATTTCCAAAATAAAACAAACACAAACATAGTTTGAATTGTCAGATCATGTCAGCGTTTACTCAGAGCAAAGTACATGGTATCAACATTCATCCAGTGAAATTTCAAGCACATAGGCCATGCAATGAACGAGTAGTGCCCTTTTAAAGACAGGAACATCAAATTAGTGTTTTTTGCTCTGGCACACAGCAATATCATGAGCACAAGATGCGCTGGCACTCAAGGGGTTAATATCAAGACATTCTAATATCACACTTGTATATACCATTAATATACTTAATCTGTAAGAATTATATAACTAAGATTAAGACATATTAAAACTCTAAACACAAGACATTACCTCATTCAGCCAGACGCATGTATTTCCCAAAGTTTGGAGGCGTCATCTAACGACTATGCACCTGTTGCAGGAGATGAATCGACCATGATAATTCAAGGGTAGTACCAGATTAGCTTGGCTCCGACAAGCGCCAAGCTAATTTGGCACTACCCTTCAATTATCATGGTCGACCCATCTCCTGCTGTAGTGCGTCAGGGCTGAATAGGTTAATATACTAAAACTTTTGGACTTATAATACTAAGATTAAAGCATTTTTAAAACTCTAAACACAAAAAAAAAAAACATTAATATATATTGTTCAATACTAAAACATTCTACATTCTATAGATCACACAAACTTAACTAATACAATATACTAAAACATTCACCAAAAAATGAAATATCTTATAATTTAAGGTTGATGCTGGCTATAATAATTGTGAAAAAAGAAATCTTGAAGTCAGTGGAAGAAAACAAAAATCATTTAATGATCGAAGCTAAAGCGACGTGCACTTACACCACAGATAAGAAAAACAGCCTCGGAATACGGAAGTTAGCGGATCTGACTGACCAATTACTCCCCTCCTCCCCCAACACACACACCTCCCCCCCCCCCCTACCCCGGTCGCCCACCCCCCAACCCCACCCTCCCAAGACTTTCGTTACAAAAAATAAAAGTAAACTGTCATTTTCTTGCGGTGAATGCAAACCAGTCGAAATAAGCAAATCTAAATTAAAAAGCCACTGTAATTACGCTCACGCTTTATGTTCCTTACTATCTATGTTATTGAGGCTGTGGAGTCCGGTATCAGGATTTATAAAACTGTCTCGTTGGCTGATCAAAGCCTCGGCTCTTTTGCGTGTCGGCTATTATCAAGCCATTCGCCATTTTCATAAGTCCTTATATCAGAATCTAAAATCTCATTAACGTAATTAATCAGTCAAGCAATCAAGGGTTGTACATTGCTTAACGTCCCGACCACAACAAGACTTTTTCAGGATGTGCCTGCACTTCTTGTGAAAACAAACAACAACAACAACAACAGAATATTGAATGTATGTCGTCAGCCGGTCTAATACGCTAAAGAAACCTAAAGACCATGTAGCAACACACATCCAATATCAAGAGCTACAGACAGTGAAGACCGTAGGGAGAGTTTAAAAAAGGAAAATACAGGTGAATGGACCAAGGGTAGATAGAAACACATGCACCATAATACAGGGAAAACTCACCCTGTGGGGCTGAACAGGGTGACCCTGGGAACTAAAACGTAGTTAATCCCACCCACGTCACCCAGGGCAGACCCGGTTGGGGCAGTCAAGCAATCAAGTAGTCAAGCAAGCTATATTTTATATCAACTAGGGGGTGGCAAAAGGCGATAGAGGGCTATAAACTAGTTGAGCCAACAAGCAATAAATCGACAATGATAGTTCAGGAGTAGTGCCATTCGCGTCACAATATTTTGAACTATGACGGTCCATCTTTCTTTAGAACTAAAATGTTGTCTGTTCGGAAGAGAGCAAGTCGACTTTAAGGGTTTAATGTATAAATTGTATTTTAAAACTCGGAACTGCAGTGCTTCCTTTTGCTGACGAGGCTAAACATGGTTGAATACAGTTCAGATCCACCATGTAAGTTCAAGGTTGGTACAAGAAGAGCTTGGCGCCTATAGGCGCCTATCACAGTGGGTTCATACCTTGCTGTAGCTTATATGTTTTTTTTTTTTTTTTTTTTTTTTTTTTTTTGCTTAAAAGGTTGGCACCAAAATTTTAGCAGATATGAAAAGTTATGCTTGCACTCATCTTTGTCATCTGAAAAAAACATTACCGTCGCTTGCCTAGAGTTGAAAATAAATCGAGGTTTAAATTGTTATCAAACATAAATCCGTGCTGTCAGCACTTCAGTCCGCTTACTTCATTTGCCGGTGGTGCAGTCACGTGAATCTTTACGGCAGCAACTAAAACAATGAAACAATGGAAATAAATTGAGCATGGATGAAGAATTTATAGGAGTCTGGTTTTGTCATATCGGTCTCTTTCGCATCATAAGATTTAGGTCTGGCTTGCGGGCTGTTTTTCGCAGCTAACTTGTCACTGAGAGGTTGGCTATAGTTGTACATTGCTTAACGTCCCGACGGCAACAAGGCTTTATTGTGAAATGAAACTTTATTTATTTTTCAAGGATAAATGATTAGGTACATTCAATTACCTTTTTTCAATCATGTCCTTGCTAAGCTATAGCATGCACGTAAACACATACACATAATTTTATATATAAAAGTATACATATTAATGAAAAGTACAGGCAACAATAATTCCATTTCAAATAATCAATGCTCACATTACAACACACACACACACACACACACACACACACACACACACACACACACACACACACACACACACACACACACACACACACACACACACACACAAACACTGATATATACCAGTCCGCATACACACACACACACACACACACACACACACACGTACTGATTTCTATCCGTCCACACACACACACACACACACACACACAAACACACACACACACACACACACACACACACACACACACACACACACACACCGACACCAAGCAAATATCGGACATTAAACATTAAAACAAATATGATGTTATGCTGCAAAAAAATGACAAAGAACACATTCCAGAGACATATTCCAGACGAGAAAAAACTCTCGGTGAGCTAATCCGGAAATAATGGAGTTGACGTACTTAACCCGTTCACCGCCGGGAAAAAGCGAACTCCATCGAACTACAAGAGGCATAGGTCCTCATGGACCCCCGCGAATTGGGTGAGGGGGGGGGAGGGGGGAGGTGGAGGAAGGGGAGGTGTGTGTGGGGGGGGGGGGGGCTCGTGAGGATCTATGCCTCTTCCTGAAACCATCTTGTGTCCATGTTCTTAGGACAGTGATGGCCTTTGCGGGTTGCCCAGTGAACACAGATTTTAGAAACAAAATGTACGTCCGTTTGCAGGGAAGGGGTTAAAGATGAAATACACACCTCACGCTGACTTTCAATCAGAAGTTTTCATCAATGACTGTGACGCCATAATAAGGTTTGCATTGATTAGACGCCCTGCAATACCAAATACCAGAATGTGTCAGTGTTCCTCAGAGAGTCCACGCAGGGTATTTATTTCGACTTATTTCGAATTCAAGATTGTCTGGAGGTAGCGGCTAGACCTT
>BTPG01000001.1:320400634-320578134 GCA_036245525.1 Semisulcospira habei
GAGAGATCATTGTTGAGTCTGACCTGGCCTTGCTGGTCCTCGTGTAGCTGGACAATCATGCTGAGGAACTTTGGGGGACAGCCAAGTCGCTCCAGGATATGCCACATGCCTTGCCTGCTCACAGTGTCGAATGCTTTTGTTAGGTCGACAAACGTTACGTACAGCCCTTTGTTCTGCTCGCGGCACTTCTCCTGAAGCTGTCTCAGCACAAAGACCATATCGGTGGTGCTCCTGTTTGCTCTGAAGCCACACTGGCCCTCTGGGAGGTGGTCTTCAGCGATGGCAGGTACCAGCCGATTCAGGAGCAGCCTTGCAAGAATTTTCCCAGCAATGGACAGCAGGGTAATTCCCCGATAGTTGGAACAGTCAGACTTCTCACCATTGTTCTTGTACAGGGTGATAACGACAGCATCACGGAGATCCTTTGGTAGTGTTCCTTCCTCCCAGCCGCAGAGAAAGAGGTCATGGAGCTTGTTGTGCAGTGCTGTGCCTCCATGTTTCCAGATCTCTGGCGGTATTCCATCAATGCCTGCTGCTTTGCCACTCTTGAGCTGGTGGATGGCTGTGAGGGTCTCTTCAGCGGTGGGCGGTTCGTCCAATTCAACCTTTACTGGGAGTTGTGGGATTTGTAGGACGACTGCTTCTTGAACAGTGCGCTCAGCGCTGAAGAGGCTCTGAAAGTACTCCGACCAGCGGTTCAAGATGGAGGTATTATCTGTGAGGAGTGCCTGGCCATTCGCGCTTCGCAGGGGACTTTGTACCAGGTGCCTGGGGCCATACACTGCTTTCAGTGCTTCGTAGAAGCCCCTGTAGTCACCATTGTCAGCGCAAAGCTGGGTCCTCCGTGCAAGTCTGGTCCACCACTCATTCTGGAGATCTCTGAGCTTGCGCTGGAGACTGCTGCAGACGAGGCGGAAGGCAGACTTCTTCACAGGGCAGGAAGGTTGGGCTAGGTGGGCCTGATGGGCGGCTCTTTTTTTTTTTTTGCTAGGTGTTCCTGGATCTCAACATCGTTTTCGTCAAACCAGTCTTTATTCTTCTTTCTAGCGAAACCCAAGACTTCTGCAGAGGATTTTGCAATAGCCGTTTTCAGTTGTTCCCAGAGTGTTTCAGGGGAGGAGTCTGCTGGGTCCGCTGTGTCTTTGAGGTTGCGCTGTAAATCTGTCTGAAAGGCAGCTTTCACGTCGTCACGCTGAAGGCTGGCAACATCAATTTTTTTCTTGGGGGGCCCCCATTTCTTGGGTTTTGGCTTGACGTGGAGCCTGAGTTTGCAGCGGACAAGGCGGTGGTCAGTGTGGCACTCTGCACTGGGCATCAATCTGGTGAGGAGGACATCACTGCGGTCCCTCTGACGCACTAGGACATAGTCGATAAGGTGCCAGTGTTTGGAGCGAGGATGCATCCAGGTGGTCTTTCGACTGTCCTTTTGCTGAAAAGTAGTGTTGGTGATGACCAGCTGTTGCTCTGCACAGAACTCAAACAGTAGGCGGCCATTGTCATTGCAGTTCCCGACGCCATGCTTGCCGAGGACTCCTTTCAAGGCTTCAGAGTCCTGGTCCACTCTGGCGTTGAAGTCGCCAAGGATAATGACTTTGTCGTCTGCAGGGGTGCTCTGTATGAGGCTGCGCAGGTCAGTATAAAACTTGTCCTTTTCAGCAGGCTCTGCCAGGAGGGTTGGGAAGTACACACTGAGAAGGGTGACGTGTTGCTGGTGTCTCAGTGGGAGGCGCATGGACATGATGCGGTCTGAGTGACCCGTTGGTAGGTCTTCCAGCTTAGTCGCAATGGAGGTCTTGACCATGAAACCCACGCCTGAGAGCCGTCTTTCTGATTCAGGCCTGCCTGACCAGTACAGGGTGTACCCAGCGCCAAGTTCTTGGAGGCTGCCTTCGTCCGGAAGGCGTACTTCACTGAGCGCGGCGATGTCGATGTTTAACCTCCGCAATTCATGGGCAATGAGGGCGGAGCGACGTTCAGGGCGTCCGCTGTCTGCTTTGTCGAGCATGGTTCGGATGTTCCAGCATGCTACGTTGAGTCCGGTCGTGTTCGTCATGAGAGTGGATCCGTTATTCTTTCTTGTTTTTTGACCGCAGGAGAAGATGCCCGTTGACCGCGGCTAGCCAACTGGGGTTGCGAGGGGACGAGCTTTGGTTAGGCCACCTTTTCTTGGCCCCTCTCCGTGTGGAGCAAGCAGTGCTGTCCCTAAAGAAGGCTGCTTGGTCGTTCAGGGTGTGCCGAGTGATGTTGTCATCCCCAGGTCAACATCAGGCGACCAATATCCTTAACCGCCTGTATGCAGGTTTGAGACTGCGGCTTCCAGTGACATCTTTCACCTGCCGTTTCGCCCCTCGCCCGTCGCTACAGGACTTGGAATGGTCAGTGTCATGGTCAGTGGACATTTCCTAAAGACTACGCGGTGGAGCTTTTTGGTGGAGTGCAGTGCGCGCAGTACTGGCCCCACCCTTTTGAACCCTTGGTTCGTCTGCCATGGCCTAGTAAGCTGGGACGATGGTATCGAGGTCCTCGGGTCGTAGGTTTTATATCAGACTGTCCTTGTCCTAGTCTCTGGCTCAAAAGCCTTCCCCGGAGACACGGGGGCTTTGATGTCAGGGGTTTCCTCCCTTAGCCTTTCCGCAGCCAAGCGGCCAGGCCTGCAAGGCAGCAGGGGACTCGTGGAGGGCGGGGTCGTCTATGTCCCGTGCAGATGTGAACATCTGCACACTGCCCATAATAAATCAATAGACTAAGACTAAACAATTACATGTGTACATTTGTAAAGTTATGGCATAAAGTAATAACGAATGCAAATGTAATTATTTTGTCTCCAGATGTATGAACGGAATACTTTGACGTTGTTCCCGGCAAGGGATCTAAACGACAGATAACGGGTAGGGACCTAACTTTCTTTCAGCTATAAGTGATTCCCCTTAGTGCGTACTCGTCTGTACCGACGCTTTCCTCACCAGCCCCTGTGCTCTGTAGTTGACTTTTCTTGTCAGCACCATTCGCTGTTCTTGAGAGAAGGTACTGAGTCACATTTAATCCTTTTAGCCCCAAATTTGGGAAGCGTTAATTAACGACTATGTAGCAGTCGCAGGAGGTGGATTGACCATGATAATTCATGGGTAGTGCCAGATTAGCTTGGCGCCTTCAGGCGCCAAGCTAATCTGGCACTACCCTTGAATTATCATGGTCAATCAATCTCCTGCTATATGGACTCGGGGCTAAATGGGTTAACCAGGCTTAGGAGAAAATCCCTCTGAAAATTGTCCAATGAAGACAGTACATTACATTTCAGGAGTCAGGTAGAATCACGTTTGTTCAAGGGTGGTGCCAATATACCTCGGCGCCTCAATCCTGGAGACATATTAACCGAGGTGGTTCAAGGGTGGCGCTAGAACAGCACTGTGGTCCGTGGCCTGTCAAAGAGTCTGTCAAGACGCAACAAACACTAGCAACAATGGTCACTGATGACTCACAGTCACACGGGACCGCGCGGCCAGTAAAAAGCGGGAAAACTGCCACTTGTGAGAACCAGTCTAACGCCCAGCGTCACAGTGAACGCTGCACCATTGCAAACAAGCCAACACGCAATGAAACAAATTAAACTCGACAACAAAAACGAGGGAGGAAACAGCAGGGTAAAACAAGACCTATTGCTTAAACCATCAAATGCTTAAAACACCCCGAAACAACGCAATGACTCTAAAAATACAGGAAAGAGTGACCTAACAAATATAAATCCACAGAACGGTCACAACAAAAGAAAGGTTTGGTGTTTATCACCAATGTGGTCAGGTCGGTCCGCTGACGAGACAATACCTGGCTTGTTGCCAGCAAAAATGTGTTCGAAATACACAAGGGAATGAGTGACCCCCCTAAAAATCTAGAGCTGTCATAAAACTTTTTGTATATGGCCAAGCCAGATTAATCAGGCTAAAAGAAGGTGTTGGTGGTGTGCGATGTTTGGCACTATTTTATACACACATCAACCATCGCAGTCGCAACGGCAAATTTGAAAATTCACACATTGTTCTGTTCAAAACTTTTACCGTGGTAAATATTTGTTTTTTATCAACTTCTTTTTCCTCTCTTTTTTTCTTCTTAAAGTACCATTACGCGTAAATCTGAAGACACACGTCAGCACTGTTTGTGTTTGTTATGCCTTGTCGACACATCTAATGAACTTTAACAACAGTTCAGGTCACTCGTTTACATTTGAGCGATTGCCTCTGAGCGGCTTTTAATTGCTAACGTCTGCCGATGCAACGGCACCCAATGTTGTTACAACAGGAAGGCTAAAAAACCATCACAGATTCAACTCTAAATGCATCAGTCACGTGCATGTAACTGAATGAGTCCAGCAAGAGGCATGAGCCCCCACAGTCGCGGGCGCGCATGAGGCTCTATGCCGAAGATTAGATCCTCATGAGCCCCCGTTGTCGCTGGGGCGCATGAGGATCTATGCTTCTTGCATGTGAAAAGTGATAGAGTATTTCGGCAGTGAAGCGATTAAACTGTGCTTTGTGGCAGACCCTTCATTGCAGGAGGCCCTCTCCTGTGAGTGGTTGGGTTGGGTATTGGGGTTTAACGCCAAGCAGGCGACTACGGCCATCTCACGGCGGGTGAGTGGTTGGGGATGGGAGGGTATATAATTATGGTATTAAGGGTTTGCTGGGGTGGTGGGCACCAGAGAAATGGCGTACCGTTGTAAAGGGCTTGCCTTTGTAAAAGGCTTGCAGTAGTAATAAGGGTTGCTATTTTTAACATAACAATTGCCGGCTAGCACACGCATCTAGCAAATGTCGGTACTCATAAACACACACACAATGAGGAAATGACCCCTCGATTTTGTGCAGGAACATAGATGAAGTAGACATAGGCATGCTTCCTTTAATTCATTGATGTAACATCTCAGATTGTGCTTATTTTAAGTTAGAGCGGGTCGATCGTCTGATACTTAAATGTTGCTTCCCATGCAATTGCATTTTCACATAGGTTGATAAATACTGATGAGCAAAGGAAATGTCTCATTTCTTTTGCTTATCAGTATACATACACGTCTGAGTCTCATTTTCCCCCTGAATTGTTTGAAATGTCCATTTCTGTTGAAAGTTGTGAAATTACCTTTTTACACAAAAGAAGTGTGAACATGCCGTTATTTGCTTTAAAATCAATAATGGCTGACACCACTTTATATGCTATATCTTATTCAACTTGGGTCGTTAACTGCCTCTCAAAGTAAGAGAAAATAATCGTGCAGGTCTTTGAAGACAATACATTGTTAGTTTAAACACAGTTACAAAAAGAACGTATTTAAACACTTTTATATTATGGCATGCATGTAACACTCTGTGTACCCATGATCTCAGATGATCGCTAAAATAATCATGAAACTAAATTCAGAGACAAATCAATTTAATGGTATCAGAGATATTGCCTATACAAAAATAATTTACTTTAACTAAACAAGGCCATTGTGGCATTGACATTAATGTAAGTGACGTAATTCTTGCATTAAACACTTTCCTGTACTAATATCTGCATAGCAGCAAATCAATCCAGTAGTGTCAGAGATATCACATAAAAATAGATCTAAAACAAATGATATGCCAACATGCCCATGCCCTTCATGACTGTGACTCATAATTATTTATATAAACTCTTCCACTCTAAAAATATGGACTATCATCTGCTCTATTATCCACTCAGGTTTGAGACAAACTGCTACTACGACTTTAGAGATTTTTTTTTTTTTTTTTTTTTTTTTGGGGGGGAGCGGGTAAGGGGGGGGGGGGACAAAGAAACTGAGAGGACACATACAAGACACGCCCATATACACACAGACAGAATATCATCCTCTTATTGATTGTAAAGGGCAGGGGGTTTGGGGGGGGGGGGCTATAAATGTGACTATGAGTGACTATGATAGTTCAACGGTGGTGTCAGAATAGCTTTCCGCTGAGATTGAACTAAAAAGATTTAATTATCTCCATATCTGTAATGTATACTTCACAGGACCATAAGCAAACTTCAAAAATCAGCTTTAAGATAATGGGTTAAAATACAAGCATAGTTAAATATCGCCTGATAGTGTTGAATTTTAAAGGTCTTTTTCATTTCATTGACGACAATCGTTCTTTTCTGGAATGGGGAAAACAGGAGTAATAATTGACACTAATGACGTAACAGCTCAACTATTTCAATACCTAGTCCTCCTTGTTTTGTCAAGTAATATTGTTATCAGTACATGCAATCAATCTGTCATTCCCCCACAAATAGATTGGTAAATTTCAGCCTGTATTTGTGCAAAAACGAAACATTCGTGCTATTGATCGCCTGGCTTTCAAAGCTGATTTGCATGAATATCTTAGCAAACACCCTGATCCCTCTGCGGGACAGTTGAACTCGGGTCTGAGATCACTACTTGACAAGCATGCTCCATCTGCTCGCCGTAAAGTGTCATGTCGGACATCCTCACCATGGTTCAGCGCCGTGGGAGGCAAGCTTCTCGCTGCAAAGAGAGAGCGACGACAAGCTGAGAGACTATGGCTGTCCACTGGACTTACCGTACACAAGCAGATTTTCAGCGCTGCTAAGAAATATGTAACTCGTCTGGTACTCGTGGCGAAGACAGCTTTCTTCAATGCCAAGATTGCAGCGTGCACCACCAGCAAGCAGCTATATAATGTAACCAACAAACTGACTGCTAGAAGGGATCCATCTCCACTCCCGACCATTTTCTCACCATTAGAGCTGCCTGATCAGTTCTCAAATTTCTTTAATGAAAAAGTTCAGAACATTCGTGATAGACTTGACGGACTTATTTCACAGTCTCCATCACAGTATGACGTTCACTTTTCAGGTCAGTGTCTCCCGTCCTTCAGACCTGTCAGTGAACAGGAACTTCATGCTGTGCTGAAGAGAACTGCACAAAAAAATTGTAGTTTAGACCCACTTCCTACTACATTGCTGTACGAGTGTATTGATGTTGTGCTTCCAGTCATGACCAACATTGACAACGAGTCCCTGAGGTCTGGTATTTTTCCGTCGGATTTCAAGTCCGCCATTGTTAAACCTTTGCTAAAAAAGCCCTCTCTAGACCCTAACAATCTACAGAATTACCGCCCTGTCTCAAACCTCCCTTTTCTCTCTAAGATCGTTGAGAAGGTTGTGTTGTCGCAACTTCTCGACCATCTGAACCTGAATCATCTTCTTAGTCCCAATCAGTCTGCTTACCGTGCAGGTCATTCCACTGAAACTGCGCTTGCAAAAGTTCTGAATGACCTCCTCGAGGCTCTTGATGATGGCAAAGTATCTGTTCTCGCACTGTTAGACCTATCTGCTGCCTTTGATACGATTGACCATGACATTTTGCTACAACGGCTCTATTCTGTGTATGGCATTCATGAAACTGCTTTATCGTGGTTTAGATCATATCTGACGGACAGAACTCAGTGCATAGTTGTTAATGATAAACTATCCAGCCCATCCACGGTGCGCTTTGGCGTCCCACAAGGTTCAGTTCTTGGACCAGTCCTCTTTACCCTGTATGTTCAGCCACTGGCCAGTGTCTTTAACCGTTTCTCTATATCACATCATGCATTTGCAGATGATACTCAACTCCATGACTCATGTTCACCTGATCAGATTATGGACACAATCGAGATCCTTCAGGAGTGCGTCTTGGATACTAAGATGTGGATGACTTGAAACAAATTACAGTTGAATGATGGAAAAACTGAGGCCATGATAATTGCTTCCCCGAGGTTGACGAAGACGCTGACACTCCCCCAGTCATTACAAATCTGTGGTGCCACTGTCCCCTTCTCCCCCCATGTAAAAAATCTGGGTGTCACACTTGATAGTAGCCTGTCCATGCGCCTTCATGTGAACAACGTTTGCAGATCCGCCTATACTGAACTGCGACGTATTGCTTCAGTCCGCCACTATCTGACACCTGAAGCAACTAAAGTACTTGTCTGCGCTTTTGTTTTGTCTAAATTAGACTATTGCAATGCTCTTTTGGCTGGCTGTTCCCAGTGTCTGATTAGCAAACTCCAGAAAATTCAAAACTCAGCTGCCAGGTTGATTCTTAGAGTCCCTAGATCAGATCATATCACACCCCATCTGTCTGCCCTACACTGGTTACCTGTTACAGCTAGGATTCAGTACAAAATTTCATGCATGACTCACAGTTGTATTACCTGTTCCTGCCCACACTACCTTGCCTCTCTTCTCCAGCTGTATACGCCCTTGAGACAGAATTTGCGCTCTGCTGCCGACTCTCGAGTTTTACGTATCCCTCTTGTCAAAACAAAGTCGTTTGGTGAGAGGTCATTCAGATACCAGAGCCCAGTTGTTTGGAATGATCTCCCACGCGAACTGAGATACGTGGATTCGAGAGAGGCATTCAAGCGTGCCCTAAAGACCCATATGTTTTCTGTCAGCTACAAATGACTTTGTCACACACCTGTCATGTTAAAGTCATCTCTATCTATTTATAGAAGTAGTGTGTGTGTGGGTGTGTGTGTGAATGCCAGTATGAGTCCATGAGCGTAGCACTTTTGAATGGTGACTTTATAGCTTGTTTACAGAGTGCGTTGTATTTTGTTTTTGTACTTTTTGTAAATTCCATTTTTGTAATTAGTTATTTTTTGTACATTAGTTTTTGTTAAGCGCCTAGAGCTCTAATCTGAGGTTAGGCGCTATACAAGTACTCATTATTATTATTATTATTATTAAATTGTATAATTAATTGTAACTTCTTCAAGTGAAAAGCGGATTCATCGATCGCCTTATACGTATTATTTTTTTTTTATATTTCAGTCGTCTCCGTGATCTCTCGATGCTAGTACTTAAGCATTGTTTAAAACAAGATAGTTGTGAATTTCGCAATAAAAAATTGTCCTTGTTGCTGTCCTAACTATTCACAAACCAGATGGGTGAGGCTAGCGCTGGCAGAATTGTACACAAACCAAGTAGAATCACTCAGCGCTGGACAGACAAACAGTTAGATCCCCTGCCCCTGCCTATCAGGCACCCAATCGCCAACCCAAAAAAAAATACGCAGGTATAGAACAAGACGATCATCTGCATCCTCCAAAAGATGCATCAGGTCTCGCTTATAACCCATGTCTTTCTCCGGAACTTAGGAAGTAGGCAGGAGAAACATACATACACATACACGAACGTGCACTATTATATGTGGTCGGGTAAGTACCCTGATGTCCTAACTATGTCTACTTGAAAAGTTATTTGGAAACCGCCGGAAAGCGTGACACAAGTGATGTATGCATTTGGACTTGAGCCAAACATGTAATGAACAGAGGTAATCTTCCAACACACAAAATGTGCATGAAAAAATAGCATCTAAAAAGAAAAAGCAACATTCATTAAAACTCATCTTCAGCCTCCGAGCTGATATCACTGGTAAACGCATATGAACAGACATGGACGTAATCCGCGAACTGCATTTACATCACGTGGATTCTGCGTTGTCCACCTGGTCATTAAGTAAAATAGCAAATCAGTCGTCTAGCCTCCTTCCGAAATTTTGATCCCGTAAGTAAATAAAGATAAAACGTGACGGGAATACATTGCCAAGAGAGTATAAAAAACAACAAAAACACACACAAAAAACCCAAAAGAACACTATCGTTCTAGCAGCAAAAGGTGCGTCTGCTCAGTATCTTTGAATCCTGCAGACCAAACAGACATGGTCGTAACTTGCGAACTTTGTGTATAGGACATTGGTCCTGATTTGCTTGACTGTTAGTCGTTTAAACAGGGAGGTGAGGGCCACGGGTCTGTAGTCATTCAGTTCTTTAGTAGAGGCTTTTTTTTTGGTGGGACAGGAATGATGGTGCTTGACTTCCACAGGGTGGGTACAACCCCGAAATCTACGAATACCTGATAGAGGGGCTGGTATGCAGGTGACAGTTCGCTTGCACAGTACCGGATGAGGCGACCCGTCAAGTTGTCAGGTCGAGCTGCCTACCTGACGTCGTTACGTTGGAACAGTCGGGTGACGTCATCCTCGGTGATGGTGATGGCGCCGGGGATGGAGGGGGGGGGGGGGCAGTATCCAGGAGCTTCGTGCACTCGGGAGTGCAGTCGTGCACGTCGAACCGCGCGTAGAACTGATTCAGGTCCGCTGCGTCGGGCATGTTAGCCGTAGGGTGGCGGGTATTGGCGGGATCGGGACAACCGCCCATCAGTTTCAGGTTCCTGAATGCCTCTTGGGTGTTCATACACATATACAGCCTCTCTACTTTGTCCTTAAAGTTCTGCTTGGCTTTTCCAAGTTCAGCCCTAAGCGCGACATTAGCCTCTCTGAATGCTATTTTGTCACCCGTCTGAAAGGCTGCTTGCTTATGACGCACTGCCTCTTGCACGTCTGTGGAAATCCACGGTTTTGAATTTGAGTACACTGTTATGGCCTTTTCCGGAATGACAGTGTCCTTGCAGAATTTAATATAGTCTATGATGACTTCTGCTCCCTCGTTTATATCCTGGGTGCTATCGGGAAAGACACCCCAATCGGTACTAGCGAAACACCCTTTTAATTGTTCCACGGCATCATCAGACCACACCTTGATCTTTTATCCTGACAGGCGGCACCCGCTTCAGTGTTTGGCGGTATTTGGGCAGGAGGTGGATTATGTTGTGGTCTGCCTGTCCAAGGGGCGACAGACTCTGTGATTTGTACGCGCCAGGCACAGAACAATAACACAGGTCTATCGTCTTGTTGTGGCGGGTGGGGCAACTAACCTACTGACCGAATGCCGGTTCTTGGTAGGACATACGAATTGTATGCAAAATCAAGACAGAAATGCAGACAAAAACCCAACAAAGAAAGAAGCGCGCTTAGAAAAGGCATACAACAGAATTTATTAATGTAAACTTTTTTTAATACAGAAAAAAACAAGAAAACACTTCGCGTGGAGAAAGTTGTGACTGTCTTTTCTAAGTGTGCTTCATTCTCTGATGGGTTTATCTTTGAACTGTATACAGTCACTTATGCTTCTTTTAAGCTTGCTTCCTAGTGTTCCTGTCTTGTAAACTTGTCCAAGTAATGGTGTAGGAATCAATAGCTGGTAAAGCAAGGCTCTACCTCACAGGAGGAGGCTGATACAACAGGGGCGGATCATTCACCTAGAGAGTGGAAGGGGTGTGGGTTCGATGTGTGTAAAACGTTTTGTTTGGGACCTTCAACCTGACAAAACAGGCCTCCAGACACTAGACCTTCCTTCCAGTAACTGAAAATCAAACAACGGGGCAGAGGAGGGGGGGGGGGGGGAGAGAGAGAAACGGGAGGATAGGGGGGCGGGGCTAAGAGCGTTTGTCAGAACTCTCACCTTTCGCCAAAATGTAAAATATCAAACAACAGGGGGTGAGGGTGGCTGGAAGGGGGGTGCGTTTGTCAAGACTCTAACCACTCACCGAAATATCAAACAACAGCCGGTATTGGGGTAGGGGGGAGGGGGTTCCAAACTCACCATAAAGGTAATTGTTACCGCATTTTAAAGAATTAGTGGTGGTCCGCCCCTCTACAGTGACTAATTTGAAACAGAGTGTATATCGTGGGTTTTGTCTGACGTCTGTGGTGTATGGAAAGGCACGAAACGATTGTGTCCAGAACTCAGGCAATTTCAATTTCGTGGGCCAGACAACACTACCTCCCAAAATCAGTATGATGTATCAGTGATAACTAGATTGTTGTATTAAAGCTACCTGCTCCAAGCGATAACACTTTTTAGTTACAATAATTTCCTTATAAATGTTCCTGATAGGTCTTAAAGTAATGTTGCACAGAATGTTTCTAACATTATGCGGTACAATGAAGACCTGTTTGCTATTTCTTTTTCTTTTGCTACGCAGGAGAGTTCTCCCGCCCTCACCCTATGAGTACTAGCAGCAGTAGAAAGCCACCGATACGTGTGCATACTCAGATGGATTGTGAAAAGAAGGGTAGAAAGTCTGAGTTAAAACAAGAGAACAGTGAAAGCCCGTTGTATCGCCTAAGGCCCGCCCAAGAGCTGGTCGCCTTAATGTTTGTACAAACTGACAGAAGAGTACTTATTTACCGGAGCGAACAATAACGAGAATACTTTTGATACAAAAGTAAACTTATTATTCACGCTAAATGTGAGTAGTATCCACATCGCCCAAAATGAGTGTCCCGTGTTGGTTCGGGAGTGAACGCTTAATTCACCTTAAACAACACTTTGTATAATATTATGTATTTAAATAAAGTGGAGACGTGTTAATCAAGTGTATCTACATTAACGATGTATCTGTAAGATATTTGTAGAACTTTATTTTAAGAATCTGAAACTTTGATCATAACATAAAAACTGGGTCTTCTGGCAATTTGTTATATCCGGTGTTTGCTGTAAATGTGAGCAGAATTGCGTATGCAAGGCAGTGAAAAAGGAAAATCATTTCATTATCGAAGCTAAGACGACTCGCACCCACACCGCAAGCAAGGGACGTTAGGCTCAGGATAGACACTAATTTGGAGAGTAGCTGATTTGACTAAAATACCCTCCCCCCTCTCTCCCCCCGCCTTCCCCCCCCCCCATTCCCCCCCTCCTTTCCACCCCCCACCCCCTTTCCACCCCCCCCCCCCCGCCCTCTCCTTCCAATAAAACATAAAAACAAGAAGAAAAAAATAGTAAAAATAAATTTTTTACGTATATTAATTACAAAATTGCAAACTACTCAAAAACAAGCGATTCTACATTAAAATGTCCCTGTAAATGAATGAACTTAGTCTGCAAACAAGCCATTGTCGATATGTTTGTATTATTATATTGGAAAGCCTGACATTTCGCTTTTCAAAACTTCCGCTAATAACATCAAAATCTCGGTCGCTTGCAAATTTGTTAAATCCGATGAAAGAATAAAAACAATAAGAAGAAAGAATCCCTTTAAAAAACGTTTTTAGAGTTGCGTTTTTATTTCTCTAAAAAATAAAAGTGCAACTCCAAAAAAGCGTGGTTACAAAAAAAGAAAAAAGAAAAAAAAAGAAAGCCATTATGGATCACGTGTATGACCTATTTACGTATGTGTGACCTTTGTGAAAATAAGTAAACGGCTGGCTTCTGCACCAGCAAAATCCATGTTTTCTCCAAATGTAAGCATGTTTCACAAATCTCTCAACCCCCAGTGACCCTTGACCTTTTCGAGGGATCAGCCAAATTAGTATGCCTAGATATTAAAGTTTTACCATCCGGTATATTTATACCAATTTTGGGTTTGAGGTGTTGAATAGTATTTGCGAAAATGTAATATCAAAATATAGCTATTTTTACCCATGTCCTGATCCCCTGCGACCTTGATCTTTGTGAGAGGTCACTGACATTGGTATGTTTAGAAAGGTCTTTCCACAAAGTATCCGTGGGCCAAGTTGGAAGACTGTGGCTTGAAAAGTCTGTAAGAAAATGCCAACGTTAAAGTTATATTGTCCAGGATCAAGCGTCTCAACACAGTCGGAAAACTGTCTGCAACAGATACTGCTGACAATATGTGTATGGGTCCTTTGTGTACTATCGTAGAGCTTTATGATGTAAGCACAATGCCAAATGTCGAATTCATCGTTTGCAGGGTGTATTGTTTTTTGTACCCGAGTGAATTAATATGCATATTTATGAGTCTACGTCACAAGGCCGCAGAACCCGGCCGACTATCAGTGTATCGCAATTTTGCAAGTCACGAGGTCATCGGTGTGGTGTACACACGTGTCAGTGTGCACGTGTCCTGATGTTCTCCGGCACCCCTTTGATGTAATTTTTTTCACGAGAATGTAGAATAAACCTTCCATACTCGCTATCCTGTCAAAATCACAATGCGGGTTCCACTTGCGACAAAGACCGTAGATTACTTACTGATTCACAGACCAGGAAAGGGACAAATTCCGGATGAGCGGTCAAGCCAAGGGCACGAATCGGTAAAGCAAGATCAGCCTTTCTCCAGATGAAAAAAAGTGTGGAGTTGCAGAGAGCTGTCACAACACTCCAAAGTCCGGATTTTCAACTCAAATGTAAAAGCAGTTCTCCTATATGGAGCAGAGACTTGGAGGTTGACACAAACCACAGTCAACAGAGTACAGACCTTCATAATCAGTTGTCTTAGAAGAATCTTGAAAATCCACAGGCCAGAGAAGATCAGCAACATCAGACTATGAGAGAGAACAGAGCAGATAACAGCAGAGAATTAAGTTGGGCGAGTAAGATGGAGATGGATTGGTCACAGTCTGAGAAAGCCAGTTTCCAGTGTCACTAGGCAAGCATTGTCATGGAATCCCCAGGGAAAGAGGAAAAAGGCAGGCCGAGAAGCACCTGGTGTCGAGACCTCCAAGCAGACAGCAAGAGACTGAGAACCACCTGGAGTAAAATCGAAGGAGAAGCACAGGACAAGAGTCGCTGGAGTTCTCTAATCGACGGCCTATACCCTGGGGGGGGGGGGGGGGAGGGGCGGGGGGTAGGGGGGGAGGTGGGGTGATAGGCGTAAGTACGTAAGTAAGGTCAAGCCAAGCTCCATATTCCTTTGTCCGATGTCAATTCTACTTAGGGGTGTCTTGTCTCTCTTTTTCTCTCTCCGCTTCAAATCCGAGTCTGTCATTTTTGGCGCGAGTCGACTGATACTTCCATTTCTTCTTCGCTGGTTCATCCGCCATCTTGTCTCTGATTGGTTATAATTATGCATATGACCTAAGGTCGTATAGAATAGTTATGACGTCAGTTACCATCGCCTATCACGAGCAATATTTTCGCGGTGTCCTGTCACAAGATTCAGGTGGACCTCCTTTTGCTTTCGTAAGGACGAAAGAAAGCATTTGGTGGGACAATAGAGTGGTCGCTGTCTAAGTGGGTATGTATACTGAAGCCCAGTAATAGCTTTGGGCAAACTGAAACCTTCAAAAGTTCATTTGTGCCCCTTTAAAGTTTACCACGGCCGGACCAATGGCGGACGGAAGACGGACGGAAGACCACTGACCCACGACATAGACTCACTTTTGCTTCGCACGTGAGACAACAATATATATATATATATATATATATATATATATATATATATATATATATATATATATATATATATATATATATATATATATATATATATATATATATATATATATATATATATATATATATATATATACATATATATATATATACTCAAAGTCAAAAGAAACTCGAAAACAGTAGAGAAGTCTCTTTACGATTTAATTTTGACATTAAATTCATAATTACTGTCTACAGTAAATTTACACAACACTCAAGCATCACAGACGTGTACATCTTAAGGTTGTATACTATACCTACATTTTTTAATTGAAAACTGCCGCTTATAGGGTTTTTTGAGAGCCTTATTGAGTCTGGAGGCTATTGCCACCCTGAAAGACCCATGGTCCCGGGCATATTTGTAAGTTACAGCCGTTTGCGTGAGGTACCCCATCAGCAAAAACACGCAAAATAGCTGATTTCAGAACACAATAAAAATTTATCGAATAGTGTGTTAAAATGATAAAGAAACATTTCAGTCACTTCATAAAGTATGTTAGTATTTTCTCGTAAAAAAAGTGTGTTCTGATAATTGGAATTCTAAATGCAATCGAGAAAAGTTTATGTTGTAAATTCGCAAATTGCCCGGATGAAATCAATAACATTACAAGTGTTTGCAATGTTGGGCAATTGCTCAGGCCCTTTTTATTCGATAAAGTCGTACTTTATGTTATAACTATCACATTGATTATGAAGAAAATATGGGGTCCCGCACAAAATTTGGCACTTTGAGTCGTTTTCGAGTGCGTATTCAATAAGGGATACAAGCGATGTCTGACTTCCGGCAGATCATATCTCCGCCGTAGCCGGTCACAAGCCTGCATTAGAAAGAAGGGAAAACCTAAGCCCAAACTGTTGCAAACTACGCCCAAACTGCTAGTCCTCAATTACTATTTGTGACAGTAAACTGGAACAAACAACAAAGGCAGATACCGGATGAAAACGTGTACCTATAAGTAATTAAATGCACAAGCTGTTTCTTAGTAATTTAGTTAGTGCAGTGGTAAGGTACTTCTTTTGCCACGCAGGTGACCAGGGTTCGAGTCCCGTAGACGGCGACATTTTTTTCCTGCTCACATTTGAAACCCATACAGTTTCTACTTCGCTAAATGAAACAAACACACTTTACACCCAAAGCAAAACAAAAAATTAACGCGTGGTATTTTTTTAAATTTATTTTTTAAATATGCGATTATCATCACTGTGGTAATGCGAGTGAATGTTAAACCATAAACCAAACAACCGGATTCAGTCTTGGATAAAAATGCACACTGGTTACCTCGGTACATTTGTTCATTCATTTTCTTCAGCCAGGCATTGTGTTTACATTCATTCAATCATTCACAACTTCACTGATGAAAAAGCACACCAAAGAGTGTTGTCAGTTTTTTTTTTTTTATTTTTACTGGCATCATCTACAAACATTAATTGATGTGAATTTGTTTTAATATACCTGCTGCAAGAAATGCTACATGCTCCTTTGGTGTCTCCGTGAAAGCAGGTCGATGAACATCTCTGGTTGAAAGATGTTTGTAAACAGATTGGTAGTGGATGTACCTATCTCTCTAGCTGAATCTCAGTTTCCCAGCAGTATTTGGTGACAAATTATAAGGAAACAAAAACACACTACCACCGAGCCACCCAGCTCCCCCTCAAAATACAGCTTTACTGCAGAACATATTTCAACTACATGTAACATTATTCACACATTTACATTGACAAAGTGCTGACTGTATACAAGCTATTTGGGAGAAAAGTGGAGCTGATGTCATTTTTAGTTGTGTGCATGCCAACGGAGACCGACACCGGCAACCACTTGCTCATGAGGTATTTATGTGGGAGCCAACTACACAGTATATAAAAGAAGGGGGATATGAGAGAAGGAATGACAGACTTATCATTTAGAGCCTTCCACTACATATATTATTTTGCTCATATATATATATATATATATACATAATTTTTCAATAAATTCTGAGAATTCTGTGCTAATGCCATGGAAATCCAGGCTGGTAAGCTTGCATTGTGTCATCAGGACATCAGCTGTCCTTTTGTGACTGCATCGCTTATTAGATCTTTTGAGCCTTCCACTGAACACCTACTACATAAAGTAATAGGGACTACCCCCAGGCGCCCCGCAACCCGCTGGAGAATATCCAGTCCCTATTACTTTATGTAGTAGGTGTTCAGTGGAAGGCTCAAAAGATCTAATAAGCGATGCAGTCATAAAAGGACAGCTGATGTCCTGATGACACAATGCAAGCTTACCAGCCTGGATTTCCATGGCATTAGCACAGCATTCTCAGAATTTATTGAAAAATTATGTCCCTTGGAGCTACTCTGATTGAGTGCATTTTTTGGCATGGGCGACGCCTTTGTTATAAGTAATGAATATATATATATATATATATATATATATATATATATATATATATATATATATATATATATATATATATATATATATATATATATAGAGAGAGAGAGAGAGAGAGATAGAGAGAGAGAGAGAGAGAGAGAGAGAGAGAGAGAGAGAGAGACCATCACTGTAGTCCTGATATAATTCAACATTGCACATCCCACAACATAATAACAGTGAAATGCAGTATCCAGGCACCACACTACATTACACAGATACTGTGCACAATGTTGGCATGAAAATCAAACAATACTGTTACCAGTACCACACTGTATCCAATTGCAGCACAACAAAGTGAAATGCAGTCTCAAGTCCCATAACTTGCACTGCACAATGCTGATGTCAACACAAAATACCATAACAACTGAATAACAAGGGTACAATGCACTGTGTCACCTAGTCTGCATAATATAGGCATGCACACCAAACAATACCTGTACTGCTCTTGATACAAAATCGACCATATAACAATACAAAATACGCATGTTCCTTAGCACAAATCACAAATGGACACGGATCATAGTCAGGTCATTCTGTTTGCTGGCGTGTGTCATGTACAGTACATCTGTAAAACTTGTGAAATGAACCATGTGGTTAGCAATTCTGATACGATAAGTAAAGCCACACAGCTGAAAGTCAAAGATTGACAGTGGAAGAAAAAAACAAAACAAACACAAAGTACAGTACATATCATATGCCTATGATCAGTTATCATCCAACCACTTAAATCTGCTGTGACAGCTGGAGGGTAATGCAAGAACTGCATGGTAAACTCACTCTTGAGAAGTATTGCGTTTTTCATTGAGCAAGTCCACATTTGCACAACATTTTAAGCTGAGGGTTTAATGACATAAATATACATCCCCACGTTTCTATATTTCCGCACATCCCCTCTTCAGAAAGGACCCGTGGGTTTTATACTCTGAGGCCACTGACCATTTTCAGAATGAACCCTGTATATCATTTTGAATCATGCAAAGCGGAGCAGTGATAAGTTTTCTCCTTGTCTCACACCGATGCTGCACAAAATCTATCTGTACCACTGTTTCCTACCCCATAAGTGTCAGCTGTGGAGTACATATTTTGAATGACTGATGTATGCCAGTATTTAGGAACTTGTCACAAAAAAGACCTGTTCATATGATGAAATGTCTTATAAAAATGAACACATTGTCAGTAAAGGGGTTTTCCTTGGATAATAAAAAACTAATACATATTAAGCTGCATTTCCAAATTGCGACATGACAGGAGAGTGACAAAAAGTAACTTTTATGAGGGGGTCAACCAAATAAATATGCATAGGAAGGTCTTACCATCAGGTATCTCTTTACCAAGTTTAGGGTTACAGTTAGGAATACTTGAGAAAAAACATCTTTGGGCAATATATGGCTATCTTGTACCTATTTCCCGATTTCTTGTGACCCTTGACCTTTCTGACCTTTCATGCATACGAAATTAGTATGCATGAAAAGTTCTTACCACCTTGTACCAAGTCTGGGTTTGAAGTTGTGTATACTTGAGAAAACATCTTTTTGGTCAAAATACAGATATTTTTCACCTTTTTACTGCACTACAAATTACAACATGGGTGTCAAATCGCTTTGTCACATTGTTATATGAAAACACACAAAGAACACCCCCATCACTGTACAATAGCCCCTGAACTGCTCGACTGCACGTTACAATTTTGTTGCCCCGCTGCTTCTATGTCAGGCTTATGGAAACACTCCCTCTTTATTTCTATTTTCTCGAGTTTTGTCATTGTCACTTTGTTGTCACTGCCCCACTGTTGTTGTGTCTGCAGTTGAATAGCCAGGCCTAAAGCCTGCTTGCCCTTCTCCTAATATATGGCTATGCATCAGCTCAGGCAGTAAGGCACAGGCTTTTGCTGCATTGCGAATGATGTGACTGTCCAAAACCTTGACACTGTGGCCAGCCTGGTGGATGGACATCAAAATAACAGGACGTCTGCCCTCCTACACAGGACAATCAGTTCACTTCCTTTGCCTTCTCGTCGGTTGGCCATTGCGGAGAGATGTACCCGCTGAACTTTTCTTCCCTCATTTTTCGCAACCTGCAAAAGATAATTTTGTATCAAAAAAATTTCTGACATGCACATATTGCGTGCATATATGTTTGCAAGTATTTATACAAAGTACATACATGCATAATATGACAGTAGTCAGAACATGAACAAGAAAGGCAATGTCCTTATGGTTCACGTGTATGACCAATCCACATAATATGTCTGTCCTTTTTGACCTTGGCTTGACTTCTCCAACAGGTCTCTGAAAATGTCTAAACATAAGTATAGGGCTGGATTTTGTACCAGTGAAACCTGAGTATTTTTCCAAATCCCTTCATTTTTCACACATTTGTCAACCCTCTGTGACCCTTGACCTCTGTGAGGGGCTGATTACATTAGTAGCACAGAAAAGTGTTATCATCATGCCAAATTTTATTGAAAAGTTTGCAAAAACATTGATAAAAACTACAACTCTACCCGAAACTAATTTTTGTCACCCTTATCATGTGGTATCTCCATAGCAAGTTTGAGTTTGAAGTTGAAAATACTACTTGAGATGACCTTTGAAAGGTCACAGAAATTGGTATGTTTAGAATTATTTTACCACAAAGTACCCTTGTGCCAAGTTTGAAGTCTGAGGCTTGCATAGTCTTCGAGGAAATGCCAATGTTAAAGTTGCCCACAGGCACAGGTAACAGACAGTTGACGGACGACCCATTACAAACACTTACTTTTGCTATCACACGTGTGCCAAAAATTAGACGCCATTGAGCTTGAAATGACCACAAAGGGTGTATACATATATCTAGAATCAGCATCAATATTCAAAGTGTAACTTGCAGAAATTGTTTCAAACAGGACACAACGCATTGCTGTTTAGCAACAGCACACACTGGACCAAATGGGTAGTATTCAGATTTTTCTAGTCCTTTTGTATGCACTAAGTGCTTATTAAAGAAAACGACAGTATTTGGAGACTTGCCCAACCCTCTAGTTTTCAAATCAAATGCAATATGGTGCCACTTGTTGACAGCAAGTGATTTTAGCATTCGGTGTTGTTGAGAATGCTGGTACTACTACTACACCATCTTCAAAATGAAAGAAAGCATTACAGTGTGATGTGTTTATCCCAACCAGTTGTGTTTTGTTATGAACCTGATTCTATTCACAAATCAATCGGTATGCTTTACCTCGAGTCCAGGACAATAAGTGTCGCATTCTCTCACTTTAGTTGATCCGCTGGAACTGGAATTGCCTGCTTTTAGCTGTGGCCTTCTCCTGTGAGCAAACATGACCTAACTAGCTCTTGCCTCTTCTTGGTGTAGGCATCATACTTCTGTGCTTGTTTGCAAGTATACCCTCTGGGCGTGACTCTGCAGTGAGACGTCAACAGCAGCACTGACCTGAAATGAAATACATGTGTATCGTGTTATTCGGCAGCATGGCAATTTCACTTCTGATCTTATTTCAGGGTGGGTCGGTTCCAAACTCCACAAACAGGGACTTTGTTATAGCATTATAAACAATTCGGGGCCGGTGGGGGGAGTCCCCCCCCCCCCCACCCACCCACCCAATTCATCCCTACATTTAGTTTACACATTACTACCTTCAAACTAATGTGAAATAAACTGTGAACACCACAAACAAGAATGGTGAAGCCTGGATCGCTCGTGTGCATTTAAAACTGATCATTTTCTTAATCTGAACTGTGTGACCTTTCCAACAGGTGACTGAAATTTAAGTGCCATGAGGCTAAGCATATGTAAAGGGCTGGCTTATGTACAGTTGTGAATAGTATTGGAGAAAAAATATCTTTTGTCAAAATATGGCTATTTTTTTTTTAACCTATTTCATGATTTCTCATGACCCTTGGCCTGAACTCAAACTGGTAGGCTAAGAGTAAGACAGGTCTTGCCACAAAGTATCCTTCGGCTACGTTTGAAGACTGTGGATTGAATAGTCTCCGAGAAAATGCCAACATTAATGTTTACCATGGACGACCAATGGCCCAGAACATAGCCTTACACTTGCTTCGCACATGAGCCAATGAAAGAAGGCATTACAGTATGATGTGTTCATTCACACCATAGTTGTGTTGTGTTCTGCACCTGATTCTCATCACAGATCTACTGGTATGATTTACCTTGAGTCCAGGAGAATAAGTGTCACATTCCCTCACTTCACTTGAGCTGTGAGTGTGACCTTGGTCAGTTGGTGTAGACGTCATACTTCTGCGCTTGTTTGCAAGTATGTACTCTGGGTGAAAGTACTGAGACTCCACAGCAAGAGGTCAACAGCAGTATTAGCCTGAAATGAAATACATGATTATTACTGTGTTGTTCGGCAGCATGACAATTTCACTTTGCGTGAACTAAATGCAGGGGCAGATTATTACTTTCAAAATAAATGCGACAAAAACTGTGTAAACCACAAAGAACAAACAACAATGGCAAAGTCACGTCTGTACGCCTCATGCGCATAACTGATTCACAACCTGTGTGACCTTTCCAAACGGTAGCTGAAATAAGTGTCACGAGTCTCAACATACAGGCTTGCTTTTGTACTAGTCAAATTTGTATTTTTCACACATTCTACGGTCATCCAAAATGGTAGTCAACAAATATTAGGGTTTCAGTCAAAGTAGCGTTTTACTAGGTAACCCTTTTAATCCTGATACACCCACTGCTTGAAATAAATGTGACTATGATAGTTCAGGGGTGGTGCCAGAATCGATTGGCGTCTCATCCGCCAAGCTATTCTGGCACCATCCTTGAACTAAAAAAATGCTGGACCTATCTCCTAATCTGTAATATAGCCTTCATAAGACAGAGAATGGATGAGAAAACTAAGTTACCAAGTACTGAAAGCAGTTACTGAGTTAGTAATGCAAAATTCTCCCTTAGCAGGACTTTATACTACACACAGTACGTTTTCCTAAATAATAAGCACTGTCACTGGTTTAATATCACTACAATGTGGACTACATTCCTTCCACCGTATTAGTAAAGGCTCTCTGAGAATGTATGGAATGTTCTACTTCTAGGTGGTGACTGACATACATGGAATGCATGCCCCTGTCAACCCACAATAAAATGTAGTCTTCTTCATTGCAGATAGGCTGTGAATTTCCATGCATAAAAGGACAGTTAGCTATTGGGGTATTACGCCGTGCAGGTGACATCTCACGGCGGTGCATAAAACTTTTTTTTTTTTAAGAGTTGGAAAACCAGTCAGATATGCCACTTACGTACGACATTTTTTTTTCACTACTAGTTACTCGTGTTCTAGTCACTTAGCAAACACCACCAACCTCTGGTGTTTAAAGAGATTTTGTTGTTTTCCTGGCTCCCGTTCGGTTGGCCCGTTCATTTTTTTTCTTCTTCTGAGAAATGGTTATGCGTTACTACTGACGCTCGATGACTTGTCGCAACTTATGCAAAAGTATCTTATTTCTGAGGAAACACAACATTTTATGCATAGAAACAGTCAGCTTACACACCTATTTCAGACAGTATATATCTTTTGTCAATTATCGATAAATTGAGCTTGTTTGCAATACGACTTGCCGTACGGCGTTTTTTTTCGGTGACCTCTAGTCTCAGGTCACGGCAGACGCAAGATAGCGGTATCTAAATGCGCAGAAAACATGCGCGAAACAGGTGTGTCCTACAACCTTAACGTCGTTCTCTTACAAAATGGCGTCATTCTACCAACATTCAGATTCAAACACTGTCAATAACGTGTATGACCACCCAGGGCGTTGATCAGAGCTCTGCATCTCCGCCACATGGATCTCACAAAAGTGTTTATTTGTGCTTGCGGTATCATGTGCCAGACGCGGCCAATGAAGGCACTTAGCTCGGCAGCGGTTTGAGGTATGGCGCCAACTTCTTGAGTTTCCTCTGCAGAGCATCCGAAAACTGTTCAGTTGAGTTAAAGTCAGGTGAGCGAGTTGGATGGGGGAGCAGATTGATGTTGATGTTTTGCAGGAAGGCTTGTATGACACGTGCCGTGTGCGGCCTTGCGTTATCTTGCTGGTACAGGTGGTTTGGGTGACTCTGGAAGAACGGCACCGCATGATGTCTCAGCACTTGGTTGCTCCGGTGCAAGATATTATCGGCTCGAAACCGCTGTCCATGTCAGTCTTCGCCAGATCCTGATACGGCCATCAGACGGATTAATGCAGAACCTGCTTTTGTCAGTGAAGAGGACCCTGTGCCAGTCACGATGACACCAGTTGATGTGGTACTGCGCCCACTGAACACGGTTCCGGGGATGGTAAGCAGTCGAGATGGGTCGTTAAGCTGGACGCCTGCAATGGCGCTCTCCTGAAATCAGCCTTCGACGTACGGTGTCGGCATTAATCGGTCTTGCCGTGCCTGCCAAGGGTGTTTCTGGCCGTGTTGGCAGCGGTCTGGTAGGGATTCCTCATATGCTGACGTCGGATAATACGGTCTTGTGCTGCTGTCGTTGCCTTCAGACTGCCGCTATTCGGACGATCATTAGAGGTGATGTTTGTCTGGAAACAGTTCTGAATGCGATAAACAGTGGAGAGATGCACTCCCAGGGCGATAGCGACCTGCTGTGGTGACTCCCCGGCGTCCAGACGTCCCTGTGCTCTTTCACGATCTTGGGCTGAAAGTCTTGGCATCTTGATTTAGCAGCAGATTTGGACTTTTTAAAACATTTTCTAGGCGGAGTGGTGCAAGTGGGTCGCATGACGCATACTGACCCCGTGCATAGAAGGCTTACTCCGCACTAATCTCACAGTGCGGTGGGTAAAACGACGGATAGTACTGCAAGAACTAAGCTTGCTGCACGTACTGACAACATTCACTTCGATTTCGATCTGTAATCGAATTATTAACGGTGTAATAGTTCCTTTCCTTTTCGCGTATTTTATGCCGCATTGTTATATATATATATACATACTTTACTTACTTTTAACAAAGGCGTCGCCCAAAGCCCAAAAATGCACTCAATCAGATTAGCTCCAAGGGACGAAATTTTTCATTAAATTCTGAGAATGCTGTGCTAAAGCCATGGAATTCCAGGCTGGTAAGCTTGCATTGTGTCATCAGGACACCAGCTGTCCTTTTTATGACTGCATCGCTCACAAGATCTTTTGAGCCTTCCACTGAACACCTACTACATAGAACAGTAGGGAGTAGGGACTACCCCCAGGCGCCCCGCCATCCGCTGCAGAATATCCAGTCCTTCCCCCGAGGGGGGATGCTAGAAAATATTCCCAAACAGATATTGGACCTGCTGAGTAGTTTTAAAGTTTTTGCTTTTTAAAAACTTTAAATCTACTCAGCAGGGCCAATATATATATATATATATATATATATATATATATATATATATATATATATATATATATATATATATATATATATATATATATATATATTATATATATATATATATATATATATATATATATATCGTCCTATTGGAACCAGAACCTGATATCTCAAGATATGCTAAAATTTGATTTTTATGTAAAAATCTTTAAAAATCGCTGCTCTACCACTTATCAAAATCTTGGATTTGTGACCACGAAATTGTTGAAGTTATTCATCATTGTTGGTTTTAGAATTAAAAAACTTCTGTTTTTTCTTCCAGAAAGATCCACACATCTCCTTATGTGCATGTCTGGCATAAAATTATTCCATCTGTTTGGGGGTTTAATACTATGCCAAACCAGATGACAGAGAAGATATATAGGTCTGGCATAAAATTATTCCCCTGTATTCAGAGAAGAATTTTAGGTCAAACCAGATTAAAAGTCAGATGTACAGTTTTGGCATAAATTTGTGGACTTAGAAA
Source organism: Semisulcospira habei (assembly GCA_036245525.1). NCBI lineage: Eukaryota > Metazoa > Mollusca > Gastropoda > Semisulcospiridae > Semisulcospira > Semisulcospira habei. The sequence goes on from BTPG01000001.1 coordinate 320,425,986, forward strand.
CATGTCATATAATTTTATGTCAAAACAAGATATGTCTAAGATATGCAAATATGGTATGGAAAAAATTACATTTATCCTACATTTATCTCTTGCCAAATCCAGACAAATATAGATATAAGGAGAGAAATGCCTTTTCAGTTCGACCAGACACAGATATGTAAAGGTTGTTGATGTTTGGCCCCATACCTTCAGCATGCAGCAGCCGACCAAAACCAGACACCTGGACATGACAGGTCTGTTTATACCGGCCAGGACCAAGGCTGTGGGAGCTGTGGGAAAGTTTACTTCCCTGAGAAGTTCACACGCCATAGTTCCAATCACAAACCGATAGTATGCTTGCATAGTCATGAACATTTAGAGACACAGAGGGAAATTAGTTTATGAGTTGTTGTTGCTTTGGGACCTGACAAGGCTCTGTTCCTGTACAGCTCTGTGATGAGAACTTCACTAGTTAACTGGATCTGGAATATTCTTTCTTTTCCATTTGTACGAAATGTTTTACATCAGTTTGCTGAGAGGAAAGGACAGGCACAGTTGTTTTTCGTGAGCCAGAACAGTCCAGGGTTGCTGATTATAACGGTAAGTCACCTTTCATTTGAAACGTTTTAGGGTTATAATTTATGCAGCCAGGCAGTACAATTTATCTATTCCTTCCAGGATTATGTACTGACATGTAATAATAATTATATTCTCTGTCCCTACAATAGTAATTACAGAGGTTTGGATTACCTTTGTTCTGTAAATGGATGATGTATAACTTGTACGAATGTGCACATACACGCTGTTTGTGTGTGTGTGTGTGTGTGTGTGTGTGTGTGGTGTGTGTGTGTGTGTGTGTGTGTGTGTGTGTGTGTGTGTGTGTGTGTGTGAGTGTGTGTGTGTGTAAAGTGATTTTAATATGATTCATAAAAGGTATAACGACGTCTCGATAATTACAGAATATACCAGCCAGCATGGATGCTGAATGGTCAGACATCGATGAGCAAGCCATGGCGGACACTCTCATGGATTCTTCTGATGAGCTGCACAATGAAAGGACCACAAACAACCCATCTGATGGAAGAGACGGCCCCGAGCAAGTCAAGCCTTCTCTGACTACGCACCTGAGAGAGAGGGGAATGGGGAAACAGATGTTGAGGAAACCTGTCAAACTACACCTCAGAAAAAAGATTACCGCAATGGTGACTTGTTTTCTGTCCTTGACCCGCTCCGTGAAGGTACTTCAGCAGCTTAATTTGTCTGCTCATACACTTTGTTTTCGTTTATGTTTATGCTAATTTCAAATCTAGGGATTTTCACTGTGAAACGACAAATCAAAACAATATCATTAAAATAAAAGGCACGCCTCTCGTTTTGTGTCATACGTGTGTTCAAAGTGATATATGATTTCTGCTTTTCTGAAGGTAACAATAGCAGGAGTGATGACGACCTTTGTGGTAAAGATGCTGAATACACAGACACCCGGGACAACACACATTGCGAGCAGTGTGACTCAGAACTGAAGACTGTGGACACATCAGACAGCAGATCTGACAGGGACGATGATTCCACAGAGCAAGTTGTGATGACAGACTCTACACCAGCAGATGAAGCAGATCAACACTGTGAAGGTACACGTTTACATTCATTTCTTTTGATTCAAGTCTGCCCCTGCCCTTGATGCAGAGATGTTGAGGGATGAGGGTTAATAGGGGCGTGGCTATAAGGGATTCACTGGGTGTGTGTGAATCGGCTTGCGTGCACATGTGTGTGTTATGATATATGTTAATCATCCACTGACGTTAATGTATATTTTCGCTCACAATGAGAGAACTTTTTCCGGATTTGTTATTTGAAATCTACTGAATAGCTTGACAGACTAACAGATTATATATATAACACAGATTATATATATATATATATATATATATATATATATATATATATATATATATATATATATATATATATATATATATATATAATATATATATATATATATATATATATATATATATATATATATATATATATATATGAAGATCACGCTCAGAATTGCTGTTCATGCAGTTGTGCGTGCATAGCATCGATCTTTCCAGCACCTATGTATTGCTTCTTCCTCTATCAACAGGTCACATGACTGATGACAGTGCACATGACCCGGACTATATGCCGCAAAGGGACGACGTTAATTCGGACGATTCCGATGTACACAACGACATGTTACCCGAGGAAGACTTGGAAGAAGATCATTTTAATATTAATGAACTCTTTCAGTCACACCGGACACAGCGGGTGCATGCTAAATCACACAGTCTTATTGACATAGCCATTCGAGTCCACACAAAGAGACTGAATGAGCTCGTGAAATCAAATTCTCTTGAACGCAAACCAGTCTATGGTGATGGGGACTGTTTTTTTTTTTTAATGCAGCACTGTATCATGTCAATTTTCCGGATGCTAAGTCTCTTAGACATGCTCTCTGCACTCATATCGAAGAGAATGTTTCTGCCTACTTTGATTTTTTTCTCTCCACATCAGAATCTGAGAATGATCGGTACCTGGATGCTTTAGGTAGCTTACAGGATCTGTACCAGCCCTGAATTTGGAGTTCCGATGCAAATGACCTGCTCCCACTGGTTCTGGCAAACGTCACCAGAAGAAGGATCAGGATATTTCAAAGCAGAAAGTCCAGGCCAATCATCGAGATACACCCAAGTCTGGTGGCGTATGATATATTCAAGCCCATATACCTGATTCTCTTTGCTCCGCCCAGTTTGCCTGAGCATTATGATGGATATGTGCCAGTGAGGCGTGCACATTCAGCGTTCCGTAACATCACGGAGAATGGACCTTCTGAGACAGCAGAGTCGCAGTCAAAGCCAACTGATGATCTGCCAAGTGATGAATTGCCAAATGATGATCTGCCAAATGACTGCTCCAACCACTCCCCTCCAGTTTAGCCCAGACATCTCACCACGAAATCCCAACAAAAGTGACAGACGGAAACCGGCACAGGCAGTCTCCTCTTTTTATAACACCACCAAAAAGAAAGTGGGGTAGAAAAGCAACAGCGCAGCCTTCACAATGGAAGAAAAACGTCCGAAAAGGTTGAAGCTTGCTGGCCAGGAATACTGTACAAGCAAAGGAAAGGTACAGAGAAAGAGGACGGTAAAGCTGGTTGATTGCTCCAAGTGCAAGCGCAAGTGCACAGAAGCAATAAATGAAAGCAAACGGGAAGACATCTTTCAGAGTTTTTACTTGCTGTCCAATTACGAAAGGCAGAAGGATTTCGTCTGTAGACACGTGACAGAAGAAGAAACAAAAAATTACCTGGACAAAGACAAGAACCACAGTCAAGAAAAAAACGAAATCTTGAGTGACATTTCAGATTTACTGTGGACGAAACGCAAATTTCTGTCTGCAAAGCATTCTTCATGAAGACCCTGGATATCGGTCATTTCTATATACAACATGCCCTTGAAAACAGCAAAGACGGAGCCTTCACCGGACAAGAGAACAGAGGAAGACACGCCCCTAGTAACAAAGTGCCGGAGCATCGACGGGTAGAAGTAAAAGAGCACAGTGAATCATTTCTAGCAGTGGAGTCACACTACTGTCGGAAAAGAACAGGAAGAAAGTACCTTGACTCGGGACTTTCGGCCAACAAAATGTATCAGCTGTACCTGGAACAATGTACTGACAGAGGCATCCTTGCTGTATCCAGCACACACTACCGAGACGTCTTTGTTTCGGACTACAATTATAGGTTCCATAAGCCGAAAAAAGACTTGTGCGTCACGTGCACGAAGTTCATGAATGATCAGAAGGAGGGTAGCGTGACCGAGAAGGCAGACGAGGAGTACAGAAAACACCAAGAGAGGGAGAAGGAAGCTAGAAAATTAAAGGAAGACGACAAAAAAGCAGCCAGAGCTGACCCAGGTGTACATGTAGCAACGTTTGATATGCAGCCAGTGTTGTCAACTCCCCATTCGAAGGTCAGCACAGCATACTACAAACGCAAACTTGCAGTTTATAACCTGACATGTTTTTCACTCAAAGACAAACACGGATGCTGCTACATCTGGAATGAGACCGAGGGTCAGAAAGGATCGTGTGAAGTGGGCACATGCCTCCTGCTCTACCTTCAGTCACTGCCTGTATGTGTCAAGCATGTCATCTTATATTCAGACACATGTGGTGGTCAAAACTGAAATCAGTTTGTGGCCACTGCTCTCCATCATGCCGTCCAGACCATCAACCACATTGATACGATTGAGCATAAATTCCTAGAGCCAGGGCACACTCAGATGGAGTGCGATGCTATGCACTCCGCAATTGAAAGAGCAAAAGCAACAGCTACCATCAGTGTCCTGAGCCAGTGGCATACCATCATACAGACATCGCGAGCCACAGCTCCCTATCTGGTCATTCCGCTCACACATGAAGACATATGACTTGAAAGAAGTGGCAAGTGGACGTCTTAGAAACACAAAGACAGAGATGAAAGGAAAACGGGTCAACTGGATGGGCATTAAATGGCTCAGATTCATGAAGACAGAACCAGACACCTTTTATTACAAGTACAGAATGTTTGAAGACTTCAAGATACTGAAGATCAGAGGAACTAGTCGCAGAAAGTCGTCAAAGCGCATCTCCTTTGATGATATTCTTCCTAGCCACTACTCTGCCAGAATACCTATCTCTGACAAGAAGAAGAAGGATCTGCTTGACCTCTGTCGCTCAGGAGTGGTTCCAAGAGACTGCCACAGCTACTATAAGAATCTGCCAAGCAACAAGTCTGTTCCAGACCGTCTCCCAGAATCAGACGTTGAGGATGAAAATGATACAGATGACGACTGATCTGTTTATCTGTTTGTTTCTGTTACTGACTTGGATGACAGTGCTAGCTGCCAATTTGTTTTTCTGTGACCATGCAGATGACTTTGATGGCATATTTTAAAACTCAGCATTCGCATACAATTTAGATGATTAGATTCGTTTGATGTTTTATCGGTATGATATTATGTGATTCATTGCTACATACACAAATAAAAACAGCTGGGAGAACTGTAATAATGAATCACATAATACAATTTTTTCTCTGTTTATGTAAATGTATTGTACAACGTAAACTGATCATGTTCCAGTAGGCCTATACTTGTGACACATAGTTTTAAAATGATGCATTGCTTTGAGGTTTGATCGTTCTTTTATTTTCTGTGACCATACCATGAGATGGAAAGTACACAACTACCATATTATTTTGCAACATACAGATTCTTGATTTGCATGTTATGTTGTGTATTCTTTATCCATACACGTCTTTTCAAGACTGCCGTTATCAGTGCCATTACTAGTATGATAACATGAATTTTCACAAATGTGAAACAACAGTTTGCTCATAGAAAAATAGTTGATAAACACATTTAACAAATTAATACTTTACTACGGCTGCACATGATGAAAACGCTGTGGGTGGAAATTTGTGAGACGATACCACTTACAAATAAATGCACGAGTTAATCGACTGAAAAGTGTGTTTGGCTACATAATGATTATGTGTGTGTGTGCATATGCGTGTGTGCACATGCGTCTGTATGTGTGTGCATGCGTTTGTGAGAGAAAGAGAGACAGACATGTACACGGATGTAAAGGCAGATTTTGCAGTACTGCTACTAGGAACGATTTTTTACACACTTGACTGTTTTCATTTGTTTGTAAAACAGTGAAATCTGACAGAAATGAACAGCTTCAGTTAAAAGGAAACACTTTATAACTTCATTTTAAACTTGTACATCTCAAGATAAACAGTTTTGCACACAATATATGCACATTTTCCTTGCTATTTATTATGGCAAAAACATGCATTTGTCATGTATGCGGTTATTGCCTAATATTTTTTGTCATTTTGCCTCGCTATTTATTACGGCAAAAACATGCATTTGTCTTGTGTGCGGTTATTGCCTAAAATGTTTTGTCGTTTTGCCTTAATTGTGTAGGAGGCAAAGCAGACTATTGGCGTTATATACGGTTTTGGCATGATAAAAAAAAAACGAGCAACCTGTATTCGATGTTTACAGCCAGAACCATTTACTGGCCAATATTCGGTTCTGGCATAATATAGCCTCTTGCTATCTCACAGTGCAATTTTATGCCAAAGTAGGCTATCGATGGAAAATTCTTGTAGTGAAACATCTGATGTTGGTATCCACTCGGCGTCACTGGGTATGGTATTTCTAACCACTATGAACATTTACACCAGTTCGCAGCTTCGTACGCGCGATAGGAGATGTATGGGCGCGCATCAAAACTTTGATTGCGATTTTCTCAAAACTACCTTTTTTGAGATATCAGGTTCTGGTTCCAATAGGACGATATATATATATATATATATATTGAGCAGCATTTTGCTAGATATAGTGCTTATAACAGGCTGATGTGATTACATGACTCTACATAAAGTTTATTTATTTATTTAAGAGAGAGAGAGAGAGAGAGAGAGAGAGAGAGAGAGAGAGAGAGAGAGAGAGAGAGAGAGAGAGAGAGAGAGAGAGAGAGAGAGAGAGAGAGAGAGTTAAAAAAGAATATCGTTGACATGTCCCTTTTGGACACATTATCTAAGTTTCTTTCAAGTTTGCTCTGAGATGTATTTAAAAGCTTTCGTCCTTAACAATGGAAGATGTCTCTTTTGGTATATATGTGGAGGAAAAGAGTTCCATAAATAGGCACCCGCGTGCGAAAGGCTGGATTTAAACAAGTCAATTCGTGGCCGTTCAATGACGAGACTGTTCCTGGAAGCCCTGTAAACCCATTCTCTCTCAGTGAAAAGCTTAGCCAGGTAGAGGGGGGGCTTTCCCGTACAGTGCTTTGTGCATAAGTACGCACTTATTTAACGTAGGGTGTTGATGTAAAGGAAGGAGCCCTGTTGCCTGAAGCTTTTCATCCAAAGTTAGAGAGGGGATTGGGAGGATCAGTTTAACAGCACGCTTGTATAGAGAAATAATCCTCTTAAGGTTAGCCTCACTACAGCCGTCCCAAATAGTAGATGCATAGTCAATGTGAGATTTTATGTAAGAGTTAAAAAAATGGCTTACGTGTCTTAGTATCAATGATAGATTTTAATCTTGTCAGTAAAAATAGCTTCTTTGATAAGGTTTTCCCTAGTTGTGTTAGATGGGGCAACAAGCACAGTTGTTCGTCCACAATTACCCCCAGGAGACGATATTCCTTGACTTGCTCAATGGGAGCTGAATCCAAAGAGAGGCTAAGTGAAGAAAGAGGGGGAGGGGGTGGGGGAGGCGGGCGGAGTTACCGATGCTTTTGGCGTGTTGTGATTAGCATGCTTTTTGTTTTAGATGGATTACCAAGCATTTGATTATTTTGCACCACAGTGAGACCTCCTGAAGACTAACCTGAAGATTGCTTGATATTTCAGGTACAGTTTTCCCGCCCGCGTGAAGAGTTAAATAATCGCCAAACATGTCACATTCGGTATTTGGTTTGGATTTATGAAGTGGAAGATCATTTATAAACAAACAAAAGTGTAACGGTCCTAGTATGGATCCCTTGGGCATGCCACACTCAACACACTTTTCAGAAGAGAAGGTATCATTGATGTACGCAGTTTGAAATCTCCCTATGAAATATGAACGAAAGAATGAGAGTGTCCCTGAGCTGGGAAACCAAGGGAACTACTCAGCGCTGGACAGACGAACAGTTAGATCCCCTGCCCCCGCCTATCAGGCACCCAATCGCCAGCCCACAGAGAAATACGCAGGTATAGAATAAGACGATCATTTGCATCTGCATGCATCAGATGTGTCTTTTGTTTTGGGTATAGGTACCACTTTAGATTTTTTCGAAAGCCGCTGGAATACATTTTGAATACATAGTTTGTAAATATAGGTTAAGCTTTCCACAATGTATGGAAGACAAAGTTCGAGGATAAAACCATTGATACCATCAACGCCAGCTGACTTTTTGTTCTTGAGACCAGAGATAAATCTGCCAACTTTATGTACATCCATGAAGGGGACATTAAACGCTTTTCTTACCAACGTCAGTAAGCTTCTGCGATGCGACATGTTCGACCTGATCCAAGCCTTCAGCATGTAGTAACGATTTCGGGGCTAAAATTAAGTGACCGTTAACAGCATCGGCTGTAAGGTTGGCAATCGTATTTGCAGAATGATTTTTACTATTGTGGGTTAGTACGTTTAAAACTTTCCATATTAAAGACAGATTCCCGCCACGTATGGCTGTGTCTACCAGTGCTGTTTATGCTTCCCGGAAAAAATGTATTTGACTCTGATACGTAACTTTTGAACTCAATAAAATCTTTGTTTCGCTTGGCTTGATTTCTGGCTTCCATGGGTTTGTTTAATCTCCTCCGTTATACAGGTGCGGGGCTCACGGCACCGGACTCGTTTCCTTTTTAAAGGGACATGCTTAGTTAGCACTCCGTTGAACAGCTCAAGCCACAGTGAGAGCGCTACAGCAGGGTCATTGTGATTGTAAACTTCATGGAACGGCATAAACTGAGGTCATGAAGGAAACTATCTCTATCTAGTTTTCTAAAACATATGTAAGTAATGCTTAGATGTTGGGTTCGGCTCTGTTTAGGAACATAACATGACCATGTACAGGTGATGGAAAAGTGGTCACTGACAGCTAGTAAAGGGACGTCAGTTTCAGTGATAGCTTGAGGATTGTTAGTATAGATGTGGTCTATCAAAAAAGACGAAGAGTGTGTTACTCTGGTGGCAGTGGAAAATCATCTGTTTTAGTCCAAAAAGCATTGTTGTACATTGCCACATCGAATGTTTTTTTTTAGATGTCAATGTTAAAATCGCCGAAGATGAGTATGTCCCTGCCTGTGTCATTCACTTTATCCATTACCTATACAAAGTCGTCATACCACTCGGCGGTGGATTCTGGATTCCTATACACAAAGCCAACTAGCAGTGGCGAAGTGTTAGGACGCTTGACTTCCAACCACACGCATTCCACCTCCCTGGTTTCAAGATCAAGACGTCTGCGTACTCTGAACGGAACAGTGCTGTGCACATAAACAGCTAACACAGTATGTCCAGAAAAGTTGCATCACGTTGAATAAGAGAAAAATTCGGAATACTGACACATATCAGCGACTCGAGAGTCCAGACAAGATTCAGTGAGACCAAAGAGATGGAAATGTGACGGCTGGTTCAGAAACAAGGAAACATCATGCACTTTTGGATATAAATGATACACATTTAAATGTCCGACTTTCAGTCCTTGAGTTGCTGAGCCAGTGGAAGCGCTCGCCATATTGTTCGTTTTATATAGACACTAGTGTACACACGACGACAAAATACCTTTTTTAAAGTCAATAGTCAATAGTTATCCGTTTCTCTCACAAAGAAGTACCCAACGGAGAAAGAAACATTTTATTTTTACGTCACCTTCAGTGGCCACATTCCTTCTGCATATGAAGATAAGTAGCGGCTAATGTCTCTGTTTGTTTGTCTATTTTGACAAAGGGTATTTACCCGAAATATTAATAAATTGTGTTGTACCGTTTTTTCTAAGCGTGTTTCTTTCTCCGTTGGGTACTTGTTTGCATTTCACACGCTTGGCAGTCACCTTTTTGGTCTGGATTGCTTATTTCTCTCACAAGTCTGTACGACTGGTCATTGTACTAAAGAAGAAAAACTATTTAAATAACCAAGAGTTAACGAAAATGTTCACTATACAGTCACACTCCGGCCTCTAATGAGTACGTTATAAAAGGCGCTATTCAGTCCACACATTAATAAATCCCAAAATTTACTAGTTTCACTTTCGAAGGTGCAGATTCACCGTCAGGCACAGTGGATATAACACTAAAACAAATCAGTGGGTCCCTTTTCACGCAGCTCCTCGAAATAGCCGCTTAATGTCACACTTTGTCTAGAAACACAAATTTGTGGCTCAGTCAGAAAGCTGCTATTTTACAAATACACAGTCATATCCCAGACGACGTCTGCGTCAGAAGCAAAATGAGATCAACGTAGGAAAAATGCCAAGAGAGAGAGAGAGAGAGAGAGAGAGAGAGAGAGAGAGAGAGAGAGAGAGAGAGAGAGAGAGAGAGAGAGAGAGAGAGAGAGAGAGAGAGAGAGAGAGAGAGAGAGAGAGAGAGAGAGAGAACAATGAACAATGAACACTGATCAATGAACCTTTATTTTCCAACGGTAGAAGTTATTGAGTTAATGAGATCAACTTAGGAAAAATGCCAAGAGAGAGAGAGAGAGAGAGAGAGAGAGAGAGAGAGAGAGAGAGAGAGAGAGAGAGAGAGAGAGAGAGAGAGAGAGAGAGAGAGAGAGAGAGAGAGAGAGAGAGAGCAATATTTTCCTTGATATAGTTCCAATAACAGGCAGATGTGATTACGAGACCGAATCAGAATGTGCGAGTCGTAAGACGAGGACATTTATTTGGGTCCAGTAATCACATTAAATGTGATTACTGGATCCGAATAAAATTTTGAGGTTATCGGCACTCTATATCAAGCAAATTGCGGCTGATTGTGGTGTTCAGACAAAACACATGAATGGCAGACGACTGCATATGAGTGTCGACTCAGCGCGTAAATTTCGTCTGACTATGAACACATCCAGTGATTTATGTTACTTAGTAAATTCTATTTGTTACTAGATCACGCATAATAACGCAAAATGCCAGCAGGTTTGTTTATATAGTTCTTTTCTCAGGTTGCCGCTTTCACCAAATGCCATCTGGTCAATTTCACTAGTCAGTCCGGCGACTCGCACGTATGCTGGTGTCTGTTATTCGTTCGTGTTTGTGTATATGATGTAAATTTCGAGCGTTCGTACACACTAAGAAGTATTTTATTACTACTACATAGAAGAAGCTTGTTAATATTGCCATATGAAAATATTTTGCGTTTCCATTTTGAAAAATGCATGTATCATCAAGATCGAATCTTGGCGCTTAAGACATTTTTGGAAGGGAAGTATATCAAACAAATTCATAAATATTAATTTGTTTGTTATACGATATATTAATACATGTGTCATAAAAGGAAAAACTTTATATATATATATATATATATATATATATATATATATATATATATATATATATATATATATATATATATATATATATATATATATATATATATATATATATATCAAGGACTACTACACACAGGACATGCATAGCCTATGTCCAGCCTCTGCTAGCAAAGGCGATCGCCTACACTATGAAAATGCTGTTGTTTTAGTGGAATCAACAAATGATATGCCCATAATTGTTTCATACAATAGTATTACAATGTAAAAAGGCATATTAAGGGAGTAAATACGCGATACCATGCCCACAGAGCAACCTGTGGGTGTAGTGCCTGTAATATGCTATATAACATGACTAATAACATTTTCAACAAATACATCAATTTGTTGAAATATATACCATCATATATATCAATACATCTTTTTAAAAGTTGATTTGGAATGCTACACCGCCACGGTGGCCTAGTGGTAAGGCATCTGCCAAGTGAGCGGGAGGTCGTGGGTTCGAACCCCGGCCGGGTCATACCTAAGACTTTAAAATTGGCAATCTAGTGGCTGCTCCACCTGGCGTCTGGCATTATGGGGGTTAGTGCTAGGACTGGTTGGTCCGTTGTCAGAATAATGTGACTGGGTGAGACATGAAGCCTGTGCTGCAACTTCTGTCTTGTGTGTGGCGCACGTTAAATGTCAAAGCAGCGCCGCCCTGATATAACCCTTCGTGGTGGACTGGGCGTTAAGCAAACAAACAAACAAACAAATTTGAAATTCCTTCTGACAAGTTTGTATATATAAAAAAAAACAGAAACAAAACATAAGAAGTAAGAAAAGCATAGGTTTACCAAATACAGGTTAATCCGACAAGCGCGCCTTTTTGATTGACGTCTGAAAGAGTACCGCATTTTTTTGCTGATCCCTCTCCAAGTTATGCAAACCACTAAGAAGCACATTTGCTAGGTGTTTTTTGAGCTTGTAGCAGGTGTTCAGGTTATTGTAGTCCTCCATCACTTGCAGAACCATCATTAGTCTCCTGCAGCAGCAGGCCCTGTGCATGGCCTTGCTGACGAAGGCCAGTCCACACCGCACAAGGTCAAAGGTGGTTTGATGGGGGGTTGTGAGAGAGCCTCGTGAAACTTCCTTGATGAAGGCACTTATTTCTGTGGGCACCTGTTCATCCTCCTCGTTGAAGTTCAGCTGTTCCGCGCACTTCATCTCCAACCACCCTGCCACATAGGCTGCACTGCTCTCCTCGTGGACAGAGAGTGAAGGCTCAGTGCAGTCCTCAATGAAGGCAGCGTCCTCAGCATCGATGGCAGTGGCAACACAGGTGTGGGGTGTGCTTTCCACAGTCACTTCCATGGTCTCCAGGTAGGATGCTGCATACCTAGCGAGGCGTTTTTTGCAGGCAGTCAGGACATCCCCAGAAGTCATGAAAGCGTTCGCACCAGTCGATTGCCTGTACACTGAAAATTCACCCTCAATACGGTCACTCTGAAGCTCCCGAAGCAGAACATACTGGAAGCCAGCATGGGTCAGCAGGTGTGCACAAATGGAGGCCAGGCCTTGCATAGTCTGCACAAGGGCTTTTTTGGTGTCATGGGTCACACACTGTTCTCTGCCTTTCCCATGCCCTGAAGGGGCTCGCTGGAAGATCTGGTGATAGTGGGACAGGTTGTTGGAGGTGTGGTCTTGGACGTGCCGGTGGGGATCATTCAGCCTCACATCTTGTCCTTTCGAGGACACATTTACAGCATTCCACCAGTTGAGGACAAATCGAACAAAGTCGGCTGTATCGCCACAATTCTGGAGCCTGAGAGCAGCTTCAACTTTCTCATTGAAAACTTTCAACGCATGCTGGACGTTTTGCAGTTGAAGCTTTGACGGTCGAACAGCGGCGTGTGTCAGGGGCGAAGTTTTCAAGATGTTTTCCTTCTCAGCATTGTAGAGCTTTCTGATGTCGCTGAAGGAACCGGTGACTTGTTCATCGAATGTCAGCTTCTGGCAGGCCTCTGAAAAAATATTAGTGTAGGTAGGTAGGGATATTTTTTCTATGTTTATGTGGTTAAATTAAATAAATAAATAAATAAATAAATATGATAATGCATAAAAAACAAAATTGTAAATAATTGTAACCATATCACATAAAAACAAATGGTATTGGATGTTTGTTTGTTTCTCAAGATTTGTATGAAATAAATATTTACAAAGCATAAGATTAGGATTTTTAAAAAAATATCATGGATCATTTGCTTTTGAAACATTTTTGCAAGTAGAATAATTAGAATTAAAAATAAAATTCAAACTCACCCGATATCCAGTTGTTCCTGATGGACTTGAGTAGGTGCACCGTGTCAAACAGCAGATACCAGGTCTGTGTGCCATCCAAGGGATGAGTTGCAGTGGCTGGGCATTCAGACTCTGACGGCCGGTCAAACATCTTGCAATAGAGTTGGTTGATTTTGTGGTTGTCTGTGATGGACCCGAGGACAGTGCCTCCTGCCTGCTCTACAACCGTGGCAGTCTGTTTCACAACGTCAAACTGAAAGTCAGCTGTCAATCTGTGCACAGGTGTGACAGACACCATGATACTGGGGCCTCGATGAAGGCACTTCACCATGATACAAAGCATGGAGGTGGCCTTTGCGTTGGGGTCATTCTTGGCCATGCCACTGAGGACTCCTCCGGAGAAGGCTACTGTTGGACGAATATTTATTTCGTCAACTAACAGGACTACATTCTTCTGTTGAGGCTTTTGAATCTTTGCAAACGTCTTTGATATAATGTCCTTCACGTTCACTGTTGAGATGACTGCTTGTACTTTTCTTTTGCTTGGCAAAGCCAAGTACTCACGAAGAGCTTCGTAATTGCAGTGTGGAAAAGATTCCACAGCAAAGCAGTAGTCTTTGACAGTAAATGTTTTGTCTGCTAGTAGCTTCAGGTTATTGGTGATGAAGTCCAGTTTTTTTTGCCTTCTTCTTGTCTACAGTCTCTTGGGCCTGAAGTTCAGTCACTACTTTCCTCAACACCTCTTCTAGGGGGACTTTGTAGTTAAGACAAGTATGTACAACAGCATCAAACTGAGAATAGGAATTCAGACCATTATTAGGGTTCAAAATTGTCCCCAGGGGAACGCGGATACCACTCTTGTAGGCAGAACACACTAGGGGAGAACACAATGTTGATTTGTTTTCCACAACCACTGTCATTTTACATTCATGAAAGTCAGACGACATGAAGAGATATGCACACCTGGCAGACGATCTAGTGATCACTACGTTCTCATATTTCTTCTGGATTTTCTTGTCTGGCACAAAGTCACAAAAGGATTTGATCCTGTCTCTGTCCATGAAAATCTCAAGCTGTCTGTGTTCTTGTTTTGCTGGGCGAGGAGGGGGTCTTGGGGTCGGTAGGCACGAAGCAGGTACATAAAAAATGCTTGGTGCAACAGCTGGTCTTGTTGTTCCGCCTGGCAGTTTCTTCAGTGGAGGATTTTCAGGCCAATGCTTCTCGCAAACGAAGAAAGATTTGACTTGCGAAACATTGAGGTCTTGGCGAGGAGGAATCACAGCGAGCCACGTCTCCCTTTCTGGATTATCCTTGGGCAGTTTGAATATTCTACACTTGGTCGAATCGTCGTAGTTTCCTGTACAATTTACAATTCCACACTTGTTCGGCATAGTGACAATAATTCACTTCAACACTGGAAAAATCATCAAAACTTGTCGGAATACAACACGAATTAGCCAACGACTGTTGATATTACATTGCACTGACTTCCGGTCAGAACTCGGCGAGGTGCGAAATAGTGCGTATTTGAGATGTACAAAAATATATATTTCAATTAGATTCAGCCGTTTATTGATTGCTTAACACTGTTATGACTTCCAAAGATTATGGTGAGATACAAAATAGAATGGAAATTGGTCGAGAATATTATAGTTATTTTAGCTCAGATCACTACGCGAAATCGACACGAGGTGTTGCTAAAAATAGACTACTCGGCCTGCAAGTCAGCGGGTTCGACGCGAAAGCACTCGCCTTCGCTAGCAAGCACTGAAACCGAAGAGTGCGCGTCCTGTGTGTAGTAGTCCTTGATATATATATATATATATATATATATATATATATATATATATATATATATATATATATATATATATATATATATATATATATATATATATATATATATATATATATTTGTTTTCCTCCCTACGTCACACGACCAGAAAATTTAGCGCAAACTGTACCATGTGACCGTGATATAAAAACCACTGTAGCGAAAAATGGCGGACGTTTTATAGCCCTTTCGATGACGCGTTACGACCTCGTTTTCGAGTCTTGATAGCAACTCGGTTCGACAAAATAGCAGAAAAAACTCACTAAAGTAGTCCTATTTGACGTAATACACAGTATATGCCTTATTTTTTACGACATGAGGAGCCAAATAAACAATATTTCACCACTAATTACATAGCGCAAACAGCAAAAGCCTTCCACCGAGACATTTTCAAAGTTCCGGAAACCACGGAACAAAAATAGCTTCCGAGTTTTTTTTTAACCAATCAGAGACACAATCCTTGCAAACGGGCAACACACTGTCGTCTGCTCAAACGCCAACAGGCAACATGCCACAATTTCACCAAAGCACAGAGCAACAAATTCAAGAACTAAAACGAAAATACACACCCAGCAACACTATACACAAAGCACGCTATTGCCAAATTTTCACGTCACTCAATGCGGGACTATCTGAAGAAAAACATCTCCCGAATTTTCGAAGACTATCTGACATCATGTCTACGCTGTAAAATAAATCTTACCTTAAAATCCATCAGTCTCAGCACTAGTCCTGCTGTTAACAACGAGAGTTTTGTTTTTGTATTCCTTTTTGCAGATATCCCAACACACATGACACTTTAGGATATAACAACGACAATCTGCTGCACACTCGAAGCCATCCCCTTCTGTCATCTTAAATCTAAAAGCACGAGGCACCATGCTAACTTGCGCAAGCTGTCACATCAGTGGTCAAATGCCGATCGCTTCATCAAAAAGTTCTTAATTTTTCTGAGTCACACAGCAGTCAAGAAGCACTGTCACTGTAATACTTTAACGACCTTTTGTAGACATTGCATCTTGAATCATTCTGTACACAAGCCATGATGAGCTTTTTACCCGCGAAAACAAGACTTGCGCTTCTGACACGGAATCATGCTACGTCACAGTCTTTGAATCCCCGGCAGAACATGTATATTCAATGGTGTCACCTATCCGCCACAGAAGCGGCCGTCTTCATAAACCGGATTTTTTTCTAAACAATAAACGGAGGAAGGAAAACAAATACGTTATTGGTCGGAGGGGTTCGCTACACGGACCTTTGTAGGCCTGAGGGAGGTCAAAGGAATCATTGTACCTCTCAGGCCTTCGGCCTTCGGGGTACAATGATTCCTTTGACCTCCCTCAGGCCTACAAAGGTCCGTGTAGCGAACCCCTCCGACCAATAACTTATATATATATATATATATATATATATCCCCTCACTCGCGTCATCATAAGTGTGCAGGTACGGATGGTGAGCGAGCGGGCACTAATGCACGAGCACCGACCCAACCACAGAGTATCCACAAGCGCCTACGTGCACTAAGGGCTCATAGGCATTCTTTCTCTTATTAAAACTCATCATCAGCCTCCATGCGGAGTGCTGCAGATCGAACAGACATGGACGTAATCTGCGCACTGTGTGGAACTGACATGGGTCCTGATTTGCTTGACTTGTCTTTAAAACAGCAAATCAGTCGTTTAAACTCTTCTCGAAATTTTGATCCCGTGAGACAATAAAGGTAAAAATTTACAGCACTGTTCGTGTAATAAAATACATTGGCAAGGTAGTAGAAAAGCATCATTTTATCATAAAAATGTTTGTCTGTCCAATATTCCGCGGGGACAATGTGAGCACTA
Source organism: Semisulcospira habei (assembly GCA_036245525.1). Classification (NCBI taxonomy): domain Eukaryota; kingdom Metazoa; phylum Mollusca; class Gastropoda; family Semisulcospiridae; genus Semisulcospira; species Semisulcospira habei. Next base: position 320,442,977 of record BTPG01000001.1, read on the forward strand.
TAGATGATAAGGCCAGTAAATGGAAATGTCAGTAATAGGAAAACTGCAGAAAGAATCACGAGTGTCTTTGTGACGGACGAAGCTTTCTTTTCGCGATCAGAACCCCGGTCTGCATTACCTGCCTCCAGCTTCATCCGGGCATCTCGCACAGACACTTTTAGTTTTCTCAACAGTATGGTGTTACTAATGGCAAGTAGGCAGAATGGAACCAGAGAAGCAATGCACAGATCTACAATGGACCAAACCTGATGTAAAAAGGTGCTATATTCAGTGCCTGCCGTACAGTAAACACCCGTGCCATTTTTGGCGTTTACCAGGGCCTCTCCATGTATAATATGAGAATGAAGGCAGAAAATACATAAAATGAGGCCCGACAAGAACAAGTATGTCTTTTTCTTGGTGCAGATCACCTTAATGCGATGCGGCCAGACAACAGAAGCAGCTCTCTGTGCCGTCATGGCCACTAACAGCCAAGATGATAATACTCCAAAAGTGTATATAGCCCAAGAACCCATTTTGCATAAAATAACACTCGAAAGAAATATGTCGACAGTATAGTTTGTCATGTACGCCACCCAAGCCCTAAGAAGACCAGAGTACAAAAGACACATGTCAGAAAGTGCCAATACAATGAAAAAAGAGTTCATAGAATTGCGACTGATCCCCATCCGACAGAGAATAACGATGGTCATCACGTTACCAAACGTCCCAAATGTCATGATTAAAGGCGTGCACACTTTTTGCATCACCAGTGTCACATCAGCGACAATATCAAATTGGTTAGCCGCGAGTGGAGCAGTAGAAATTAAATCCGAGGTGTCTGTTGTCGTGTCAGTAGAAAGTTCCATCTCTTCTTCTAAAGCGAACTAATTCAGTCTGTGAAAACGCCAAAACAATGCAGCGACTGTTGTCTGTGATCCGGTGCGCCAACAATAGCTCTTCCAAATGTGTACAGTATTTATTTTGGAGGTAAAGCAGCCACTATTTGTTGTTTCAGTGCAAGTTATGATCCCGCTATGCGCAAAATCACTCAGAAAAGTTACGAATCGACGATCCGGGGTTGAGTCTCCGTTTTCACGTGTTGCAACGGTCTGGTATTTGTATTAACATACTGGCCTGTAGAATGAAACAAAGAAGAAGGTTAAACGGGGAAATGAATAAAACGGGAACATACACGAACCAAATAAGAAACCACTATCCACACAACAATATCTGTACGTAGGTACTGACAAGCAAATATTCATATGCAATATTATCATATACAAATTACAAATGTAATATATGAAATATAAGAACAACACAACAAGTCGGTATCCTATATATATATATATATATATATATATATATATATATATATATATATATATATATATATATATATATATATATATATATATATATATATATATATATATATTTTTTTTTTTTTTTTTTTTTTTTTTTTTTTTGGGGGGGGGGGAGGGGTATCTGTGTTCAAAGTAGACGTTTGGTTTTTGTGGTGGGCGGGTCCTTACTTTTACATTTATCCATGTTCAGGCATCCGTATATCCCTAAACTACCAACAATTGGATCCACAGGACATCCATTTACTTAGCATAGAATATGTTTATTAATGACAAAAATATAAATACAATATTATATCATTATAATGGTCCATTCAAGGCCCAAATTAGGGCAAATATCAAATGGTGCACAAGCACAAGCTTTACGAGGGGCCATGCTTGACATATGTCACATAGAAAACAAATGGTCTGTAGACTACAATGCAAGCTTCACAGGGTCTTTTACACCAAACAAAATAAGCCTTTTCTTCTGAGGCACATTCTTCAGTACATGTCTGTGCTTGAACCACTCTTCCGGACTGAGTGCATGAAGGGGGCTAGTTTCAAACTACTGGACAGATTTCCTTGCACTTTGCAAGTTCTGTTATTCATATATCAAACTGCACAGTGGTAATGATCCATCCTTAATCCCATAATCTGGACTGTCGGAACAGTGAACAGCTGCATACATATACGACCACAACGTAAATAGAGTTGTACCGACTTGCATAATTAAAAAAAAAATAATCTACACACTGTTGAGCTAAAGTTAGCATTCTGCAATGCAATAAAATTGTCAATATTATTCATGCAGTTTACAGAACCTTATGTTTATTTGCCAGCTGCAGTTTTGTAATCAACCAAACACCACCAAAAAAAGAAAAAAACCTAACCAACCATCCACTAAAAAACAACTAATCCACCCTCCACCACTTAAAAAAAATAAAATTGCCAGGGCTGACGGGGGGGGGGGGGGGTGAGGAGGGGAGGGGGGGTGAAGGGGCCCCTGCCCCCCTCCCCCCCTTGGATACGCCACTGAAACCAGCCAGTTCCGACAAAATTCAGTCGATTCAGACTAAATTCAGCTGATTCAGACCGAAATCAGACGATTCAGATGATTCAGACAATATTCAGCCGAGTCAGACGATAAAGACAATATTCAGACGATTAAGACAAGATACGATTCAGACAATATTCAGCCGAGTCAGACAATAATTAGACGATTCAGAAAACATTCAGACAATTCAGACAATATTCAGTCGATTCAGACAATATTCAGACGATTCAGACAATATTCAGACGATTCAGACAATATTCAGCCAAGTCAGACAGGATTCAGAAGATTCAGACAATATTCACACTATTTAGACAAAATTCAGACAAGATTCAGACAAGTAAGACAATATTCAGCCGAGTCAGACGATTCAGAAAATATTCAGACGATTCAGAGAAGATTCAGACGATTCAGACAATATTCAGCAAATTCAGAACATATTCAGCCGAGTCAGATAATATAATACGAGTCAGATAATATTCAGCTAACGACACGTAGCAGGAGGGAAAAGCGAGAAATATACGCACGATACGTTGAATCGGGACAGATTCCAGCATGTCAGATTATTTCCCTTGCAGATATCCGCAGATAATACTGTATGTATAGATTTACCTCCCTTAACGCTCATCGAGTCACTCTCCTGTACCCTTACCTGCTCGCTTTTGATCGTAAGATTAGTATAGCCTAAGTTTCCAAATTACACGTTGCTGGGCCAAGGTTATGACATATATTGTACACGTGTTTGATTTTTGTGTTGTCTGTTAATTCCGTACATTTAGCGCTTATGTAATAAGGTGCCCGGTAGCCCTGATCTAAGCCTTCGGACCAAAGATCTACGTAGAAGACGGTGTCCAGTTATTCTCTTACAGAAATTCGCAGATGTGCGTGAGCCTCGGGGCCTATTGTGACGCATAAAAATCTACGCCTCTTGCAGATAGTCTGAATTTCATAATGGAGTCATCAGAAATCTCGACAGCCCCAATGTCGGATTTCAATTAGTTGACTCGTGTGTACTATCGGCGAGAGACCCGCGCTAATTGACCACCTCCTATCACCTGACTGACAATCTTTTAAACCGCGTTCACGGTGATCATAGGACATGCCTCATAACTTGAATTGCATATAAATTTTTATGGCCGATTTACAATCTAGACTGACGCTGAGATTCTCAGGAGCCCTTGCGCAGAGCTGCGTGAGTCTAGGGGCCTATAGGGACGCATGAAAACCTATGCCTCTTGCAGATGGTCGTTGTTTTTATGATGGAATGACCAGAAAACTACAACAGCCTTCGTGCCGGATTGCAATTTGCTGACTTGTGTAATGGCGGCGAGAGACGCGCGCTGATTGACAACGTCCTATCACTTCCTGTGAGCACCTTGACAAACTTCAAACCCCCGTGTTGACGTTTGTTTCATCCCACTATACATCCCACAACTGTGAGATATAAACTCATTAACCATTCAGTTTGACGCTAAGAGTCTCATGCGTTCCTGCGGCTGCAGGCGCTTTACTAACTCTACGTCATTTGCAGGTGGGAGGAAACGGGGTGGGGTAAGGGGGGGGGGGCAGGGGAGCGGGGGGGGGGGGGGGGGGCGGGGGGGGGGAGGGCGGAGGGGGTACGGGGTGGGGGTGGGGCGGGGGAGGGGGGGGGCGGGGCGGGGGGCAGCACAGTGGGGCCCTCCATACGCCTTAGTCATTTTCTGTGCACTCGGCGTGCGGAGGTAAACTCAACGGCACACGCTCACTTTCCGGCACGTTGTCTTCAGCGGCCTGTCTACTGGCTATAGTACACTTCAAACTAAACACATGGGCCATTACTGACCTGTTATTTATGAACAATGCAAACATTCAAACAACGCTTAAGTGAAACATTGTAGTTGCAAGGTCATGGTTATGCATGCCGCGCTGGCTTGTTATCGTTTTGACTTTATTCACTGACTAACAGCTACATCATCTACAAGCAGGTGACCGAAGGGCCTATCTTTCGCGAGAAGATCATAGATGGACTGTTGGAGGGATATGAAGGAAAAGTGAAGCCGCAAAACCAAAAGGAGACACCCAGACCACAGCGACTGACAGAGCGTCATTCTCTGCAGAAGCAGGAGGGAACGTCAAGACCAGAATGTACTGTGTGCAGTGGGCGTTTCCCGTTTGGCATCAAGCGTGTTCAGACCAGGTTCCTCTGTAAGCAGTGCAACGCTGCCTTGTGCCCCACCACTTGTTTTGAGCTGTATCGCACAGTTTATGACTTCCGCAGATCTGCAGCTGCACGGATCTATGGAATTCAGTAGATTGTGTATCACTTCAGGTTTCTGTGTGTTGTGGACAAATACACTTTAAGGAAAGCAATAGAGTGGCTGAAAAAAAAAACCCGCTTGATTAACTGTTTTGTCTTTGACAATTACTGTAACTATCTTTTTTCAGTTGAATTTGCAAGTCTTGCATCTTATATGTGGCACTGGTGTTGGGCGTGCAAGTGACTGTTGTGCAGAAGAGTGTTGTGTTTTCTTCATGGACTATGCTTGTGAGTTGGTGTGTTATGGATTATCTGTAGAGCTCTGAACAACCAACTATGCTTCACTGGTGAGTTGACCATTATCTCAATAAATTTCTTGACATGTTGTCATGTATTTGTCACTGTGTTGGTGACTACCTTGTGTATAAAATGTCTGTTGTATGTGTTGAGAACACAGATTTTGTTTATTTTTCTTGCATCAAACTAGATATAAAACTTTCAGTGAGTCACATGAAAGGAAAAAAGTGCCAGTGTACAAATTTGTTTTCTCATCTCCATTAGAGGTGACTGCGGTTTAGTGGTTCAAGAGTTATAGCTTTTTAAAGATAAGAGGTGTTGTGCCACAATGGTCTGGCAAAACAGCTGTCGACTTCGCTTATATTAAATTGTTACATGATAATCAGCAAAGTAAACGGGGAAATACTTCATTTTCACAGAATTTGCGTGTTTTCATTTGTCTTATTAAAACTGGCTTTGTATTGAGATACAGATATTATTTCGTGCGTTTCGCCTTTTTAATTCCCTTGTATTTATAGAAAGGACTTCTCTCCTATTTATAGAAGGGACTTCCCTTCTATTTATTGATGTGACTTTTTAGGAAGGGTCGCGTTGCGGCAAATACTCATTTTACATACGAAAACATTTGAATCACAAATTTCGACAGTATAGTTTGTCATATACACCACCCAAGCCCTAAGAAGACCAGAGTACAAAAGACACATGTCAGAAACTGCCAATGACATGAAAAACAAGTTCATGGAATTGTGTTTGATCCCCATCCGACAGAGAATAACGATGGTCATCACGTTACCAAACGTCCCCAATGTCATGATTGAAGGTGCGCAAACTTTCTTCATTACACGTGTTACATCACTGACAATTTGAAATTGGTTGGCTACGAGGCAATTAATCTGACGTGTTTGTTGTAGCTTCAGTGGAAAGTTCCATCTCAATGTCTGAAGCAAACTAATTCAGTCTGTGACAACACAAGCGCCAAACGGTGCTGTGACTGATGTCTAAGAAACGGTATACCGACAATACCTCTGCCAAATTTGTACAGGTTTTGTTTTGGAGGTAAAGCAGTTCGTAATTGTCACTGCGCTCGGTGAATAATCCTGATCCGCCACAGAAAACACGCAAAACAGTTACGTATCGATGATCCAGGAGTAAATCTGCCCTGTAGAGTAATGAAGCAAGACGTACGGTCGTGTATGTGTACTAGCATAGTGGTCTGTCGCGTGAAACACCGAGACAGTTAACTTTCAAACTAAATATCTGCCATTCGTAAGAATGCAAGTAATTTAGTTAACGAAGTTAAAGAGTTCAACAGGAAAAGTAGTAGAATAGAAACACACCAAAATAGACAGGAAACTTCAGCAACACAGTAACATCGCAGTCCATAAGTATTTGCACTTTAAAACAACTATGTTCAATCTGTTGCCATAACTTAAAACAAGCTAATTTATTACAGAAATGTAACCAGACTCACACACTGCCCGGCGATCCATATGTCATATGACCATGTGTTTTTTTTTTTTTTTTTTTTTTTTTTTTTTTTTTTTTTTAAGTATGCACCATACTGAAACAGATATTTATCAGTCTGCATTTGTAGACAATGAAATAAGGCCAGTGTTTTACAAATATGAAAGCTTTTCACTCATGTAACTTTCTTCATAATTTGTTCGATAATAAATTAATGTGTCAGTGTGATGTCATAATTATATTAAACTCTGACATTACCTACTACATTCTGGTCGTATAACAGACAATACTAATAAATCACGACAACATTATTCCAGAAGTTGGAAACGAAACTGAATTTTGAAGAAAGAAAAGTGAGTAAATATGTGCTGGTCTGTTGTTGTTTTTTTATCTTATGGCTCACACACCATAACACCAACTGGAAGCATTATAAAAGCAGACAATAAATCATGAGCTTATCTTTTATCAAAAACAAAAATACTGAGAAAAAAAAAATAACAATAGTTTAAAAAATCGCTTGAAAGTAAAAACAGCAAAACAAACAAACAACAGATTTATGTTTATTGTTATATATATATATACACACAGATTTATGTTCATTGACATTTAGAGGAAGGACAAATACATATGTACGTGTTAGAATTAGATTTATGCTTGCTAAAACTACCAACATTTGTGATTTTTTTTAAATAATAATAATAATAACTGCTTGCTGTCGCTCGCCTATTGTTTACTTAATTGCAAAGCCTCTTATCAAAAGCAGTAGCTTAATGGTTACGAGGGCTCCCCTCTTCGTAAGACGACATAACAGTTTTAGATCCGCCGGAGTCGGAAGTGTGCAGTTTGTGTATTTCCCGTTGTTAATCGTAACTTCGATGTATATTTACTGTTTGTAGTTTGCAATCTCCGCGCGGAAGAAAAACGGCCACCGATAAATTCGTGTGATGCATATAGCATAATTAAATATTTAGTTTGTGCATGACGTCGTAGGACAGCAAGTTAGCCTTAAGGACGAACAAAAACAAAACACAAAAAACTGGATCCACGATATGGCAATTGTGTATGTCAGTGAGTTGCTATGGGAACAGGATGAAATTGACAACACGATCAGGCACTGTAGGATGCCCGTTTGGGGGTAAACTCAATTCTCATTACCCCTGTAGCAAAACGTCATCGGGCCCATCTGCAGCCGACGTGGGCCAGATGATCTTTGCTTACTGTGTAAGCACGATGTAGGCACGATGTAGGTACGATGTAGGCGCGATTCTTCCGACAACGTCTGTGATCCCTCGAAATCGATTTCGACACGACACACTTCCCGATAATCAGTCCTTCGAAAGTTGCGCTAGAGCTTGATCGATGACCACACGCTGCAGTTTCTGTACAGCAGCGCCAGATCTTCCAGCGCAGCCATTTGATCCAGCATAGATAGACATCGCACGTCCTACGCTTTACGTGGATCCGGGCCTCGGTACTTGAACAACGTTTTAAAAGGGCAGGGGGCTCCTGAGGATCTATGCCTCTCGCCGACACCACTCTGTATTCCTGTTCCTTGGACGGCTGGGAATCTCCGGCGTCGAATTGACAATGTTTTAACACCACGGTCTGCGTCCACGGGCAGTAAAAAGGCCGCAAGGCCAGTTGTTGCCGACAGTATGTTATCTATAAGAAGAAAAGACCAGCGACCACAAAACGTTATCTTAAAGCAGCCTGCTTCATGGCGAGTTTCGTTTTCAAAAATTTGCGGTCACAACTGGGTCACAATTTTGCATTACTTCAACGAAGATTTCTCTACTCCACTTTTCCCAATCCCTGTGGGCAGGCACACGAAAGGGAGCTTATCTACTCCCCCGTATGTGTATCAGGTATGCGTACTAAGCAGAAGAAGAGCGGAAGAGTCTTCCGTTTTAAGATATTCAGACTTCATATGGAAATGTAGCCATTAACCCTTTGTGTGTCAGTAGCGGTTTTAGTCGCGATGATTCCTGTCGGAATCATCGCGACTAAAACCGCTACCGACACGCAAAGGGTTATGTGCAGCTTTATTGAAAGTGTACTAATGCATTTATTTTGTGAAGAAGATAGTGCGAACTCATAACCCTCTGCTGCCTCCAAAGCAAGAACTAGTTTCTGATCTTGTGAGAAGACCGAAGCAACGACCGGTCCAGTCTGAGACACAATGACTCACAAGGCGAGTAACGTGACTTTCGCATGCTTGTTGAGAGCATTTTACCCTTGTCCACGTATTAAGCACATATTATTGGGGTTTCATGTTCATCTACGTTCATCTGCATACGATATTGTTTGGCTGAATGTTTGTGCTGCCACGTATCGGCAAAAGACAGTAGCCCAGTGCGCAAAGGTCATCGGGCCTGCGTCGCCCGATGTTGGCCCGTGCACGGTCGTGATCGGGCCATCGGCGGACATTGTCGGCCCGATGGCCTTTTGCGCATAAGGAAGTGCTCTTTGTGAAAAGCGACATTTACGTTGTATTACAATCAAAATCTCGCTTTAAAAAAACAGACATACTGTCTCATGCTGCTGCTTTCACAGAGTTGTGTGTGTGTGTGTGTGTGTGTGTGTGTGTGTGTGTGTGTGTGTGTGTGTGTGTGTGTGTGTGTGTGTGTGTGTTCTCGTGTGCGTGTGTGTGTGTGTGTCCTCGTGTGTGTGTGTTTGTGTGTGTCCTCGTGTGACTCTGTGTGTGCCTACGTGCGAGCGTTCCTGCTTTCGACCTACGCGTGTCTGCGATCGTGCGAATGTGTGTGCATTTACGCACAAGTGACTGTAAAGTATGTTTATTATTATTCTTGCATTCGCTTGTTTGCCTAGCATCTTTACGGGAATGAGAACAATTACGAACAGGTGTGCACAGAAGATGAACAGAAAGTACCAAAGCTCTCCATCTGATACAGTTTGTGCCACGACAATGCCTACCTAGTGAAAGACAGTAAGTCCATTTGTTTGCAAAAAGCAAGATTTTATTTTGTATTAACCCTTTGCTTGTCTGTAGCGGTTTCAGTCGCGATGATTCCTGTAGGAATAACAACACTCTGACATCCTGTAGGAATGACAACACTCTGACATCCTGTAGGAATAACAACACTCTGACATCCTGTAGGAATAACAACACTCTGACATCCTGTAGGAATGACAACACTCTGACATCCTGTAGGAATAACAACACTCTGACATCCTGTACGAATAACAACACTCTGATATCCTGTAGGAATCATCGCGACTAAAACCGCTACCGACACGAAAAAGGTTAATGAAAATCTCGCTTTTTCACAAAAAAAAATACTATGTTCTGCCTTCAAGAGCCGCGTACCCTGATGCTATGCGTCTCGAATGTGTTAATGTTAATGTTTGTGCAGATTTGTGAGGTGACCACGTACCACGCTGGAGGATTCGTCCTGCCAGTTACTTTGGAGTACCGTGCTCTCCAACGCACTTCTGTGAGTTTGTTGTTATCTTCCATGTAAGTTGTTATCTTCCAGAGCAAGTGTCTATCCCATGCGCGCACACACGCACCTACATGTATATATACATACGCACGCACGCACGCAATTTATGCTCGCGCATGCACAGATGCACATGCATGCACACACACGCACACAAATACACACACTAAAAAATCGCATATTTACGGCCTGTTATCCCTGTCAGCTCAGATAATAATGAGGCCGACAAGATTCATAGACCCTCATGAGCTACTGCAATCGCGGAGGCTCATGAGGATCCATGCCTCTTGCAGCTTGGTGACGCTCCTCGTTCCCCGGCCACTGGATGGTTTAATGAGGCGTGGTGGCGCTGTTGCAGTCGCTGTACTCGAGTCTGACCAGGTATGAGTGGAACTTCGCAGTCTGCGTCGCACCTACCGCTGGTCACAAGATGTGAGGACGCCACCTGCGTTAGCAACCTGGCTGCCGGCGGTATCTACCACCACCCACTGAGGCGTGAGTAAGCAACACTAGCCTAGTACCGCACTGTTTGTCTCCCTCGATTCGCTGCGCTGATAATCTACGCAGCGAATAGAGGGAGACAGTCAGCCTCGTGTGGCCCAGCACGTGTGCTCCCATTTGTTCCCATATCTACGCTTAGCAAACGTGGAATGACATAGGTGAGAAACTTGACCTGCGTGGTGAACTGCAAGTCAGAGTGGAGTTTTCTTTTTCAAATATTACTCGTGATAGACTATGATATGGTTTAGTCATTTTCTCAGTACAATATAAGTTATTGGTCGGAGGGGTTCGCTACACGGACCTTTGTAGGCCTGAGGGAGGTCAAAGGAATCATTGTACCCCTCAGGCCTTCGGCCTTCGGGGTACAATGATTCCTTTGACCTCCCTCATGCCTACAAAGGTCCGTGTAGCGAACCCTTCCGACCAATAACGTATTTGTTTTCCTTCCTCCGTTTATTGTTTAGAAAAAATCCGGTTTATGAAGACGGCCGCTTCTGTGGCGGATAGATGACACCATTGAATATGCATGTTCTGCCTGGGATTCCCAGACTGTGACGTAGCACGATTCCGTGTCAGAAGCGCAAGTCTTGTTTTCGCGAGTAAAACGCTAATCTTGGCTTGTGTACAGAATGATTCAAGCTGCAATGTCTACAAAAGGTCGTTAAAGTATTACAGTGACAGTGCTTCTTGACTGCTGTGTGATTCAGAAAAAATAAGAACTTTTTGATGAAGCGATCGGCATTTGACCACTGATGTGATAGCTTGTGCAAGTTAGCATGGTGCCTCGTGCTTTTAGATTCAAGATGTCAGAAGGGGATGTGTGCAGCAGATTGTCGTTGTTATATCCTAAAGTGTCATGTGTGTTGGGATATCTGGAAAAAGGAATACCAAAACAAAACGCTCGTTGTTAACAGCAAGACTAGTGCTGAGACTGATGGATTTTAAGGTAAGATTTTATTTTACAGCGTAGACATGATGTCAGATAGTCTTCGAAAATTCGGGAGATGTCAGGTTTTTCTTCAGATAGTCCCGCATTGAGAGACGTGAAAATTTGGCAATAGCGTGCTTTGTGTATAGTGTTGCTGGGTGTGTATTTTCGTTGTAATTCTTGAATTTGTTGCTCTGTGCTTTGGTGAAATTGTGGCATTTTGCCTGTTGGTGTTTGAGCAGACGACAGTGCCTGGCTTGCCGGTTTGCACGGATTGTGTCTCTGATTGGTAAAAAAAAAACCTCGGAAGCTATTTTTGTTCCGTGGTTTCCCGAACTTTGAAAATGTCTCGGTGGAAGGCTTTTACTGTTTGCGCTATGTAATTAGTGGTGAAATATTGTTTAGTTGGCTCCTCATGTCGTAAAAAATAAGGCAGATGATGTGTATTACGTCAAATAGGACTACTTTAGTGCGTTTTTTTTTCCTGCTATTTTGTCGAACCGAGTTGCTATCAAGACTCGAAAACGAGGTCGTAACGCGTCATCGAGAGGGCTATAAAACGTCCGCCATTTTTCGCTACAGTGGTTTTTATATCACGGTCACATGGTACAGTTTGCGCTAAATTTACTGGTCGTGTGACTTAGGGAGGAAAACAAAATATTTTGTAATATAAATCATCAAAACATTTCCGGGGGGTCTCATGAGGATCAGTGCCCCTTGCTGACACCACTTTGAATCTATGTTCCTATGTTCCTGGTAGATGCTGAATTGACGAAGACTTTAGAAACACCGTTTCCGTCTACGGGCACTGAAGGGGTTAATGTCGCCTGCAGAGCGTGTTTTCATGACTCTTGCACGTGTGTGGCATTCGTTGTGCTCGGTCAGTGATTGGGTTAATGGCAATATTTCTGAACATTAACACATTCTGCCCCAGGATAGAAATCCACAAACTTTGAAGTTGACCTCTGAAGGACAGTATTACCATTCTAGTGACCGATCGAGCATGATAGTTCAAGGGTGGTGCTGGCACCACCCTTGAACTATCATGCTCGATCCGTGTCTTGCTGTGGTGTGTCGGGGATGAGTGAGTTAATTGTCACGTGGGACCATAAGAAAAACACTCTGTTGATTTTCTTTTCAATTCCAGTTAACTCATTCGAGACGTGCCACCTCCAGATACGCGGCTTAAGGCTCTTCCACGTTCGCCGTGGGTTTTGTGGGCGGACGTGACCACAGCTGTACAATTCGATAATACTACCCGCAGGATGTCCACAGTTATGGCTATGTGAGATGGAACATGTGACAAATTAGACTTTCCTTGTAGATCTTTGCATGTCGTTAACGGTTTTAGTCGCGATGATTCCTACAAAACATGGATTTTCTCAAACATTTGCGGTCACTTCACGTCGCACCTTAATATTAACACTACTATAAAAATACAATGCAACACATTTTAATATTAAAACATTTTATTGTCCCGAAGGGAAAATTGTGGCGCAACGGTACATAATAGAGACACGAATAAAAAATAGGTACATGTTCACGTCATCCACAACACCCTCCCCCCTCCCACACGCCCTCCCGCCCCCCCCCCCTTCCACCCTCCTGTATTGTGATTTGTGTTTTTCATTCACTTGTAAAGTATGAAACGACCGGTTTTCAGCTTGGCCGCATTACTGTCGCAAGTAACGGTCGGGACTGCCACACTTGATAACAGTTCATTATTGGGTCATCTGAACTCCTTTTCTGGTATGGTACTCATGACACATTATTTCTAGTTAGATTTTAATCCGTTTTCGTCGACCCGTTTACAGGCCGCAAATGTAATATGTAGCGAAGACGTCCCTATCATTTCCGCGACATCATGACTTGCTTCTGGCGGTCTGTCATTACAGCAGCCATATTAGTCCAAGAGCTAGCCCGGTCTACCGTCCACCCGCCCCCCACCCACCCCCCCCTCCCCAGTACTCTATAAAATGGATTCAAAGTGTACCTTAGTATGTCCTGCGATGTTTAAGCTATGTCCCTCTAAAATCCTTAGGAACACACCAGAGATATAGCCGAAGAATCAAGAGTACCCCCCCATTCGCGCTCTTCGCGGATGCTAAAATGAGCTTCAGAAACACCTTCCTCTAAATAAATCAGAAATCCTTGCAGAAGACCAAATCAGGCAATATTATGTTAAGGCACACCTTCTGCGTCGTCTGCAACAAAACATAATGAACAAATATTGAATCTCTGACTCACAGTGAAAGTATTTGTGCACCCAGTAAATGGCCAATTCCGCGAAATCGCAAAAATGACCAAACAAATGTGTCAAACGCCTTTTTGCATTTTATATAGCACTGGCAGTCCATTTTAGTCTTACATCATTACAACATAATGTCACAATTATTATAAACTTGACTAGGTGATGCTGTGATACCTGTGAGTGCCACACTGTTTGATTTTGTATCTCTACCCGCAAGTTGTAAAAATACAATTCACGCTTAACAAAGTAACTGGCGTATATGATGACGCATGTAAAGGGTAATGTCAGTTACAGGAAAGCCGCTGAAAGTATCACCAGCGTCTTTGTGACGGATGAAGCTTTCTGTCTGCGATCAGAACCCCGGTCTGTGTGGCCTGTCGCCAGTATCATCCGGGCCTCTCGCACAGACACTGTCAGTTTCCATACCAGTATGGCGTTACTGATGGCAAGGAGGGAGAAAGGGACCAGGGAAGAAATGAACAGATCTACAATGGGCCACACTTTTACTATAAAATGGAAGTACTCAGAGTCTTAGGGCACAATACAGTCAATAACTGTTCCGGTTTTTGTTTTTACGTTAACCAGGTCAAATCCGTATAGAAAATGAGAACGCAGACAGAAAACACTCAAATTCAAGCCCGATAAGAAAACGTATGACTTTTTCCTTGTCCAGATCACTTGAATGCGATGCGGCCAGACAACAGAGGCAGCTCTCTGTACCGTCATGGCCACTAACAGCCGAGCTGACAATACTCCGAAAATGTACAACGCCCAATAACCTATTTTACATGCGAAAACATTCGAATCAAACATGTCGACAGTATCGTGTGATATGTTCCAAACCCATCTCCTTAAAAGACCAGCGTACGAAAGGCACAAGTCAGCAAGTGCCAATGCTATGAAAAACAAATGCATGGAATTGTGTTTGATCCCAATGCGACAGAAACAATAATGATCATGACATTACCAAACGCCCCCGGGGTCATGATTAAAGGTGTGCAAACTTTTCGCACCACTTTTATTACTCCAAACAGACTTTGAAATTTGTTATCTGCCAATGGAACAGTGGAAATTAAATCAGAGGTGTTTGTTGTAGTTTTAGTACAGAGTTCCATGTCATTGCAAACTAATTCAGTCTGTGATTGTGAAAACGCCAACGCCAACACGGAATTGCGACTGATGTCTATGATCCGATGCGCTGACACTATCTCTTCCAAGGCTGTAGAGTATTTGTTTTGGTCGAGGTAATGCAGCCACTGTTTGTTGTTACTGTGCACGGCCAATGATGCTGCTACACCACAGAAAACACGCAGTAAAGTAACGTATCGGTGATCCGGGAGTGTCTCCACTTTGAAGTAATGATTAAGCCACGTTGCGGTCTGGTATTTGAATTAACTCATTCAGCCCGACGCACGTATTTCCCAAATTTGGAGGCGTCATCCAACGACTATGCACCTATTGCAGGAGATGGATCGACCATGATAATTCAAGAGTAGTGCCAGATTAGCTTGGCGCCGACAGGCGTCAAGCTAATTTGGCACTACTCTTGAATTATCATAGTCGATCCATCTACTGATGTAGTGCATCAGTGCTGAATGGGTTAACACACTTGTCGTGAATTAAATCATGCTGATTTATATTTTAAAAAATACTCAATCTCTAGCGGTCCACTTCTCACATGACTCTTTGCTCGCGCGCGCGCGCGCGTGTGTGTATGCGTGTGTTTGTGTGTGTGTGTGTATGCGTGTGTGTGTGTGTGTGTGTGTGTGTGTGTGTGTGTGTGTGTGTGTGTGTGTGTGTGTGTGTGTAAAAATGGTTACACCATACTGACAAACATATTTATCATTTTTCAAAAGCAGACAATGAAATAACGCCAGTGTTTTTTTTTTGTTTTTTTTTTCAACTCAGAATGCTTTTTATTTGCAAACTTCTTCATAAATTGTTACATTGTAATAGGTCAATGTGATGTCGTAATTATAAATGTTGAGATTAGCTAATATATACATTCTGGTCGTATATCAGTGTCAAGGGACCAAAATATAAGCTCAGAATTAAGTAGAAGATTCAGAAGTGAGTGGAACCAAAGTTACTAGCGAAATAATTAAATGTGGAAAACGTATATTGCCGATTTCAAGTAAGTATTGGGGTAGTGGAGACGGGAAGCGGTCGTACGTGTCGGCACCGCACGACCTAACCTATTTAGCGGGGAAAGTGGAGCAGTTCTGCTGACAAGAGAAAGTGAGTACGTGCGGAAATGAAGGTACCTAAACTATTTATCGGGGAAAAGGGGGTCAGAACGTTTCCCGCCCGAGTCTATCAAAGAATACACCTACTAACGTCTGAGGAAAAATCAAGAATTTGGAAAGAAATAGTCCATACACAAAATAATTACATAAATGTTGTGATGCGGGTGCTAGGCTGAATTGGATGCATGGACCGGATTTGAAATGCATGTTTAGTATATTTTATATAGTTATAGAAGTTAGTTGAAATTGATGTAGAGATGTGAATGAATATTCATGACATCGCAAAAGAATACAGAATGAGGAAAGGAGACAGACTTGTCTTTACATCTGGAGCGTCCGGAGACAGGACACTTGGCGCAAAGCGACAGAGACGATAAGACGAGGTCTGAGAGAAGAGAGGAGGAGGTGGACTGATGGAAAGTGGTGTGGACTTGTGTGATAAAAAATAACCGGTTTCAATATGGAAGACGAACAAACCAAGAAGAGAAGAGTGGACTTGTACAATTGGGAAATTGTGTACGGGACCGCATCAGCCTGGATCATCTAAGATCAGAATCGCCAGACGGACTTAGCGACGGCGAGGCCAAGATCAGTAGCCACTTTATAAACACGAAATAGAAAGCCTGGCCAGGTAAGGTGACTTATTTGTTTCTGTGCACAGAACTAGGTAGAACAAATATAGTGAAGACAGTGTAGTAATAGAGACTTTAGACATTAGCTAAGTGTGATATGTTTAATGCTTTTATGTAAATAATCAACATAGTTAGCATTTCAGTAACTGCGTTCTTAGTGAATCAGTTGTATGAATGCGTGTGTAGGAAGCGCATGCGTGTCGGCCCTCTCCAGAGTGAGAGAAATGTGTTGAATGAAAAGTTTATAGCTACAATGATGAGAGTGTGAGCGTGTGAGTGGAGATACCCTGTTAACAAAATTATATATAACCTACACCCACATCACAATCAAACCATCATCTTTCCTTAGTCCGTGACAAAGTTGGCGAGCCTGCCAGGATTTGGACCAAAATATAGTCTCAGACGGAAAAGCAAAGTAAGCACTAGATTGTAGTGCTGGGACAAAGAATCCACTTGTTTTTTGTTTGGCATCCTGTCTCGGAAGACAATGGAGTATATGCGCTTGCTGGGTCAGTCACTGGAGTGACCTCTCCAGGGCGCAAGCCTGGGCGAAGTGTATGGAGATCCTGAGTGCCCAGTCGTCAAGATCCCCCTCTCGGCCTCGCTGATGTATCCAAAGGAATGCAAAGCAGTACGTTTGGCACCAGTTTGGCTGCAGGAGCTGCCAGAACAGTGCGTGAATACAGGCAGCTGTCTGCCTTCGGGGCTCCACTCCTGATTTGAAGGGTTTACTCCCCCACATTTGGCCGTTGGATCCAACCTGATCTCCTCCGTCCTCTAGCCGTTGGCTGTCAGAAACAGCTCATCCGCCTAGTGGTGCAATGTGAACACCACCCCCTCACGTGGTTTAGCCCACCAGCTGAGGTGGTTTACCAGGGTGTGGCGCTTGGAGCCAGCACGTGAGAGATTAAGGAGATGGATGAGGACCAGTGATGCCCGTCCGTCCTATGTAGGACGCAGCTGCCGAACAGCAAAGGTGCTACCTCTATCCAGAGCCCCCTACACCCCAGAATCCACTAATTGCATGCTAATTAATTAGTCTCCTAATTAATTGCCCTATTAGTACTTCGTCATTGCTGGCATTGTTTTCGTGGTGTACGTTGAAGGCTGTAACTATGTCCGGGACAGTGAGCGAGGCTCTAACCAAATGTTGTTATAGAAGTTATAACTTATGACACAGGTTCCTTCTGGGTGCGAGGAAATATAATTCAATTGTCTGGGATTAGGTGCAAGGTGCCTAGCGAAAATTATACGTTTCGGCCCCAGTAGAAGGAGGGTGATCCACGTACTACACAAGTGCACGCGGGCGAACACGGGAAGATCGAGCGGCATTGTAGCAAACGGGAAACGTAACCAGGGGAGATATTGTTCACGTAGTCTGTCACCCAGGGTGTCAAAAAGAAACTGATCAATATGGCGGAAAAAAGTTTCACACCTCTCGATAAACTGAAGAGTATGGGAAAAGAGTTATGCCACTAGGGCGAGGAACTGAGACAGTTCATAGAGACTCAACAAAGAGTTGAAAGAAATGATAGAGCAGAAAGGAGGAAATTTGAGAGTTGACAGATGGCGGCGGTAAAAGAAACACTTTTCTTTGAAACAGAGAAGTTGAAGATAGAAGCAGAACTAAAGGAAGATAGTTAGAACTTGACAGAAGACGTAAGGAGGCCAGTTCAGGTACGGGTGAGCGAAGGCGGTTCGGACATGCGGCGCCCAGCACGCAGTTACAGAAGTTTTGTCAGACGACAGAAACTATCGATGCTTACACTAGCAGGTTCGAGACGTTTGCGGAGCTAGAGGGATGGCCAGAGGAAGAATGGGCCATCAGCCTGACGGCTCTGCTCACGTGAAAGGCATTGGACGTCGTGTCTACTCTGCCTCGGGAACATAGATGCGATTACGAAACGGTCAAGGATTCCATTTTGCGCGCTTATGAGCTCACCAAAGAGGGCTTTCGCCGGAAATTTTGGGAGGCAAGAGTACAGACGTATGTGCAGTTTGGCGTCCGTCTGACTCACTATTTCGACAAGTAGGTAGAACTGAGTAGTGCAGAGATTGTTTACGGCGATCATAGGGAACTGATGCTCCGCGAACAAATTTTCACCGAATGCGCGTCAGGGCTTGCCATCCACCTTAGGGAGAGAAAACTTAGACGTCTTATCGGAACTGCTCGAAGCAGCGGAAAATTTCGCGAGGCGAGAATGGATTTGAACCCTTTGCGTCGCAGGTCTGAAATTCCAGAAAAGCCCAAAGATAAGCGACCAGCACTGGCAGCCAACGGGGATGTGGGTCCACTCCGCGGGGATACAGTTCAGTCAGGGCCAGCGACGGGGCCGTGATTTCCGAAAGTCAACGGGAATAGACCGCCGGATAGACGTTTGTGTTTTATATGCGGCAAGACAGGATATCTTGCGAGGGACTGCCGAGCTAAGCCACAGAAGACTGCGGCGATGCAGGTAATGCAATATGAGGAGCCAGGGGCTCAAGTAGGAGAAAGCTCGAACGATCCACCGAGCCGCGATTACGGAAATATTGTCGTGTCGGGTTTCTGTAGCTCATACACCGATGGCACGATGCCTGTGCTTGAGGGGATGATCAGAGACAGAAAGTTGCATGTGTTACGTGACACGGGTTGCTCGAGGGCAGTAGTGAGGGAGACGCTCGTGAGCGAGACAGAGATGACAGGGGGAGGCTCGAAAGTGTGTGCTTATTGACGGGACTGTGCGGAAATTCGCGACAGCAAGAATTTTCGTGCACACACCATTCTTCAGCGGACAGGTCGGGGCATTAGAGATGCCTAACCCGCTGTATGATTTAATTCTAGGGAGTGTCCCATGGGCTAGGGGACCTGGTGACCCAAACCCCTCATTTTCGCTGCCAGCCGCGGTGGAAACTAGAGGCGAGGCTAAGAGAGAGTTAATAGGGCCGAAGCGACTCATCACCCATGAGCAAAAGCGGGGCGTAAACGGTACCCCTGCAGAAATTAAGATGGAGCAAACACAAGATAGGTCACTGGACAAACTGTTTGATGAGACTAAGGCTGGGGGAGATGAGATCAGAGGGGGCCAAGTGAGTTATTTCTTAAAGAAGGGTTTACTGTATCGACAGTTCATGAGCGATAAATCAGGGAAGATGACGGCCCAGCTGACTGTCCCAGCCAAGTACAGGGACACCGTCATGTCGATCGGCCACAAAGGTCTGATGGCAGGTCACCTAGGCTTGGGGAAGACCGCGGACAGCATGCTCAGACAGTACACGGAAAGAGTGCCCAAGGAAGTAGCCACGGACTGTCAGGGAGGAGCTGCAGTGATCGACCACGGGAGAGCAAGAACAGAGATGGAGGGGGAAATTGTGATCTTGGAGTGCGGTGGCCGGGAAACGGACAAGGATGTCGAAATCTACGAGAATCTGAAAGAAAATCAGAGGGAAGAGGTGCGCCTGCTGTACAAGCAATTTAGAAAAGCATTGACTGAAAAGCCGGGGCAGACGACCCTAGAGACATGCCACATAGAACTCACCACCAAAACTACAGTACAAGCAAAAGGCTATTCCGTGCCTTATGCCACGAAAGCGTTATCAATGAAGAAGTGAGCAAGATGCTGGAAATGGGAGTCATCGAACAATCTAGTTCTCCCTACAGGGCGCCTGTGGCCATTGTAAGAAAGAAGACAGGAAACCACCGATTCTGCGTGGACTACCGAAGACTGAATGACGTGACAAAGACAGACGCTGAAGTGATGCCAAGCATCGAAGACATTTACGCCGACATTTCAAAAGGGGGCAACAAGTACTTCACAAAGATCGATTCTACCCCAACACCGAAATCCTTAAATTTTGCCGTTGTCCTCTGAAGACTGCATTGCAGTGCAGGACACAGATCGCCCATGATAGTTCAAGGGTGATGCCAGAATAGCTTGGCGCCCATAGGCGCCAAGCTATTATGGCATCACCCTTGAACTATCATGGGCGATCTTTATCTTCCTGTGGTGTGTCTGGGGTAGAATGAGTTAAGTAAAGGGTACTGGCAGATATCCCTTACTGAGGCGACAAAGGAACTTACAGCTTTCAGCACTCCATCCGGACTCTATCAGATCAAGGTGATGCGCTTTGGCTTGGTGAATGCGCCAGCGATATTCACCAGGATGATGTGAAAACTTCTAATATTGATGAAACACGTAGTGAATTTTATGGATGACATCCTCATCGCTACGGAGACGTAGGAAGAGCACATTTCCACCCTGAGAGAAGTGTTTCGACGGCTGGAAGAAGCACAGCTAGACGTAGAGTTTCTGGGCTTCATAATTAGCGAGAACAGTCGGATGCCCGAACACGGGAAAGTAGAAAGGATGCTGGCCACATCAAGGCCGGAGATCAAAACCCAGATCCTTACTGGGGTTGGTGGGGTTTTACCGGGATTTCATCTCAAACATTGCCACCATCACCAGTCCTCTCAGTGACATGGTGAAAAAGGGAAGGCCAAAGAAGGTGGAATGGACTGACGCCACTGAGAAAGCGTTATACACGATCAAACAGAGATTGGGATCTTACCCCATTCTGGAACTCACAGATTTCTCAAAATCCATTACCCTACGGACAGACGCCTCTGGTACCAGCCTTGGAGCAGTCCTTCTGCAAGAATACGAAGGACAGAAGTTTCCAGTGAGCTAGGCCAGCCGAAAACTCAGCAAATGTTAGCAAGGCTATGCCACTGTAGAAAAAGAGTGTGAAGCGCGGGCGAAAACGAGACCACATAACCCCTATACTGAAAGACCTTCACTGGCTTCCAATCCAATCCCGCAAAACGTTTAAGATAGCGATCGAACCTTGCATACCGCCACTTTTGTTGGCAGTCTTCCGTCGAATCTTTCCTCCAGTCTAATTACTTACCAGCCCTCTCGCTCACTGCGTTCAACGGGAGAGAAACTTCTCAAAGTTTAAAGTTCCATCTCAAATCTGCCGGTGAACGCTCTTTCAGATGTGCTGCTCCTTTAATTTGGAATTCCGAATCTTTACGCAGTTCAAAGCAAAGTTAAAAACCTACATTTTCTCGCAGACTTTCGTGTAATCTCTACGGTATTTCATTTCACACCCCCTGCAGACTGACTTTCTCTCTCTCTCTCTCTCTCTCTCTCTCTCTCTCTCTCTCTCTCTCTCTCTCTCTCTCTCTCTCTCTCTCTCTCTCTCTCTCTCTCTCTCTGTGTGTGTGTGTGTGTTTGTTTGTGTGTGTGTGTGTGTGTGTGTGTGTGTGTGTGTGTGTGTGTGTGTGTGTGTGTGTGTGTGTGTCGTTTTTGCCTGCACATTGAGCTATATTATAACTATGAGAAATGCGCCATATTAATACCATATATTATTATTATTATTATTATTATTATTATTATTATTATTATTATTATTATTATTGACAAAGAGCTGAAGGGTATCTTGAATAAAAAAAAATGCATTTTTAAAATAGTTAAATAGGGTAAGAGAACTTAACAAACAATTTCGTAGTAAAGCTAAGCAGGCAAAGATCAATTACAAAGACAAAGTAGAGCGTAAACGTTTGTGTGGTGACGCTCGCAGGTCGTGGTGTGTATTAAACACGATGAAGGGTAGATCACAACAACAACAACAGCCGGCAATAGCATCACGACCCATTTGTGTTTGTGAATGACATGAACAAGTTGTATGCGAGATATGACACGGATGATTTTAGTGACCAATGTGACAAACTTTGTCAGACTCTTGTCCCATCCTGTAACTCGGTCACTCTAGAGGAATGTGACGTTGTCAGATGCTTTGCACGTTTAAACCCAAATAAAGCACCCAGACCTGACGGCCTACGAGATCGCGAGTTAAAAGTGTGTGCCAATCAGCTGGGTACGTTTTTCACACGTCTCTTTCAACGGCTTATCAATATGCACTGTGTGCCTCGCATGTGGAAAACTTCTACCACTGTTCCTGTGCCTAGAAAAAAACTGGC
The DNA here is from genome assembly GCA_036245525.1 of Semisulcospira habei. Lineage (NCBI taxonomy): Eukaryota > Metazoa > Mollusca > Gastropoda > Semisulcospiridae > Semisulcospira > Semisulcospira habei. Next base: position 320,465,331 of record BTPG01000001.1, read on the forward strand.
GCCAAGCTGATGAATGATTTTCGGCCGAATAGCCCTTACCTCATTCGTGGCCAAATGTTTTGAAGGCTTTTTTTGTAATCAACTGATCACGTCTGTGTCTGCTAGTTTACATGCGATACAGTTTGGCTGCATGGTGCATAGAGGAGTCGATGATGCAACTCTGACTCTTGTGAATGTAATAGCCAGCCATTTAGATCAATCAGGCACTACTGTGCGAGTACTCTTCATGGATCTGTCCGCTGCTTTTCCACCATTCAGCACTATGTAATGTTAGAGAAACTGAATGATCTCAACGTCGGCGCTGATCTTATTATGTGGGTCAGAAGTTTTTGTGTGATCGGCCTCAGCGGGTTAGTTTGCATCTGTTTGACAGATCTCTGATCTCTGATGAGCTGGTATTGAACGCGGGTGCCCACCACCCCCCCCCCCCCCCACACCCGCCCCCCCCCCCCCCACCCCGCCACCCCACCAGGGTGCGTTCTCTCCCTGTTTTGTTCTCCCTCTACACTAACGATATTAGATGCAGCGATCCTATCCTATCCCTGTTAAAATATGCTGACGACATGGCACTCGTTGCTCGTCTGAAGGACGAATTCACTCTCTCATGATACCTTTCCCAAATTGTTTCTCTCAGTCTCTATCTGAAATCAAATTACCTTGAGTTAAATATTGGTAAAACAAAAGAAATGGTCATCAGAAAGAGCAGGGGAGGGGACGCACCTAGATCAGTCATCATAGTAAGGCGTGCCTGTTCGCCATGATTAATACCGGTATTTGCTTAGTATTTAGTAGGAAAATCATATTTTAGAGGTTAATGTCTGTGTGTGTGTGTGTGTGTGTGTGTGTGTGTGTGTGTGTGTGTGTGTGTGTGTGTGTGTGTGTGTGTGTGTGTGTGTGATTTTAGTCTTAGTAACTGACATCAAGACAAATTCCAATGTTTTTATTGTTTTGTACATTGAAACATGGCAATAACCTATCTTATCTTATCGTATCTTAGATCAGACAGAAGTCAAGAGAGTTGATATCTTCAGATATTTTGGAACTGTCATTGATGAGAACTTGACCTTTGCTGACCATGTTGTCTTCGTGTACACACACACACACACACACACACACACACACACACACACACACACACACACACACACACACACACACACACACACAAACAAAACAAAAAAACAAACAAACAACACAACAACGTTTGCTTTTACTCAGGAAGCTTAAGAGCTTCGACGTTAGTCAGCACGTATTAGTTCTCGTTTACAAAAGTCTTGTTGATAGCATTCTCTATTTCAACATTTCTATCTGGTATGGTAACCGCACTGTCAAACAGAAAACAAAGTTAGGTCGCGTTGTCATCATGGCCAGCAAAGTGATCGCTCAGAAACAGAAGCAGCTGTCTGCGGTGAAAGCGCATCATCAGCCTCCGTGCTGTTATCTGCGCGTTCTACTGAACGAACGAACATGGACCTAATTTGCGAACTGTGTGTATATGACATGGGTCCTGATTTGCTTGCCCTGTCTTTAAAACAGCAAAACAGTTGTCGAAACTCTTCTCGAAATTTTGATCCTGTAAGACAATATAGGTAAAAATTGACGGCGCTGCTCGTGTACCAGAATACATTACCAAGATAGTAGAAAAACATCATTGTAGCAGCAAAATTGTTGTCCGCCCAAAAGTTATCCTCAACAAAGTAAGCATTGTAGATGATAACGCCAGAAAATGGAAATGTCAGTAACAGGAATGCTGCTGAAAGTATCACGAGTGTCTTTGTGACGGACGAAGCTTTCTTTTCGCGATCAGAAACCCGGTCTGTGTGACCTATCGCCAGCTTCATCCGGGCCTCTCGCACAGATACTGTTAGTTGCCATACCAGTATGACGTTACTAATGGTAAGGAGGCAGAACGGAACTAGAGAAGAAACGCACATATCTACAACGGACCACACCTGGACAAGAAAAACACAGTAATCATCACGTGGAATACAGTCAACACCCGTGCCATTTCTTACCTTAACTAGATCATATCCGTATAAAATATGCGAATAAAGACAGAAAACACACAACATCAGACCCAATAGGAAAATTTGTGACTTTTTCCGTGTGCAGATCACCTTAATGCGATGCGGCCAGACAACAGAGGCAGCTCTCTGTACCGTCATGGCCACTAACAGCCAAGCTGATAATGCTCCAAACGTGTACAAAGCCCACACACCCATTTTGCACACAAAAACATTCGATTCAAAAATGTCGACAGTTAAATTTGACATGTACGCCACCAAAGCCCTAAGAAGACCAGAGTACAAAACACACATGTCAGAAAGTGCCAATGCTGTGAAAAACATGTTCATGGAATTGTGTTTGATCCCCATCCGACAGAGAATAGCGATGGTCATCACGTTACCAAATGTCCCAAAGATCATTATTAAAGGTGTAACAATTTTGCGCATCACATCTCTTACATCGTTGAGAATTTGAAGTTGGTAAGATGCAGGTGAAATCGTAGAAACTAAATCTGAAGTATGTGTTGTAGTTTCAGCAGAAAGTTCCATCTCTTTGTCTGAAGCAAACTAATCTAGTCTAAACAAATGTAAACACCAACACGGTGCAGCGACTGATGTCTAAGATCCGTTGCGCCGACAATATCTCTTCAAAATCTGCACAGTGTTTGTTTTGGAGGTAAAGCGGCCTCTAATTGTTGTCACCGGGCACGATCAATGATCCTGCTATGCCAAAGAAAACACGCAGAATAATTGCATATCGATCTTCCTGGAGTGAGTCTTCCCTTTTAAGCGATGAAGCCACGTGAACAGTCTGGTATTAATACACTGGCCTGTAAAGTGAAACAAACAAAAAGGGTTATTGAGGAAATTAGTAACAATGAAACACACGAGACAAAGAAACTATTACTGCACAAATGATACCGTAGGATGCAAGCTTTTTAGTCACAAAACCACTTTTGGTTCCGTTGTCATGATTCCATTCAAACTAATTATTACAGAAATACACTAAACGCTGGATGTGGCAAAGTCGCAGCAGGGTGGGGGGGGGGGGGGCGGAGGAAGGAGGGGGGGGGGGGGGGGCGGGGTAGGACAAGAATTGTTTGTTGTCAGAAACGAAGTTTGTTTTAAGCGAAGTGTCAGACTTTTTAATGTAATATCTCGACAACTTGAAGAATGTTTGTTTTCAGCCTAAGTGCGTTATTTTACAGGGACATTGGAATGTAGAATGACTTAAATAGGGTACGTGTTTTGCAATTATTTTGTTTAATTTAAAAGCTTGGGGAAGAAGGAGAGGGGGGGGGGGGGTTCAGTCGAAGCCGCTGCCCCCCCCCCCCCCCCCCCGAATCCGAGCCTAACGTTCTTCTTTGTCTTGTCAGAACTAATTTGAGTCGTTTTAAATTCCATAATATAATGATTCTTTTTTTCTCTTTCCACTGGCTTGGAAAAGGATTTATTCTACAATTACAATAAACATCGGATAAAACAAACAGATTTTTAAAAAAATCTTTTGGACGAAGCTTCAGATTTTACAAAACATAATTGTTACAAACGTCTTCATTGAAGCTAAATGCATGACAGATACAGTGTTTATGTTGAAAATGTTGATGAGCTGTTCTCCAGAACTGCACTACATGGGGTAGATCACTTATTTTCATTGCTTAACGTTTTAGCAACTTCTAGGTGGATTACTATGTCACAAATCCATCAAATATATGTCACAGAATCAGCTAAATTAGAGTCGGGAACGAGGCGTCTACAAAATGAGAAAATTGGAATAAAAGGTAAAAAAAAAGGTCGACAATAGCGCTTGGAAAGTTTCCTCAGATCACCTACTCTGAGTACCGGGCACAACCGCCTCAATTTAGACCTGCACAGACGCTTCCAGCTCGTGCCATCTCCCCTGTGCCCTTGTGGAGAAGCAGAGCAAAAAGCAGAGCACATCCTTCAGGACTGTGGGAACCATCAGCTGCTGAGGGAGAAGATATGGCGCAATCTTGGATGTGCGACTACCGCGTGGTTTTCGCTCCCAGTGTTTAAAGCTGAGAAACAGTTAAAAAAAAAAAAAAAAACACAACACCACACCTCCTCCACGCACGTGTTTTTAAAAATATTACAGGACCCAGCGAATGCCCTGTCGTGAACGTTCGGCTACCTTGCCTCTGAGTCGGCAAACAGGTTTGCAACTCAATTGACTGAGTTTTAACTGCGTTTGACGTGCTGGCAAAACTCCCGTGAAAAGGACAGGCCACTTCCTGTATGCAGCGAGTGGGCACGGCGATCACTGATGAAAATCAGCAATATTTCTAATGACAGCAACAGTAGCAGACGACACTCGACGGACAGTGTGCCAGTGTGTGTGGATCAGAGGGAGGGTTAGAGTAGAAGGATATGGACTCCTGTCGCTACACGAACCCACAGAGAGTACTACTGGCGGGAAGCTCCGGGTGTCCGTCTTTATTTGTGTGCGCCGCCTTGTGTGTTTATCAGAGGTGGGCTTAGAGAGGAGGGAAATGGATCTGCATTATAAGCCTAAAAATATGAACAACTCTGAGTGTTCCTAAAAGATAAACGTATCTAAGCTCCAAACAATACGGTAGACTTTGGGATAAAATCCTCATCTTGTTCTTTGTTGGGATGTTATCAGTCTGCTGAGTATGTCTGATTGAAAATGTAATTCGGAAAAAAAGATAAAAACAAGATGATAATTTTATCCCAAAGTCTACCGTATTGTTTGGAGCTCAGATGCGTTTAGCTTTCAGGAACATTCAGAGTTGTTCATATTTTTAGGCTTCTTATGCTGATCCAATTCCCTCCTCAGTTTCTAAGCCAATCTCTGATCAACACACACGTCGGAGCACACAAATAAAGGACACAAGGCGCATCCCGTTATTAGAACGCTCTGTGGGCTGGTATAGCAACAGGAATACATCTCCTTCTACTCTATCCCACCCTCTGATCCACACACAATGACACACAAAAATAATGACGGATACACCACGATTCCCGCCATTCGTAAGCTCCGTGTTCTGGCGTAGCATAGCTATTCTGAAGAAGAATAATGGCTCGAGCAGCGAAATGACGTCACTTCGAGCTTCACGTCATGGCATTTTTAGTCCCACGACGGCGTGTTCATAGTGACGACTCAATGTTATACGTCACTCATCGTGCAGAACTAACATTTGACGTATATGACGATCAACTTTGCAATTTTCTTGCTGATTTTCACGCCTAGAGCTAAAAGGTCACAATTTTGACCTAACCCTACCCCAGGGCCGTGACATACAGCAGGCTTATGCAAAAACTGTTTATGAAAATTCATGCGAGTATTAATGAGAAGATAGGATTTCTTTTCTCGTAAAAGAAAAATTAAACTTATGTTAGCTGTTTTATAAATGACTCATAAAAAGTGGTGCAGAACATTGTCTGATTTTCACACCTAGGGTATACAGGTCACAATTGATTTAAGCGTGTACCCAACAGCCGAGACAAACTGTAGGCTTATGTAAATACCGTATTAAAAACAAAACATGCGATTATTAAACAGAAGATTGGGGATTTTTTTCGTAAGAAAATTCAATTGTTTTAAGATTTTCCCATATGATTTGTAAAATTAATCCAAAAAAAGTGAAAATATATTTTTTCAAACAATATGTAATTATCACTCAAAAGGTTCTAGAGGTACAATGCTGGTTAACGAGCTCATTCAATTGGTCCATCTTATCTTGCTATACGCAAAATATCTAGTAAAAATGAGAAAAATTATGGACTCTTTTGTGAATTAACTGGATTTTGGGAATCGGCCATTTTCTCACCAATGAGCATCTTAATAAAACAAAATCAAAAAAAAAAAAAAACGTCCCGAGATAATTCCATTAGGGACAATATCCTAAGATTACAAGCTTGTTCGTCCTAAAACACGGGCGCTAGTCGCGGTTACACACACACACACACACACACACACACACACACACACACACACACACACACACAAACACACACACACACACACACACACACACACACACACACACACACACACACACACACACACACACACACACATTCGGTGCTTTCGCGCCAAATAGACGTTCTCTAGCAAGGTTTGAGTAGCTAGACCTGACGTCATTTTTATCTTGTTACTTCTTTGCCAGAATTTCTGCCCCGCATGCCAAAAACGTCGTGTGCATGCTCATGAATGCGCTCCGACCAGCCCCATTAAACCTACCGTATTTTTTAAATATGGTAGAAAAAAATAGCCGGCAAGCTTAACACAGACGAGCTACAGTCTTTACGAAAAGATAAGAAACGCATTCGTTTTCTTATTAACTTATTGTACCTGAGATACGAAATACCCACATTTTGTAGTTATCCTCTGAGGATTGCATTACAATTCAGGAGACAGATCGACCATGACAATTCAAGGGTGGGGGCAGAATAGTTTGGCGCCTATAGGCGCCAAGTTATTCTGCCACCATCCTTGAACTATCATGGTCGAGCCATGTTTTGCTGTGGTGTGTCGTGGGCAGAATGAGTTAACACTCTTCCTCAGCCTCCGTGCTGTTATCTCTAGCTGCTGCGGACCGAACAGACACGGACGAAATATGCGAACTGTGTGTATATGTCACTGGTGATTATTTGCTTGCCTGGTCTTTACAACGGCAAATAATCTTTGAAACTCCTTCCGAAGTTTGATCCTGTAAGGCAATAAAGGTAAAAATTTACGGCACAGCTTGTATAATATTAACAATTTCCAAGAGTAAAAAGCACTGTTCGTATAGTAACCAAAATTTCGTCTGCCCAATATTAACGCGAAGCAATGTCATTGATGTAGATGATTACGCATGTAAAAGATAATGTCAGTAATAGGAAAGCCGCTAAATGTATCACGAGCGTCTTTTGATCGGACGACGCTTTCTATCTGCGGTCAGAACCACGACCTGTGTGGCCTGTCGCCAGCTTCACCCGGGTCTCTCGCACAGACACTAATACTTTCCATACCAGTATGGCGTTACTGATGGCAAGGAGTGAGAAAGGAAGCAGTAAAGAAATGAACAGATCTACAATGGGTCACACTTGTACCAAAGGGGTAAAGTACTCAGCGTCTTCAGGCACGATTCAGTGAATAACTGTGTCATCTCTGACGTTACGCAGAACAAATCCGTACATAATAATGAGAATGAAGACTGAAAACACAAAGAATCATGCCCGATAAGAAAAAGCATGACTTTCTTCGTGTGCAGATCACCTTAATGCGATGCGGCCAGACAACAGAGGCAGCTTTCTGTACCGTTATGGCAACCAACAGCCAAGCGGATAGCACTCCAAAAGTGTACAAAGCCCCCCCCCCCCCCCTCCCCCCCCCTCCCCCCAAAAAAACAGAAAAAAAACAAAAAAAAAAACCAAAAAAAAAACCAAACAAACAAACAAACAAACAAAAACAAAAACAAAAACAAAAACAAAAAAACACCACATTTTACATGCTAAAACATTCGAATCAAACATGTCGACAGTATCGTTTGACGCGTTCAAAATCCATCCCCTTATGAGACCCGAGTACAGAAGACACATGTCTGAAAGTGCCAATGCTATGAAAAAAAGTTCATGTAATTGTCTTTGATCACCATCCGACAGATAACAATAATGATCATCACGTTACCTAACGTCCCCGAAGTCATGATTAAAGGTATGCAAACTTTTCGAACCACTGTTATTACACCAGACAGAATTTGAAACTGGTTATCTGCAAATGGAACAGTGGAAATTAAATCAGATGTGTTTGTTGTAGTTTTAGTAGAGAGGTCTATGTCTCTGCAAGCAAATTCAATCTGTGAAAACGCCAAGACGGTGTAGTGACTGATGTCTAAGATCCGGAGCGCTGACACTATCTCTTCCAAGGCTGTACAGTGTTTGTTTTGAAGGAAAAGCAGTTACTTACTGTTGTTACTGTGCACGGTCAATGATTCAGCTGCGCCACAGAAAACACGCAGAACAGTTGCGTATCGATGATCCGGGAGTGAATCTCCCCCTGTTAGAGTGATCAAGCAATGAGTACGGTCTGGTATTTGTATTACCACACTGGTCCATCAAGTGCACAACTGAGAAAAGTTCACTCATTAACTCCCATTACTAAATGACTTCAATTCTAAAACGCAGTAACGTATGCAATGGAAACACACTAAAACCAGACAAGAAACTGCAACAACACCGCAGCATGGCAGTCCATAATTATATGTATTCTAAAGAAGCGTATGTTTGATCCGTTGACGAGAAATAAATCGTGCTAAATTATAACAATTTTAACAAATACTCTCTAGCGATGCACTTCTCATGACTCTTTGCTTGCGCACGCGCGCGCGCGCGCGCACGTGTGTGTGTGTGTGTGTGTGTGTGTGTGTGTGTGTGTGTGTGTGTGTGTGTGTGTGTGTATGCGTGTAAAAATATCTACACCATACTGACAAACACATTTATCATTTTGCAATAGCAGACAATGAAATAACGGCAGTGTTTTTTCAACTCAGAAACCTATTTATTTTGCAGACTTCTTCATAAATTGTTTATGATAACAGGACAATGTGATGTTGTAAATAACTGTTGACATTAACAAACATATACATTGTGGTCGTATATCAGAGAGTAAAAAAATAATAATTTACGAAAAATTAATCATTCCGCAAATTGAAAGTTGTATTATTAAAAACAGATCAATACATATGTACTGGTCTGTCACAGACCATAGCACCAACTGAAGCATTAAAAAATCAGACAATATATCATGACTGTGCTTTGAAAAAAAAACAAAAAAACATTTAGCCCTGGCGCACTACAACAGGAGATGGGTCGACCATGATAATTCAACGGTAGTGCCAGATTAGTTTGGCGCTTGTCGGCGCCAAGCTAATCTGGCACTACCCTTGAATTATTATGGTCGAGCCATCTCGTGCAACAGGTGCATCGTCGTTAGATGACGCCTCCAAAATTTTGAAAATACGTGCGTCGGGCTGAATGAGTTAAGCAGCCAAGGGTTCAGAAGTCGCGTAGAATTTGTTCTCAGGTTGAGTGTAACCGTCAAATATTAGAAAATGTGAAAAATACAACACCAACAAAAACAAGATAGAAATTAGCAGATTTATTTTTTGACACGTACTACAAGGACAAGAAATTTGTGAAAAATTAACAGATTTATGTTTGTCCGAACTACCATTATAAGTTTCAGAAATTGTTATCATGTAATATAAAGTAAATTTCACACGCGTTCGCCTTTTTTTTTAAATTGCAATATCCGACACTGGAAATTGTGATTTCGAGGCTTGAGCGAGTGTTTAAAATGTTAAGTAAGGACTTGAAGTGGGGGAAACAAGACCAAAATGTACTGATCATGACAAAGTGGTTAGGTCGGGGCAAAGTTTGGACATTCTCCTGTTTAAGGTATTCTTGTACCAGCTTGTACTTGCGGGCAGGTGAGTTTTCATGCAGGGTTTTGCTTCTAGATGATGTCTTCTGTATTGCACGGTGCTTATAGAAATTTTTCTTCAGGATGGAAAAAGACAGTACATGTAAACAATTGTACTTTTAGATTGACGTTTTCGTGCAATTTTACGTGAAGTCACGCCTTTGTGTACCAGGTTCTTTTTCTGGACCTTTCTGTGGTGTTCAAAATTATACATTTAAAACAAATCGTATGAAACTATTTAATGATGTTGTTAACTCATTCTGCCCGCGACACACCACAGCAAGATATCGCCCGACCAATATAGTTCAAGTGTGGTGGCAGAAAAGCTTTTCTGCCACCGCCCTTGACCTATCGTGGTGAATCTGTCTACTGAATTGTAATGCAGTCCTCAGTGGATAACTCCAAAATGTGGGAATTTCGTACCTCGGGCATAATGATTGTGATAAGTGCTATAAAAAAGAAGAAGAAAAAAAAAAGGAAAAGCAAAAAAATAAGACATCCAATGCATGCGGACCTACCTGTATCTAAGTCCCTTGGTCAAGTCGCTGCAAACAGATGACGAATGGACGGCAATATGCCCAGCAATTCCTGTCAGAATAAACCTTGGGTCTGCGTCGACGACTTATTGGACACAAGGAGTTAACTTTTCATTACGTTTTTCATCTTTTTGCACTTGTCCCTTGTTTATTTAGAGGCCAACATTTCCTGAAGAAAATGATTTTATCCAAATACAGGCTGTTATTGTAGATTGAGCAGAGGTAGGTAGCTATACCAGCAAGCCAATTGGCTAGTACCTGCGCCGCCGTTCGTCAGAGTGCTAGGCTTTCTATTCAGAAGGCTCAAAAATAAGATATGGAAAACATAATGTTGGGGGCCGTGCTTTGTGGCAGTGTCTAAAAGTGAAAAAAGAAAAATTCTGCATATCGAAATTTCGCAAAATAAAAGTTCACGATATTTGGCCATGATTCGCGTGATATGTTGCTCTTAAACAGACATAACATATTTTCTAGTTTAATTCAATTTTCATGCAAGAAAATACTAAGTCTCAAATTGCCTGAAAAGCCCTTTGTTCCTGCAGACATTTCGACGACGTCTGATGAGCGGTAACCCGTTAAGTCATTAAGCCCTAACAAGCTACTGCAAGGTTTCGGATCCGCTGTGGTAGTTCAAGGGTTGTGCAAAAATAGCTTTGCGCCTATAGCTTAGCCCTCAGTACACCCCCTCCCTCATCCCACCCCTCCCACCCCCTCCTTGCGGGCGATCGGAGACTATGTTGCTCAGAAAGTCTATCCGAAACCGCATAGCATCACAGGTGTTTGTCCAAAATAAACACCGTATCGAAGATAACACTTCATGACGTTCGGTTCAGTGCATGGTACTGTTAGATTAATGTAATACGCGCTAACGGCAGGACAAGGAGGGGCGTGCATTTATATGATTCCGTGAGAAACATGTGTAGATTATTGGAAATACATAACAACCCATCGTAATATCATTGAAAAAACACAACAGATACATACCACCTGCACAATCACTTCTGTTGGCCAGAAAAGGGATTATTACATCGCCAACTTACCATAGCAAAAATATGCACGTAAAATGATGCAGATACAACAGCCTACAATTTCATCAAATCCCATATACTCTTCACACTCGAAATTAAAGTATATTTTTTATTGTCCATTTAACTCAACCAGCCCCACGGCCGTATTTCCAAATTTTGAAGGAGTCATCTAACGACTAGGCACCAGTTGCAGGAGATGGATCAATCATGATAATGCCAGGGCAGTAGCAGGTTAGAATGACAGGCGCCAAGCTAATTTGGCACTACCCTTGAAGTATCGTGTTCGAGCCATCTCCTGGTGTAGTGCGTCAGGGCTGAATGGGTTAATTCATTGGGAAAAATGGTCTAGCCACAATTATTATAGCCAACATCGACCTTAAATTATAAGATTTTTCTTTTTTTGGTGAATGTTTTAGTATATGTATTAGTTAAGTTTGTGTGATCTATAGAATGTAGAATGCTTTAGTATTGAACAATATATATTAATTTTTTTTGTGTTTAGAGTTTTAAATATGCCTTAATCTTAGTATTATAAGTCCAAAAGTTTTAGTATATTAAACCATTCAGCCCTGACGCAATACAGCAGGAGATGGGTCGACCATGATAATTGAAGGGTAGTGTGAAATTAGCTTGGCGCTTGTCGGCGCCAAGCTAATCTGGTACTACCCTTGAATTATCATAGTCGATTCATCTCCTGCAACAGGTGCTTAGTCGTTAGATGACGCCTCCAAACTTTATGAAATACATGCGTCGGGCTGAATGAGGTAATGTCTTGTGTTTAGAGTTTTAATATGTCTTAATCTTAGTTATTTAATTCTTACAGATTAAGTATATTAATGGTATATACAAATGTGATATTAGAATGTCTTGATATTAACCCCTTGAGTGCCAGCGCATTTTGTGCTCGTGCTATTGTCGTGTGCCAGAGAGCAAAAATTAGTAATTTGATTTTCCTGTCTTTAAAAGGGCACTACTCGTTCATCGCTTGGCCTATGTGCTTGAACTTTCACTGGATGAATGTTGATAACATGTACTTTGCTCTGAGTAAACGCTGACATGATCTGACAATTCAAACTATGTTTGTGTTTGTTTTATTTTGGAAATACCCCCCCCCCCCCCCCCACCACCACCACCACCACCACCCATCCCCCCCCCCCTCCAAAAAAAAAAATAAATAAAAAAAAATAAATAATAAAATAAAATAAAATAAAATAAATAAAAATAAAATAAAGGACAACCGCGACAGCATGCAAACACTGAAAGCACACACAAATGACAAAAATCTGACAAACTGACAGAATTTAGTGCGCAAAACATTTACAGGCCACACCTTAACTCTTCCTCTGTACTATCATCATCGTTCATAATCTGCTGTGCCACCTCAAGCCCTTTGAAACGCTCAAAAGGATGAAAGTTTCTCGAACTGTAGGTGCGCGCCGCCATTGTTCCACGCTAGCCCTTTTAGCGTCAACACCCTACAGCACTGAGGAGATTGATTGACCATGATAATTCAAGGGTAGTGCCAGATTAGCTTGGCGCCTTCAGGCGCCAAGCTAATCTGGCACTACCCTTGAATTATCATGGTGAATCCACCTCCTGCAAGTGGTGCACAGTCGTTAAGTAACATTTCCAAAATTCGGGAAATGCGCTCATGCTGCTAGATGGGTTAGAAAGTGAACAATGTACGGTCCCGTTTGACGATTTTGCACCAATGAGCAGGCAGATGGCCAGAAACTGGTGAAAGGGAATTAACCCCTGCATTTCTCAATCGACTGACAAAAGCCAACAGTAAATTCCCCTAGTTGTGTGCGCACATTTACCGTGAGCGCATTCCACGTATAACGCACGTGAACAGGCATCAGGCAAAGGCAAAGTAGCCACGAAAGTTATACGGGGGTGGCAGTCAAGGAGTTCATTAATGTTTATTGTATGATTTTTATTTTTATTCTTCGTCCACAGAACTGTAATTGCCCTTTAAATGTTAAATAAAGTTTAAAAAATAAATAAATTGAATTGATCTTATATGAGAAATCAGGCCCCCATATTTTTCAGGTTATAAGCGAAAGTTCAGATATTAAAAATGTAATTATATACAAATGTCTTCATTCAGGCTAAATGAAATTGCAGATACAGTGTTTGTGTAGAAACAGCTGATTACAATGTTTTGCACTTGTTATAAATCAATTAATAAGAAATTGGGTATCAACCTCTCTTTTTGGGTTTTGTTGTTTTTGATTTTTTTTTTCAGGCTTTGGGGGATTCCTTTTCACTTTGGAGCCAACCCAAAATTTTTCTTTCGTGAATAAGAGCCACCTTAGGCTTGAATAACGATTTCATAACTATTATTCTGCTTGTTAATCGTTTCAGTAACAAGCACGCCTGTCTCAATTCGGAAACACGTTAACCCATTCAGCCCTGACGCACTACAGCAGGAGATGGGTCGACCATGAAAATTCAAGGGTAGTGCCAGATTAGCTTGGCGCCGACACGCGCCAAGCTAATCTGGCACAACCCTTGAATTATCATGGTCGATCCATCTCCTGCAACAGGTGCATAGTCGTTAGGTGACGCCTCCCAAATTTGGAAAATACGTGCTTCGGGCTGAATGAGTTAATGTGACCAGCTCCAGGGCAGGCTTTGATGGCTAAAATGTGCCGATACATCCTTCCTTTCACAGTCCATATGAGAAGACACACGTAACACTGGTTTTCTACTGCTGTTGGTAGTGTCGGGGGAACTCGCCAAAGGAAAAAATAGCAGGTATAATCATTTTACCGCATTTGTCTGGTTAGTCCTGTGTGCGCCCTTATTATTATTATTAACTCATTCGAGACGTGCCGCCTCCGGATACGCGGCTTATGCCGCGTATCCGGAGGCGGCAAGTCTCGAATGAGTTAAGTGCGATCTGAGCTGAGAACATGAAGCATGTGTTGTGGGCATTTTTTCGCCGACCGGTAGCTACGAGCTAGGCCGTGGGGCATTGCATCCCTTGTATTGTTTTGGTGCTGACTAATCACTGTGTCGAAAAATGGAGTGACTGCTCGACGATTCCTTTTGCTTGCCCACTTTTTGTGAGACATTTTGTTGTCAGTGAGGATTGTGTCTTGTATTTTTTTTTTTTTTTTTATTATGGCATATAAGTGGAGTATTCGTATACTGACACTGTTTGATCCATAGTCGCTGAACGCAGAACGCGCTAGATGACAGCGGATCAAACATTTGCAGGAGTGTCAACAGTTCGGTCTGTCTAGAAACGATAGTACACTAACACTCCACTTCTATGTTTTATAAAACATTTTACAACCACAGAATAGCGATGTAGGTCTTTGCCATCTGTAGAACAAGAGCAACGCATTAATAAATAAATAGCATACAGTAAATAACATACAGTGACCCCAACATCAACAGTTTAATCAACAATTAAAATTCGAAACAAATGTCCAATTTGTAAAACAACAAAAATAAGAAGAATTTTAACTTACCTCATATTAAACAACAGAGTGTAATACGAAATTATTTTTGAATCTATAAACCAAAATTTACATTACAATGCAAAGGCGATGTTGTTTCCCTTGTTAATAACTGATCAAAGTCTTGTGGAGGTAGACATTTATGTACTCTGTGCGATATAACTTATTATTTGAAATCAATAATAGGAAAATGAATATAATTATAATTTGGGATTGTACGTGGCCTTCTATGTATATTAAATGAGCTTTAGCCATGCCATTGAAATGTGGTATATGCTAGGTTTTTTTTTTGGTTTTTTTAATTGTTTTTTTTTTTTGGGAACAGTCACTCACTCTAGCTTGCGAACTGCCTACAGATGCACCATGCGATCCCAGAAAGCAAGGCGCGGTATGACTATGACATATGGTTTGGGGGTGTTTTCTATGTAAAAGTGGTCTTGAAAGGTTTTAAATCCAAAAGCGTACAAAGCCCAAGTACCTATTTTACATACAATAACATTTTACATACAATACTATTTACATGTACATCACCCAATCTCAAGTACCATAACCCAAGTACAAAACACATAAAGGGCTTATAGGCAAATCATAAACTACTCCCTGGAGCGTCACACATTTTCGTCAGAGTATAGGCCTATTCGGCATCCACCAGTAGCAAATAAAGTAAAAAGACTGGCCTCCCATAGTCGCAATCTTGTGTACGTTTACATACTGAGGCTGACTTTGTACAAGTTGTTTATTGTCCTATAAAGGCATATTAGTTTTAGTTCAAGGGTGGTGCCAGAATAGCTTGGCGCCTCAGGCATGACCCTTCAAATATCAGTAAAATTATTTCAAGAAAAAGTGTATCAGTATGAAAAGGATTAAAGACGTCTTTTTACGTGATACAGTTACCGGAGCCAAAACGACCGACTGGCAACTAGCTTCTGCATGTAGTGCGTATAATTATATATATATATATATATATATATATATATATATATATATATATATATATATATATATATATATATATATATATATATATATATATATATATATATATATATATATATAATTTGTTAACTCATTGTGCCTGAGGTACGAAATACCCACATTTTAGAAATATCCTCTGAGAACTGCATTACAATTTACGAGACAGATCGGTCATGATAGTTTAAGGGTGGTGGCAAAATAGCTTGACGCCTGTAGGCGCCAAGCTATGCTGCCACAACCATTAAACTATCACGGTCGAACCATATCTTGCTGTGGTGTGTCGCGGGCAGAATGAGTAAATATGAATGAGTTAGGTTCCGTGATGCTATTTTCCTGTATATATCAATATTTGAAAAGCTAGTGGAAAATGAACAGTCGGCAACCTCGGCACAATTGGGAGATAGGTTTGTACTTGTACGGAACTTGTAATGGACACAAGCAATCTCCCCAGGCGCAGAAAGAGTGTATAACGGAAGAGCGTTTTAAGGCCCACCACCGTCGTAACTGTTCAAAGATACACTTCTGAAACAGATGGTTACGAAAGCTACACACCGGTCTAGATATGATTCATTTAGACACAGGACAATCCAGTTCAGTACAAGTCGTTTCGATATCACGTAATTCGACAATGACTCCACTCCGTTCTATAAATACAACGCTTTCAGCAGAAGAAAACTAAAAATAGATTGACACGCTAACGTCTCGGCAGAATAAATAAGTGCGATTACGCGAGTGTTTTTGCTGCGTGTCCCATCTGCTGTTATAGTTCATTAGCTGTGTCGACTAGGCATAACAAACACAAATGGTGTTGTAATGTGTCTTGAAATTTACGCGTAATGGTACTCAGTTAAGAAGAAGGACTCATTCGTTTTTGTTGAAACTGATCAGCAGTCTCCGTGCTGTTATCTCTGGGGGCTGCAGACCGAACAGATACGGATGTAATATGCGAACTGTGTGTGTTTGTCATCGGTCCTGATTTACGTGCTTCTTATTTAAAACAGCGAATCAGTCTTCGACACTCTTTTGTAAATTTCTATCCCGTGAGACAATAAAGGTAAAAACTGACAGTACTGTTTGTGCCAACATAGAAGAAAAAATACAGTGTTACAGCAAATTGTTTGTCTGACCTATATACATCCGGGATATAAAAAAAAAAAAGAACCAGCGTAGATGATAACGCATGTATAGGAAAGGACAGAAAGAGAAAAGCTGCTGAAAGAATCACCAGTGCTACTGAAACAGACGAAGCTTTCTTTGCGCGAGAAGAAACCTGATCTGGGTGACGTGTCGCCAGCTTTATCTGGGCCTCTCGCACAGACACTTTCAGTTTCCATACCAGCACGGCATTACTAATGGCAAGAGGCAAAAAGGAACCAGCGAGAATATGCACATATCCACAATAGACCATACCTGTTCCACAAATCTGCTGTAGTCTGCGTTTGGCATACAGTCAACATCGGTGTCATTTCTGACGTTAAACAAGGAATATCCGTGGAGCAGATGAGAATGGACGGAGAAAACACACAAAATCAGTCTCGATAAGAAAATTGATTTTTTTTCTTTATTGTGCAGATCACCTTAATGCGATGCGGCCAAAACAACAGAGGCAGCTCTCTGAAAAGTCATGGCCACTAACAGCAAAGCTGATAATACTCCAAAAGTGTAGAAGGGCCAGTTACCTATTTTACATATGAAAATATTCGACTTGAAAATGTCGACAGAATAGTCTGACATGTATCCCACCAAAGCCCCAAAGAGACCAGAGTACACGAGACACATGTGAGAAAGTGCCAATGATGTGAAAAATAAGTTCATGGAATTGTGTTTGATCCCCATCCGACAGAGAATTTCCTTACCAAACGTCCCAAATGTCATGATTAAAGACGTAGTAACTTTCGTCAACACATTTCTTACATTGGATAGAAGTTGAAATTGGTTAGGAGCGAGTGCAACATTGCTAATTAAATCCGAGGTGTTTGTTGAAGTTTCTGTAGAAAGATCCATCTGTGTCTGAAGGAAACTAGTTTAATCTGTGAAAACGCCAACGCCAGCACGGTGCAACGACCGATGTCTGAGATCCGGTGCGCCGACAACAGCTCTTCCAAATCTTACAATATTTGTTGCTGGCCATTAAGCTATCTGGATTTATCGCTTAGCAGGCAACTAAGACCTTCTCACGGCGAGTATTTGTTTTGAGTGTAAAGCAGTCAATAACTGGTGTACTGTAATTGTAATAACTGCGCACGGCCAATGGTCCTGATTTGCCACAGAAAGCACACAGAGCAGTTAAATATCGATGATCCGGAGTCTGTCTTTCCTTTCAAGCCAGAAAGCATGATGCACGAGCCAGTATTTATGACAACACACTGTCCTGTCAAGTGAAACAAAGAAAACTTGAACTCCCAGAATTAAATTACTCGTATCAAATAAAAGTCTTTTCGTTCTTGGAGTTAAAAAGTTAAAGGAAATTTAGTCAAACGAAAGCAAACACACTAAACAGACAAGAAACTGCTATCACAAAATAGTATCGTAGTCCATGTATCACATGGCTGTCTGTATGTGTGTGAGTGAAAAAATACTTGCACAGTATTGTTTATCTGTTTACAAATAATATTTAGAATTTTAACATTCTTTTTTATGATATTTCGTATGATAATACTACTACTACTACTACTACTACTAATACTAATACTAATAATAAAATAATAATAATAATAATAAATAGTTTTATATAGCGCCCTTCCCCAGGGACAGCAAGCTCGGAGCGCTTTACAGCACATAAAAATTATATTAAAAAAAAAAAAAAAAAACCCACACAATTAGAACGCACTCACTCTTTAAATAAACACCTGCTCGCACCATGTAGGCGCATTCCTAACACGAAACACACACACACACACACACACACACACACACACACACACACACACACACACACACACACACACACACACACACACACACACACACACACACACACACACACACACACGCGCGCGCGCGCGCAGAGAAACCTACAAGGGTTACCCATATACGAAAACAGCCAAAATTTCCAAGCAGTACATCCAGACTGGGGCTAATCTTGATAAGCTACCTGGAAAAGATGGGTCTTCAAATTTGTTTTGAAGGTCATCAGGGTAGGGGATAGACGGGCATGCAGTGGAAGTGAGTTCCAGACATGAGGGGCCTGTTAACTGAAAGAACGGGCACCAGCATTTTTTTAGGCTGACTCAACATCAAGCGTAGTGATAATAGTGCACTAGTGATGCTATTCTCATGAAAATAATGTTGACAATATCGACCCTTTTAATCGCACACCAAGAAAGTATAATAATTTACTATTAATTTTTTATATATCTATTTTAAAAAAATCCCTAAGTGTGTGCTAATGTGTGATTTTGCACCTTTCTGTCCTATAACTATAAGTACCAAAATCACACACCGCAACACAAATGGGAATGATGAGATAAAGACCATATATCACGGCCTGTTGTTTCTTAAAACAAAAATTGAAAGTTGCCAACTCACTTAGACTTAGACTAAGAAGAAAAAACTAACATGAACATTTTCGACGCTGGCTAACACAAATCTGTGTTAGCCAGCGTCGAAAATGTGCAGTGTGTGTGTTTTTCGTTGAAAGTGTTGGAACGCTGTAATGGAATTCACCGACAAGAATAACACCACGTCGTATTTGCAAACATGATTAATTTATCGATAGTTGACAAAGGCGATACACTGTCTGAAGTCGACGTTTCGGTTGACTTTCTTCTGTTTTGTAAAATATTGTTTCCTCGTAATAAGATAATTTAACAATCATTGAGACAATTATCAAACATGATGCACTTCCTTTTTGGCTTCACTGCGTATGTGCGATGACGTATCTGATCTTTATACGTCACTGTACTTGTTATTGTCCCTGGTTTTGAGTGCATACAAAATTTGACACAATTCACGGTACTAGAAGCTAAAACTTAACTAAATCGCAGAACAAAAGATTTGTTACACTTTAAAACAAAAACTCATAATTACCAAATTTTGTTATTTTATAGATTACATATAAAACGTGTATTTTTACCTATCAGAGTTTGACCATAATTTGAATGAAAGTCGGATAGGTGTGCTTTCCGCGGATACAAAACACAAGCCAAATCAGTAGCTAAAATAATGTATGTCACAGACAGTAAACTCTTTGGAGACGTACTTTTTTTGGGTATTGTAATTTTTTTTTTTTTTTAAGTTTTTCGTGCACAAGAATGCTCGAAATAATTTATCAGTAAAAACTTCAATATTTCAACTTTCTAATGATACTTTAATGTACCGAAATTAAAAAGAACTTACCGAAATATTTTTTTTGCAATACACCAACAAATTGTATCAGACTTTTTTCCGCCATTTTGAATCATAGAAACCGCTTGAAAAGACCTTTAGTTACTCATGTAAATTCGAAATCAAAAGAAATCCTCAGTAGCTGTATAAAAACGGGAAGTAACTTCTTATAGACAAATGGTTTCTATATTAAAAAACAGAGGTTGTTTCCCTTTGACCATATTTACCAATTGGGGGGGGGGGGGGGGGGGGGGGGGGGGAAGAAAAAAACAAAAGTCGTACGTGCTTATATCGCGTACGCGGGCTCCATCTTACAAACTACAAAGTATTTTAAAACCATAACTTCAAATTCTTCCAGCCTCACAAAATCAGATTTTTTCTAACGTGTGTATGCAGAAGACCAAAAATATTTTTACAAAGATCAAAGTAAAGAAATGCTGTCTGAGTTAGTATGGTCTGCTCAGTGAAATTTTCATGTTTCCGAGTTCCCCCGCTGAGCACATGCGGCTGTAGAAAACCCTTGTTACCTCCGCCTATTCACATTGAATTTGAAAAGATGGTTAAAAAGTCTTATTTGAGGCAAAATAACTTTGGGAACCTCTTGTATCGACAAATTTAGTAATAGACGATTTCCGGAAACCAGAAGCAGGTTATAATTGCACGAGTTTCTATGACAACAGTGGATTAACCCATTCAGCCCGCGCACGTATTTCCCAAAGTTTGGAGGCGTCATCTAACGACTATGCACCATTGTAGGACATGGCTCGACCATGATAATTCAAGGGCAGTGCCAGATTAGCTTGGCGCCGAGAGGCGCCAAGCTAATCTGGCACTACCCTTGAATTATCATGGTCGACCCATCTCCTGCTGTAGAGCGTCTGGGCTGAATGGGATAAAAGCCCGGACAAACACGCGATATCTCGAAGGGTTCCAAACAACCCCCAAAAAAGAAACTTTGTTACAGCGTTTTAAAAAATGGGACGGGGGGAGGGGGGTGTGGGGTGTGTAGATGGTCTGGCATCCTTGGAAAACACCCACCCTCCTCCCTGCTCCAGATCCGCCCCTGAACACGAACCCCTTCTACGAAACTGTATGACACGAAGTCGAGCGGGAATTGGCTGCAGGTCACAATGTCAGGTGTGTGCGCTGGTTTAACTCATTCTACCCGAGACACGTCACAGCAAGATATGGCTCGGCTATGAAAGTTCAAGGGTGGTGGCAGAATAGCTTGGTGCCTATAGGCGTCAAGCTATTCTGCCACCACCCTTGAACTATCATGGTCGATCTGTCTCCTGAATTGTAATGCAGTCCCGAGAGGACAACTCCAAAATGTGGGTATTTTGTACCTCGGGCACAATGACTTAAATATGAAAATATTAGTGAAAATATGCGCAGAGCAATGTCGGAGAACAGGAGCTGCGAGCGGCACGCTTCGGCGTACGGACTGTTTTTGGTCACACTCTCGGAAATAGCCATTTGTATGCCATTCAGATTTTTGTTTGTTTCTTTGTTGTTTGTTTGTTTGTTTGTTTTTTGGTTGGTTTTCCTTGAATATATGCTGGATTTCTGAATGTTTGTTTCTCTCCTCGTTTTCAGAAGAGAAGTGTAATAAAAGTTGAATAATTAGCCCTTTAATTAATTCCCTTCTAAAAATACGCTTCCATAAACAGGAATCCGATACGAAATCGATTCGAATATCAAGTGGGTCTGAAAGAGAAAGTTTCATGCAAGTTTTTTTCCATGTTTATGTGTTTACATATGTCCAATGTGGGAACGAATTCGCCTCCGAATTGGAACGATAAAGACGCAATTTTTTTAAAGAAAATTTCATTACTATATCGGGTTCGGGTCGTATTTGTATCGGATTCGTGCTATATGGAGTTGTAGAGTAGAAGCCAACGGAGATTGAAACACGCTTAGAAAAGTCAGTTGAAACTGTCTCTTATATGCGTGTTTCTTTCTCCGTTGGAGTTTTTTTTTTCTGCATTTTGCACGCTTGGCAGTCACCTTTTTGGTCTGGATTAATGAATCGTAACTTTAGAGTGGTACTCATTACAAAACCAACTGTCTGCATGTACAGAGTACTACAAACTGTACCATTTCAAGTCGTTCAGGGCAACCCTTTGGAAAACGGGAGACAGAAAATTTTGCTTCTCACGTTAAGCTGGTCTTCTGAAAGTTAACATACACATCAGTTCACACTGCATAGAGATGCAAGTTGTGTTCGTTAACCCGTTCAGTGCCAACAGACGAAGACTGTGTTTTTGCAAACTTTGTTAATGCAACATCGAAAAACCATAGAGGTTCAAGGAACGTGGATTCCATCCATCTATCCATTTTTGTTTTGTTGCCTATCTCCCAAAAGTATGCTTTTCACGTCGATCCAACCATCCACTCATTCCTCCTTCATCCCCTGTCTCTGTCTATCAACCGATCGATCCATTTGTTGTGTTTCTCCCTGCAGCCAAGATACGTGCCATCATGGTGTGTCTGGCACTTGCGAGTGTGGCTGCTGTACTACATATAATGGTGGTGATCGGGGAGTAATATTCTACTGCTGCAAGTACCACGATGCTTGGGGGATGCTGGGGATGACTCAGTTGACTTGGGTATTTGACGCTCTGATAATATTCATGGGTAACGCATATGTTGCATTTTCATGGGTAACACATATGTTGCATTATCAACCCCTTCCCTGTAAACGGACGCGCATTTTGTTGTTGTAATCTGTGTTCATTGAACGACCAAAAGCCGCAACTGTCCAAAGAACTTGGACACAAACACTAATTGGTTTCAGCAAGAGGCATAGATCCTCATGAGCCCCGGCGGTCGCAGGGGCTCATGAGGATCTGTGCCTCTTACAATTGGATCGCGTTCCCTTTTTGGTCGACAGTGAAAGAGTTAACTCAGTCAGCTAGTCACCAGTTGCATGCACTACCCTTTAATTATCATGGTCGACCCATCTCCTGCTGTAGTGCGTCAGGGCTGAATGGGTTAATGTACTTTTGGTCAATTTCGATGCAAAATATTAACACATTTGGGACATGCTGCGTCTGAATAAGCGTCATTAACCCCGCATCCGACTGCATCACTTCTCGAATGTGTTAATATATTGCGTTGCCCATTTTCGTAATGACGATTAACTCAGTCAAGGTGTCCTGCATCATAGCTGCGGAAGTGCAGTATAGCGTTGCCGCCGTCAACGTTATACGACACTTTCGCAACAATTGATGCTGGCCGACTTGAACGAGTTAATTATGTGTGCTGTTATATACGTCTGGAAAAATAATGTATTCCTAACTGACACATTTAGTTTCAAGCGAACTACGAAGTAAATTTGATTAAATTTGTGTCATCTTTTAGTTACGAAATCCAGACCCAAAAGGTGGCTGACCAGCTTGGAAAACACTGATAAGAACCCAACGGAGAAGGAAATACGCTTAGAAAAGGCAGATGCAACACCATTTATTAATATTTCCACTGTTGCCACTTCGCTTCTTTCCTGACATGGTATAAGTAGCGACTTTATTGAATACTTGCTTGTCTATTTTGAAAAAAGGGCCATAGAAAAGACAGTTACAACACAATTTTATTAATATGTTTGGTAAATAAACTATTTATGGTTAATAAATTATGTTGTAAATGTTTTTTATTGTTGTTTTTTTTTTTTTTTGTTGTTGTTTTTGTTTTTGTTATGAAAACTTTTTTTCAAGCGCTTTTCGACTCCACCTCTTCTGTTACGTTTCTGAGTATGTGGGACAACGCCAGTGTTTCGTGGTCTCCAAGGCTTGTCGTGGCAGCCTGGAACATGACTTGTCATAGCTCACGGAGTGACGCGCTGCAGCTGTTCTGTGTTTGGTGATAACCTTTAAACTTCGCGAGGCGTTTTGTCATTTACTTTTTATACCCTCACTTGCGGTACACAGAGAACAATGTTACACCATGTTAACCAGTGCTTTCACTTCTTTCTGTGTTGTGACATTGTCATTTTGTATCAAGTATCACAGGAATTGCATCTTTTCCTTCTTCTTTACGTTTAGCATACTTTTACTAGAGAAATATCTCGATATTCAAGTCAATCGCCAGAGATTGTTGGTGATATAACCAGTCACTGTTTTCTTTTTAACTATTGTTTTTTTTTTTATTAACAAAGTAAAAGTCCAACGATTTAAAACAAAACAGTTTCAGCCCCTTCTCTGCCAATGCACATACATTTCGTTTTGGAAATCTGCGTTCACTGATTGACTATTTATCACAACTGTCGGAAGAAGGTAGACCCAAAGTGCTCTCAGCAAGAGGCGTAGATCACTCATGAGCCCCCCCCCCCCCACCCCCCGTCGAGGGGGTTCATGAGTATCTATGTCTCTTGCAGTTGGATCGGGTTCACTTTATGTCGCCAGTGAAGGGGTTAAGTTCTATCATCGCTTGTTTTTCTGATTGTCCTTCTGATGGCGTCTCGTTGGAAAACTGTCCAAAGAACACGGACACCATGTGGTGTCAGCAAGAGGTATAGATCCTCATGAGCCCCGCCGTCGCGGAGGCTCATGAGGATCTATGCCTCTTGCGGTTGGATCATGTTCACATTATCTCGGCAGTGAAGGAGTTAAGTTCGATCGTCGCTTTTTCTTCTGATTGTTTTCCTGAATGTGTCTCGTTGAAAAAGCATCCGACAGGTCTGGTAGAAACGGGTGATATAGTTGAACGAGCGCTTGGACCGAAAGTGTAATAGGTACAGGCACTCTCAGTCACAAAGGGTGAATGACGGAGCCCTATTCTACCCATTTTCCCTTGTAGGATAAGATTCTAAATGAGATTCTCTGTATCATCTTTAATACTGATGTAAGATTTACTTATTTATTTATTTATTTATTTATTTATTTAATATGATACCAACATATCCGTGAACGCAGCTTATTTACTCGGCAAAGAGCTAGAGTGAAAAGTTTGCGTTGCCTTTCCATAAATTTCAAGACTGTTTTACACATGTTGTTGTTACTGTTATAATCAATTCCCTCAAAGAGCCCTGCGTGAATAGCTGCAAAAATGTAGTATTGCATTAACGGCGGCAACGCTATACGGCACTTTCGCAGCTATTGATGCATGGCGCCTTGAGTGAGTTAACCCATTTTACCCCAAGACCGAAATCCCTAAATTTTGCCTTTGTCCTCTTAAGACTGAATTGCAGTGCAGGAACCATTATAGTTCAAGAGTGATGCCAGAATAGCTTGGCGTCTATAGGCGCCAAAGCTATTCTGGCATCACCTTTGAAGTATCATGTTCGATCCGTATCTTGCTGTGGTGTGTCGGGGGTAGAATTAGTTAATGTCTCGACGAAAGGCATTTGGGAAATAAAGCCGGCACGCTTGTAACAAACAGACAGTCTATAAAAATTGGACCAAACGTGTAATGGACACAGGTAACCCTCCCAGGCGAATAAGGTGTATCCGGAACAGATGGTGAATATGAAGGAGGGGGAATGCATTCATGTTTTTGTCTTTCTTCTTAAAACTCATCTTCATTGTCCGTGCTGTTATCTCTGGGTGCTGCAGACCGAACAGACACGGACGTAATTTGCGAACTGTGTGTATAGATGTCCTTGGTCCTGATTTACGTGCTTGGTGTTTAAAGCAGCAAAGCAGTTGAAGAAACTCTTTTCGAAATTTTGATCCTGTAAGACAATAAAGGTAAAAATTGATGGCATTATTCGCGTACCAAAATACATTGCCAAGATTGATGAGAAAAATGTGTGTAGCCATAAAATATTCGTGAGATGGCCTTAGTCGCTTGCTCGCCGTTAAATCTAAATAACTAACTAAATAACTAACTAACGTTTGCGAACTGCACACTCGGGACAAAGTAAGAAGCGTAGATGATTACGGCAGCAAATGGAAATGTCAGTAATACGAAAGCTACTGAAAGAATCACGAGAGTAAAAGTGACGGAGATAGCTTTCTGTTCGCGATCAGAACCCTGATCTTTGTGGACTGTCGACAGCTTCAACCGGGCCTCCCTCACAGACACTGCTAGTTTCCACATCAGTAGGGTGTTACGGCAAGCAGGCAAAAAGGAACCAGAGAAGAAATGCTGAGATCTACAACGGACCACACTTTGACAACAAAGATGTGGTACTGAGCGCCTGACGGTACGAAACAGAGAAGATCCGTGCCAACGTGCCGTGCTAACTTTGACCAGGACATATCCATATAAAAATTACAATGAATTAGGAAAAATAAACAAAATCAGGGTCGACAGGAAAATGTATGACTTTTCTTTCTAGTGCAGTTCACCTTGATGCAATATGGCCAGACAACAGAGGCAGCTCTCCGTACCGTCATGGCCACGAACATCCAAGCAGATAATACTCCAAAAAGTGTACAAAGCCTAATAACCCATTTTACATGTAAAAGCATGCCAAACAAAAATGTCGACAGCAAAGTTTGACATGTACTACACCCATGCCCTACGGAGACCAAAGTACAAAAGACACATGTCAGAAAGTGCCAATGCTATGAAAAACACGTTAATGGAATTGTGTTTGACCCCCATCCGACAGAGAATAAAGATGGTCATCACGTTACCAACCGTCCCGAATGCCATGACAATGGGTGTAACAACTTTTTGTATCACTGCTTTTACATCGTTTAGTGTCTGAAACTGAGCTCTGAAGTGTTTGTTTTTTTTTTTTTTGTTGTTGTTTTTTTTGTTTTTTTTGTTTGCAATTTCAGTAGACAGTTCCGTTTGAGTTCTTAAGGAAACTAATTCAGTTTGTGAAAACGCCAACAGGGTGCAGCAACTGATGTTTAAGATAAAGTGCACCGACAACAGCACTTTCAAATCTGTAAAGTGATTGTTTTGGGGGAATAGCAGCCATGAATTGTTGGCACTTTGGACGGTCAATGATCCTATATTTTGCAGAAAACACACAGCACAATAAAAATCGATGATCCGTTAGTGAGTCCCCTCTTTCACGTGATGAAGCGTGAAAGGGTCTGGTATTTATATTAACGCCCGGTGCAGTTCTCTGGAATAAAAAGCAAAGCTCACACTTTACACTTTCCGACCCAGGACTTTGGACGGCCAATGATCCTATATTTTGCGGAAAACACACAGCACAATAAAAATCGATGATCCGTTAGTGAGTCCCCTCTTTCACGTGATGAAGCTTGAAAGGGTCTGGTATTTATATTAACGCCCGGTGCAGTTCTCTGGAATAAAAAGCAAAGCTCACACTTTACACTTTCCGACCCAGGACCGTAATCATCAAAATTTGAAGTCGCCAACCTGTAGGACTGTATTACAAATCTAGAGACAGATTGAGCTTAACAGTTCAAGGGTGGTGTCAGAATAGCGTAGCGTCTATGGGCGCCAAGCAATTCTGGCACCACCCTTGAACTATTATGCTCGATCCATGCCTTGCAGTGTTGTGTCGGGGCTGAATGATTTAAACTATCAGAACTACATCACTTCCGTTCTATCGAATGGGAGTCTTTTAATTTAAGGAGTTAAGGATTAAAGGAGGAAATTAGTTAAACGGAAACACACAAAAGACAAACTACTTCTACACAATGATACCGCGCGCGCGCGCGCGCGCGTGTGTGTATGTGTGTGTGTGTGTGTGTGTGTGTGTGTGTGTGTGTGTGTGTGTGTGTGTGTGTGTGTGTGTGTGTGCGTGCGTGCGTGCGAAACCACAAACGAAATCAAACTGATTTGATTTAGAAATCTAACTAAAGTTGCTTACTGTCAAGAAGTCCACGTATCACATGACTGCAAGTCTGTGTGTGTGTGTGTGTGTGTGTGTGTGTGTGTGTGTGTGTGTGTGTGTGTGTGTGTGTGTGTGTGTGTGTGTGTGTGTGTGTGTGTGTGCGTGCGTGCGTGCGTGCGTGCGTGCGCGCGCGTGCGTGCGTGTGTGTGTGTGTGTGTGTGTGTGTGTGTGTGTGTGTGTGAAAAGGTTATTATTCTACAATAGTGGTGTACAATTTGTTCTTAATCTTGCAGCCTTCTTCGTAAATTGTTGAATGGTAATACATATATGTCAATGTGATGTCATAATCATATATTTTGAATCCTTTTTGGGGCTTGTGGTGTATATATTTTATTTTAATTTTGATTTGGGAACCTGCCGACCTGTAAGGTCTTAAATCACAATGGAGAGCAATGAAACAACAGACCATATATCATGCCCCTATTTTATTAAAACACATTGCTCGAAACTACTAACAACTGAGAAATTCGCTTAAAGAACTGCAACGAATCAAAACAAAACAATTATGATTATTGTTTATAACAGAATTTTTGAATTTCGGAATTTAAGAGGAAATAATGTGATGGATTTTTGTTTAATGACACGGAAAATATTTAGTGATTTACGAAGATTAATATTAAGAAAATGTAATTTGTGAGAAGTAATTAGATTTATACTTTTGAAACTACCAGTATTTGAACAATTAATTTTGAAAAAAATGCATAGCACAGTCATAGATTTGTTTCAAAATTTCTTTTCCGTTGTCTTTATAAAAGGAGGTACCAAAGTGGTTTAGAGAGTTTTTTGCAATGAACCACGTTTACTCTGCTATCATTTCGTTAGGAAGAAGGTTTGATACACCTCTTTTAGAGAATGCAATTACTAACACTGATATTCAACTAAGTTTACAAGAATGAATCGGGTCTACCCGACCGTTTGTACTGGTATCACATACTAACGGCGAAATAAGAGATCGTGTAACCCATTTAGTTTCTCTCTGGAGCGCGTAAGAATTGCCATATTGATCCCCGGCACAGCACAGCAAGACATGGATCGAGCATGATAGTTTTACTCATTCAGCCCGACGCACGTATTTCCCAACTTTTGCAGGCGTCATCTAATGACTATGCACCAGTTGCAGGAGATAGATCGAGCGTGCTAATTCAAAGGCAGTGCTAGATTAGCTTGGCGCCTGTCGGCGCATCACGTCCTGCATCGCAGACACCGCCCAGCTCTTCGGACTCGAGGTCAGCCTGAAGAAGACAGAGGTCCTCCACCAGCCGGCACCCAAGGAAGAACATCGCCCTCCCCACATCACAATTGGCGAGTCTGAACTGAAGTCAGTGCACCAGTTTACCTATCTTGGTTGCATCATCACGTCAGACGCCAAGATTGACAAGGAGCTGGGCAACAGGTTGACAAAAGCGAACAACGCTTTCGTGCGACTATTCAAGCGGGTGTGGCACAAACAACAGCTGAAAAAAGGCACCAAGGTCAGCGTGCACAGAGCTGTCGTCCTCACCACCCTGCTGTATGGTTCAGAGTCCTGGGCTCTCTACCGCAGCCAACTACGACTCCTCGAACGCTGCCTGTGTTCGATCCACGGCATCCTCTATGTCACCAACGTCGAGGTCCTTGAACAGGCAGAGACCGTAAGCATCGAGGCCTTGTTGCTGCGGACACAGCTCCGCTGGGCGGAGCACGTCTCCAGGATGGAGGACCATCGCCTGCTCAAGATCACTCTGTGCGGCGAGCTCACCACTGGACACCGAGTCAGAGGGGCACCAAAGAAAAGATACAAAGACTGTCTCAAGAAGTCACTCATTGCCTGCCACATCGACAACCGCCAGTGGTCTTCCCTTGCTGCGGACCACGACACCTGGCTCTCCACCATTCACAAGGCAGTCGTCTCCTTCGAGGACTCTCGCAGAGCTAGCCTTTGAGAGAAGCGACGCAGAAGAAAAAATAGAGATGCCGCAAATCAGAACCCTGACCAGACCTCCCCCCTGCAGTCACTGCGGTCGAACCTGCCTGTCCCGGATTGGTCTCCGCAGCCACGAGCGTGCCTGTAGAATATTGTTTGCGAAGTCAAGCCCAGAGATGTCATAGTCGACCCATCTCCTGCTGTAGTGCTTCAGGGCTGAATGGGTTAAGGTGGTGCCGGAAGAGTCAAGCTATTCTGGCACCACCCTGAACTATCATGCTCGATCGGTCCCTAGAATTGTAATACATTTCTTCAGATGGCAACTTCAGAATTTCGGGATTTTGGTCCCAGTGCAAAATGTGTTCAAACAGTCTTCCCCCTCAGCACTCGTGCAAGGGATTCCCTAATACTATGTGATCTACGACAAATTAACGTAATACTGCATTTGTAATATAAAAAGAAAACGATTTAATTTTAAAGTTTCAGTCTGAATAATATTCACACACACACACACACACACACACACACACACACACACACACACACACACACACACACACACACACACACACACTCACACACACACACACACACACACACACACACACACACACACATACACATCAACGCGCTGTCAAAAGAGCATGGGCGTGTACGGTAGAATATCATGTATTTAGATAATGTCAACCTCATTTAATCACATAATCTTGAAACAAAAAGCGTAGTGAAGTGAAAACCGTGTTGTCTAAGAATATGTCTAGAACCTGACCACTGCCAGAATAATTATTCTCAATTGGATTTCAAATATTAAAACCAGTTTTTACGAATACTGATAAACAGTGGCAATGAATGATGTATTTTAGCAAAGTTTGTTATGTTTTAGGAAATGTCCAAATCCTGAGTTTGATTTCTTCTTCATGCGCACTATCCGTGTGCAGCATATAAGCTAAATAAAAAAGGATGCTCAACTGCCTGTATTTTGCGGCTTAATTATCTGACACAACACAACGAGTTTTTATAAGGTACACACGACCATGATCGTTACAAGACAAACCAAAACGAAATTGAAACGATTTTCACAGAAATAACCTGCATGACACTTTTACCATATTACCCCAACGCCATATGCACGGCTATTGATATGACCACGTGACATGCACAACAAAAGCAATGTTGTATAAATGTGGCCCAGTGGCCTTGCTAATCCTTTGCAAAACTCATAATTTTGCTCATTTTGAGAAATCTCAACCATTCAGGTTGAAATCACTATATCCCTTATAATGTGTACAGTGTATCTAGAAAGTGATGGGCAGTAGTAAATAAGTCATCCGCTAAGCGTTTGCATAGATTTATTTTCCCCATGACGGATAGAGTAGAAATGCTGCTTACAAATGTGTCTTTTTTTCCAGGCCGCACTCGTTGACCAAAAGAAGCTACACTGTAATAAACAAAGCGTACAGAAGGTCTTGTCGTCAAGGAGCTGGAAGTGACGAATTGTCCATGTCCATGTCCATTGTTGAGGACATCATAACATCACTGCTGGTGTTCTTAAACTGTCCACATTCTGTGTGAAGAAACTCAAATCAACGTTTGACAAGCTCTGTAGTGCAAATACTTACAGTTCCAGACAGGGCACTGTGTACAGTTTACAAATGATGTGCAGACCACTCTCAGTTTTCTTTAAAATATCTTTTAATTTGTCATTGTGACTTAGAGAGTGTAGTATTCGTTGCTGCTGCGTGAACTGTGAAGTACATTTTTTTAAAACACTGGAAAAAAACATTGCTAAACACAGCTTGATATCTGCACTTTTAATCTTTTTATCCTTATAGATAGAAAAATGGACGATTTCACATTTGGACCTACCAACGACACTGTTTCAAATTCGACTGCTGAATACACTGATAATATGGTGTACGAGATACCCCTTGATACATTACGCGTATTTTCGGAGAAAATCATCTCTCCACTGATACTTTTATTTGGAACATTTGGTAACGTGATGATTCTAGTCATACTGCACAATATGCGAGAAACTGGCACAGCCATGAACATATTTTTTATTGCTCTTGCCATTTCAGATATAATTCTTTTGTATACAGGACTTTTGAGAAAATGGGTAATGTTCTACTTCCGTGTTGATATTTTTACTTTCAGTAGTTTCTCATGCAAGGTAGGTGGCTGGATTTTGTATTCGTCTGGAGTGTTGTCAGCGTGGCTGTTGGTGACCATGACAGTACAGAGAGCTGTCTCTGTTGTCTGGCCGCATCATGTCAATGTCATTTTTACCAAGACGAAATCTAAAGTTTTAGTTTTTTCCGTCACTGTCTTTGTTTTATTACTTCATTCACATATTCTATATGGATTCGACCTAAAAGCACAAAACAATGGAACGAAGGTTTCATGCGCCTACTCGAAGCAAGAGTATTCAATATTTATGTATGCCGTTTGGTCAGTTATAGACCTGCTAATCTCCTCGCTTGTTCCCTTTGCTCTCCTACTCATCAGCAACTCCATACTGATATGGAAATTGGCGGCCGCTGTACGTCATGCCCGGATAAAGCTGGCAACATGTCACACAGACCGGGTTTCAGATCGGACAAAAAAAACTTCGTCTGTAACTGTTACTCTGATAGTCCTTTCCTTTGCATTTTTACTCTTAACTCTCCCATACGTGTCTGCCATTCTCTATGGAACTTACTTTCTCAATCGCGAGTATTTAAATGATGCGTCATTTTTGAGCTTCATGAACTTCCTTTTCTTTTGCGGCCAAATGTGTTCTTACAGCAATAGTGCGGTCAATTTTTACCTGTATTGTCTGACGGGCACGAAGTTTAGACACGCGTTTCTAGGAATGTGTAGATGTAAAAAGCCAAATAAATCGAGGCTTGTTTCATCTATAAATATGTCACATTTGAGCAGCGTTTCACAAGTACAGACAAATATAATGGAATCCACTGATGGAAAATTCTGAAAGATACAAAAACAAATGTTAAGATACATGTTCGGTGCTTTATTCAGTATGTAAGTATTTAGCATGTATTAGATTACAACACATACACTATTACAAAGCAGTAGTGTAGTGCGTTTGCTATGTATGTGAATTACTTTCTTTGCTAATATTTTTAGACAACTAAATTTCTTTCAAAAGAAGACGTTCACCGTAATGCCGACATATGCTGCTCCTCCCAGCTCACGAATATAATTAGGCCAAGTCGTGCACTTTAAAGCATTTGAGTATAAAAATAAAAGATATCTGGTCTGCTCCTATATCATTCCACGCGCCTAATTCAGATACAGAAAACAGGTTGAAATACCCTTAAATCAAGCAGCACGTTTTCCCGGCCAGATCTGCTCTTTCTATGACTAATTTCCAAAACGACAACTCAAATTCGTTTCAGTCAAACCTAGGCTAAGTCCAGCGATTTTCACCTATTTCAAAGTCGGAAAAGTCGACAGCAACATGTTCATGAGTCTTCATATAAACAACATGTGTAAGTCTTCGTATATTGAGCTGCAACATATTGTCTTAGTGTGCCCCTGTTTGACAGCAGAAGTAACTAAATTTCTAGTCTGTTTTTATTGTTTTGACATAACTTGCAAACTACTCCAAAATTCTAAAATCGACTCTGACATGTAAATAATCTAATTTTCCAGTCATGTGCAAATTGAAGACTGATTTGACCGCCAGATTGTGATACATTTGTTTTCTCAGTATGTACCACCCACTTAAATTACGATCTGGAGAACGAAAATTGCAATTTTGTACTGGCAGCGGAATTTTACGGGCAGACAGTGCAGCTGCTTCAGTTGAGGTGTAACGTGGTCTCTCTTTCGTTTCTTCAAGATGAGACGTGCCGCATTGTTTGATAAAATTCATACACTGATGTTTGCGTGTCTGCCACTGAAGGCAAGTTCTGCTAGAGTATTTCTCTTCTAAACAATGTCTTTCTCTGCAGGACAATCATCAATTATAAATAAAATTGGCTGTCCTTCAATTTGATTGTAATGATACTGTAGGGGGGGGGGGGGCGGGGGGGGGGGGGCTGACCACATACTAACATATATACACATAAGGGATCTAACTGTTTGTCTGTCCAGGGCTAAGTAATTCCCCTTGGTATGTGTATACTTCAGAACCAAGTTTTAAAATTCAATTTATACATTGAGCCCCTAAGGTCGACATGCTCTTGTCCGAAAAGACTACATTTCAGTTCCAAAGGAAGATGGACCGTCATAGTTTAAGAGTGGTGTCAGCCGGAATATTGTGACGCGTAAGGCACTAATCCTGAACATTCAATGTCAATTTACGCTTGTTGGTTCAACTAGTGTAGGGCCCGCTATCTCCTTTGCCACCCCCTAGTTGATATCAAAGATAGCTTTCTTGACTACTTGATTGCTGGACTGACTTATTACGTTATTTGAGATTTTATAGTCCGATATAAAGATTTATAAAAAAAAAAAAAAGAAGAGTTAAACGGCTCGATAAAAGCCGACATGCAAAAGCGTCGAAGCTTTGATCAGCCATCGAGACATGTTTCGAAGTCGTGATATCGTACTCCACTATATCAATAACACAGAAAGTAGGGAACATAAAGCGTGAATCGTGATTGGTGCACAGTAACATTTTAATTTAGAATGGCTTATTTCGAGTGGTTTCCAATCACCGCAAGAAAATGACAGTTTGCTTTTATTTTATGTAAGAAAAGTTTTGGGAGGGTGGGGCAGAGATAAGGGGGGGGGGGCGGGGTTGTGCTGGGTTGGGGGGGGGGGGCGACGGGGGGGGGGGGGGGGGGAGGGGTGGTGATGTGTGTATAGCAGAGCGCCATAAGCGTCTGGCCCCAAGTAGCTATTTTTAGTCCACGTCTGAGTTTCCCCGTTCAGCCGCGGTTAGCCATGACGACACCACTTTTGTGGCGCGCGAGTCTTCTGTTTTAGTAATGGTTTTGTAACTTGTGTGTTCTGTTTATTTTTGAAGCTTCATAGCTTCCGTTTTGTTAAACGTAGAAAGCTGTTTCAATAGTCATTACTCTGACAGGGAGCATACACGACCATGATGCACTCTCCTGGTTACTCTGACAGGGTGCATACACGACCATGATGCACTCTCCTGTTTACTCTGGTCTAACATACAAAGGTGACATGACCTATTCCATTCTAACGTTACCAAATCTTCAGAGATAGGAATACTGACAGTTCTAAGACACCCCCTCTCTAATCTGCAGATTTATTATAACAACTAGCTATTCAGACAAACCAACTCCAACAAATACAATCAATACCTTTATTACCTAACTATTTTAGTTTCATTTCAGAAATTATTAAAGAATTATTTTTAATCTGCAGATTAGAGAAGTGGGTGAGTTAGAACTGTCAGTATTCCTATCTCTTGGGTAAAATTATCAAGTTACTATCTATGTTACTGTCTAGATGTTTCTAAGTAAATTACAAGTACTTAATAAGGTAATTTATAAACCAGCAAGTAACTTTGTAAGTACCTTTGAAGTTAGTTGGCACAAGTGACTTAAAAAAGTTTTTATAAGTGTCTTAACATAAGATCTTGTAAGTTCTTGATGCAAGTCAGCAAGATACTCGGGCATATTTTCCAAGTTACAAGGACAATAAAAAAACTTTTTTTTTAGTAATAGTCTGGTGGTGGAGCTGATGGGGTTAAATAGTTAGGCACAAGCGACATGTCATCTTTTTGCGAAGTGTAATGAAAAAATATAAATAATTAATGCTGTCATTGACTTCTTTAAACAAAATTATTATATTATGTTTTAAAATGAACCAAGACGAATTACTTCTTCTAAGCGATATCTGTGCTGTAGAGAACAAAGACTTAGACTCCAAAAAACAGCGGCTTTTGTCTGTAATTGTCTCAGGCAAATCAAAGACTTATCTGGGTAGACAATACATGATAGAGGATATTGAATCTCTAAGCTCTGACGAGCTAATCAAGCTTCATTCTAAATATGAAAATCACATTGCTTCACTAATGACACGTGATTTGAGTCGATCTCTTGTCTGCCTATACACAAAAGCTGTTAGTCACTTTCTACCCATTGATAGTGACAACCTTTCACATGATCTAGAAAGCAACCCCATAGTTTCAAGTTCAATCGGAAAATTAGCTTGCCTTATGTTTTACAAGTTTGGGAATTACCTTGCGCCTGCTGTAACCTTACTTGTTACTAGTAGTCATATTGATTTTTCTAAAATAAATTTTAAATTAGAAGAAAATGGACGAGACGACTCCACAACAGAGCCATGTCTTGACACAGGTTCAAACAGTGACTAAGACTAAAAGTCCAGGTCGAATAGAGGCTGGGAAAAGATTAGCTGAATATAACAGACAAAAGAAATTACAGCTTCAAGCATTAACAGAAAAGACTGACGTAACATCATCAGTGACACTACCATTAGAACCAACACATACCCCACAAAGTGATAAAAAAACAACTAAACCTGAAACAACAAAATATATAGTTGCTGGATTTGTTGTCGGATTTGGTTACGTAGGTTACCAATTATATAAAAAATACAAACCAAACACTCGAACAGGGTCCAAAAAATCAAACACTCCAAAAATAAAAGAAGAAGTCTCCACATTACCAGCAACACCCAAAGCCGTGGACCCATTTTACATGCAGTAAATAAATTTATTATTTTAATTTTTATGGTATAAAAAAATGAGCGACACAAAGAACTTAATGAACCTTGTCTATCACTCTGCTGTAATAAGTGGACTATCAGTAGCGTATTCTATGCTGGGAAAAAGTCTTCTCAAAATGAAATCAGCAGACCTGAGTAAATTAGACTTCGAAGACAGTGCTAAACTAGTAGTTGTTATAACAGCATCGATTGCAACAAAAGATTTTCTAGTCAAGCAAGGAATTATTCCAGAAAATATTTCTACGTAAATAAAAAGTATGGCAACAATAGCTGTCATGATTGGTGGTGCAGTTATTAACGCATTAGCTTTTAGTGGATCAAACTATTTCTTTTCAAAAGTTAGTAAAGAAGAATCAGCAGAAGAAATGAAGCGACACAATGAGGCATCTGAAAAACTAGCTCAAGCTCAACAAGATTATGAAAAGCAAAGAATAGAAAAACTGGATTTTATTAATGAAAAACTAAAACTTGAGGGTCACGCACAGCATACATTTTCAAACGTCGATGACGCGATCAAAGAATACTATCTTGTTACTGGTGAAGACATATCTATTCCACAACCAAAACTTAGCGACTATTACCAACCAAGCTCAGAACAAAAAAAATGGAGAAATAATATTTGTTCTAGTAGGAATGACATTAGTATATTTTACAGGAGTTTATATTGCTAGAAAAAATGGCAGACGCTAAACTATCAAAAATATATTACTCCCCAATTGGCTACTGGAAAGGGAATACTGCAGTAAAAAAATTACATGCTGCTGTGGGTGGAGATGTTAACCAAATAAAACAGTGGCTTAAAAAACAGGCAATTTGGCAAATATATCTTCCTGCTCCAAGAAAAATAACAAGGCCTCATTTTGAAAACACATCACCTAATGACACACACCAAATGGACCTCCTGTTTCTTCCGCATGACACAATAAGAAAGAGTTTAGTTAGTTAGGAGAGTGCATCATGGTCGTGTATGCACCCTGTCAGAGTAACCAGGAGAGTGCATCATGGTCGTGTATGCACCCTGTCAGAGTAACCAGGAGAGTGCATCATGGTCGTGTATGCACCCTGTCAGAGTAACCAGGAGAGTGCATCATGGCCGTGTATGCACCCTGTCAGAGTAACCAGGAGAGTGCATCATGGTCGTGTATGCACCCTGTCAGAGTAACCAGGAGAGTGCATCATGGCCGTGTATGCACCCTGTCAGAGTAACCAGGAGAGTGCATCATGGTCGTGTATGCACCCTGTCAGAGTAACCAGGAGAGTGCATCATGGTCAGGTATGCATCCTGTCAGTAACCAGGAGAGTGCATCATGGCGTGTGTTGGGGCCGGGGCCGGGGGTGTTACCGTCTGTAATGGTTTTAATGACTGAACATGTGTGGCTGTGGCACCCAAGTTTACAGATTGATTGAGTCCTAATTTTTGATCACGACCTGCAACAATGATTTCATTATTATAATTTGTTATTGTACCCATTTGGAGTTGAAGGTCAGATGGTAACATGTATAACCCGATACCAACTACAAAGTCAACTTTTGATCTCGCATATCTGAGAACGTCTTTGTAACGCTGTATGCTTGATGGGAGATCAACCACTGAATTAATTGAATCTTCAAGATTTGCAAGAAATTGTTTTTGTGCTTCAAATTTACCACTTCCATTTAAAATATTCGATTTTGTTAGTGATTGTGCTCCTAGTAAACACCAGACTTGGCTGCGGAAAGGCTAAGGGAGGAAACCCCTGACATCAAAGCCCCCGTGTCTCCGGGGAAGGCTTTTGAGCCAGAGACTAGGACAAGGACAGTCTGAAATAAAACCTACGACCCGAGGACCTCGATGCCATCGTCCCAGCTTGCTAGGCCATGGCAGATGAACCAAGGGTTTAAAGGGTGGGGCCAGTACTGCGCACACTGCACTCCACCAAAAAGCTCCACTGCGCAGGCTTTAGGAAACGTCCACGGACCATGACGCTGACCATTCCAAGTCCTGTAGCGATGGGCGAGGGGCGAAACGGCAGGTGAAAGATGTCACTGGAAGCCGCAGTCTCAAACCTGCATGCAGGCGGTTCAGGATATTGGTCGCCTGATGTTGACCTGGGGATGACAACATCACTCGGCACACCCTGAACGACCAAGCAGCCTTCTCTAGGGACAGCACTGCTTGCTCCAAACGGAGAGGGGCCTAGAAAAGGTGGCCTAACCAAAGCTCGTCCCCTCGCAACCCCAGTTGGCTAGCCGCGGTCAACGGGCATCTTCTCCTGCGGTCAAAAAACAAGAAAGAATAACGGATCCACTCTCATGACGACCACGACCGGACTCAATGTAGCATGCTGGAACGTCCGAACCATGCTCGACAAAGCAGACAGCGGACGCCCTGAACGTCGCTCCGCCCTCATTGCCCATGAATTGCGGAGGTTAAACATCGACATCGCCGCGCTCAGCGAAGTACGCCTTCCGGACGAAGGCAGCCTCCAAGAACTTGGTGCTGGGTACACCCTCTACTGGTCAGGCAGGCCTGCATCAGAAAGACGGCTCTCAGGCGTGGGTTTCATGGTCAAGACATCCATTGCGACTAAGCTGGAAAACCTACCAACGGGCCACTCAGATCGCATCATGTCCATGCGCCTCCCACTGAGACACCAGCAACACGTCACCCTTCTCAGTGTGTACTCCCCAACCCTCCTGGCAGAGCCTGCTGAAAAGGACAAGTTTTACACTGACCTGCGCAGCCTCCTACAGAGTACCCCAGCAGACGACAAAGTCATCATCCTTGGCGACTTCAACGCCAGAGTGGGCCAGGACTCTG
This sequence comes from Semisulcospira habei, assembly GCA_036245525.1. Taxonomy (NCBI): domain Eukaryota; kingdom Metazoa; phylum Mollusca; class Gastropoda; family Semisulcospiridae; genus Semisulcospira; species Semisulcospira habei. Next base: position 320,504,262 of record BTPG01000001.1, read on the forward strand.
AAGCCTGGAAAGGAGTCCTCGGCAAGCATGGCGTGGGGAACTGCAATGACAATGGCCGCCTACTGTTGGAGTTCTGTGCGGAGCAGCAACTGGTCATCACCAACACTACTTTTCAGCAAAAGGACAGTCGAAAGACCACCTGGATGCATCCTCGCTCCAAACACTGGCACCTTATCGACTATGTCCTAGTGCGTCAGAGGGACCGCAGTGACGTCCTCCTCACCAGAGTGATGCCCAGCGCAGAGTGCCACACTGACCACCGCCTTGTCCGCTGCAAACTCAGGCTCCACTTCAAGCCAAAACCCAAGAAATGGGGGCCCCCCAAGAAAAAGCTTGATGTTGCCAGCCTTCAGCGTGATGATGTGAAAGCTGCCTTTCAGACAGATTTACAGCGCAGGCTCAAAGACACAGCGGACCCAGTAGACTCCTCCCCTGAAACACTTTGGGAACAACTAAAAACTGCTATTGCAAAATCCTCTGCAGAAGTCTTGGGTTTCGCCAGAAAGAAGAACAAAGACTGGTTTGACGAAAACGATGTAGAGATCCAGGAACACCTAGCAAAAAAAAAGAGCCGCCCATCAGGCTCACCTAGCCCAGCCTTCCTGCCCTGTGAAGAAGTCTGCCTTCCGCCTCGTCTGCAGCAGTCTCCAGCGCAAGCTCAGAGATCTCCAGAATGAGTGGTGGACCAGACTTGCACAGAGGACCCAGCTTTGCGCTGACAATGGTGACTACAGGGGTTTCTACGAAGCACTGAAAGCAGTGTATGGCCCCAGGCACCTGGTACAAAGTCCCCTGCGAAGCGCGAACGGCCAGGCACTCCTCACAGATAATACCTCCATCTTGAACCGCTGGTCGGAATACTTTCAGAGCCTCTTCAGCGCTGAGCGCACTGTTCAAGAAGCAGTCGTCCTACAAATCCCACACCTCCCAGTAAAGGTTGAATTGGACGAACCGCCCACCGCTGAAGAGACCCTCAAAGCCATCCATCAGCTCAAGAGTGGCAAAGCAGCAGGCATTGATGGAATACCGCCAGAGATCTGGAAACATGGAGGCACAGCACTGCACAACAAGCTCCATGACCTCTTTCTCTGCTGCTGGGAGGAAGGAACACTACCAAAAGATCTCCGTGATGCAGTCGTTAACACCCTGTACAAGAACAAAGGCGAGAAGTCTGACTGTTCCAACTACCGGGGAATTACCCTGCTGTCCATTGCTGGGAAAATCCTTGCAAGGCTGCTCCTGAATCGGCTGGTACCTGCCATCGCTGAAGACCAACTCCCAGAGGGCCAGTGTGGCTTCAGAGCAAACAGGAGCACCACCGATATGGTCTTCGTGCTGAGACAGCTACAGGAGAAGTGCCGCGAGCAGAACAAAGGGCTGTACGTAACGTTTGTCGACCTAACAAAAGCGTTCGACACTGTGAGCAGGCAAGGCATGTGGCAGATCCTGGAGCGACTTGGCTGTCCCCCAAAGTTCCTCAACATGATTGTCCAGCTACACGAGGACCAGCAAGGCCAGGTCAGACTCAACAATGACCTCTCAGAACCATTCCCTATTCTCAACGGTGTAAAGCAGGGCTGCGTGCTGGCACCGACCCTCTTCACCATCTTTTTTAGCATGATGTTGAAGCAGGCCACAGTGGACCTCGATGATGACGATGCAGTGTACATCAGGTATCGTCTCGATGGCAGCCTGTTTAACCTCAGACGACTGCAGGCCCACACGAAAACCCTAGACCAACTGATTCGCGAGCTGCTTTTTGCTGATGATGCTGCCCTCGTTGCACACACAGAGAGAGCCCTGCAGCGCATCACGTCTTGCTTCGCAGATGCTGCCCAGCTCTTTGGACTCGAGGTCAGTCTTAAAAAGACAGAGGTCCTCCATCAGCCGGCACCCAAGACAGTGTACCGCCCTCCTCACATCACCATCGGCGAGTCTGAACTAAAGTCAGTGCACCAGTTTACTTACCTTGGCTGCATTATCACGTCGGACGCCAAGCTGGACAAGGAGCTTGACAGCAGGCTGGCAAAAGCGAACAGCGCTTTCGGGCGACTTTTCAAGCGGGTGTGGCACAATCAGCAGCTGAAAACAGGCACCAAGATCAGCGTGTACAGAGCTGTGGTCCTCACCACCCTGCTGTATGGTTCCGAGTCCTGGGCCCTCTACCGCAGCCAACTACGACTCCTCGAACGCTTCAACCAGCGCTGCCTGCGTACCATCCTGGGCATTCACTGGAGTGACTATGTCACCAACGTCGAGGTCCTTGAACGGGCTGAAACTGTGAGCATCGAGGCTTTGCTGCTGCGGACACAGCTCCGCTGGGCGGGGCATGTCTCCAGGATGGAGGATCATCGCCTACCAAAGATCACCCTGTTCGGCGAGCTTGCTACTGGACACCGTGACAGAGGGGCACCAAAGAAGAGATACAAAGACTGTCTCAAGAAGTCACTTAGTGCCTGCCAAATTGACCACCACCAGTGGTCTTCGCTTGCTGCGGACCGTGACACCTGGCGCTCCACCATTTACAAGGCAGCTGTCTCCTTTGAGGACTCTCACAGAGCTAGCCTTAAGGACAAGCGGCTCAGGAGAAAAAACAGAGATGCCGCAGCTCAGAACCCTGGCCATACCTTCCCCTGCAGCCACTGCGGTCGAACCTGCCTGTCTCGGATTGGCCTCCGCAGCCACGAACAAGCCTGCAGACGTCGTGGGCAACTCCTATAAAATCTTCGTTCGCGAAGTCAAGCCAAGAGAGTCATTAGATTCAGCACAGTTCCTGCTTTTAGAATATCTATTTGGTTTTGTACGATCTGTAACCAGTCTTAGTTAGATTTACGTTTTTCATGCTTTTTCGCGTTTCGCTTCGCTTGTGTGACAGTCATTAAAAAATCATATTAAATTCAGTTTAGTGTTAAGCGTTTTCTAATTTAGTTCATTGTAAAGCTTTTAAATTCCGATTGGGAAATGCTAAGATTGATTAAAAGAAGTACCCAACGGAGAAAGAAACACGCTTAGAAATGACGGGTACAACACAATTTATTAATATTTCGGGTAAATACCCTTTGTCAAAATAGACAAACAAACAACAGAGAGATTAGCCGCTACTTATCTTCATTGGCAAAATTAATGTGGCAACTGAAGGAGGTGACGAAAAATAAAAGAAAAGGAAGAACAAAAATGCTGAAAAAATAAAAATGACGTCAACGAAAAATCGTAAGAGAGAGACTCGGAAAGAACCTGAACACGAGAGACAAGAGTATGTGCAAGCACGTGCAGGAGCGAGCGAAAGAAAAGGCGTGTAGATGAGGCCAGAGAAAGAGAGAGAGAGAGAGAGAGAGAGAGAGAGAGAGAGAGAGAGAGAGAGAGAGAGAGAGAGAGAGAGAGAGAGAGAGAGAGAGAGAGAGAGAGGAGAGAGAGAGAGAGAGAGAACGAACGGGGATTACCCTTGGGCACGAAGTAGGCTGAGTGTCTAATACACAAAGCCTGCTATACACCAACCCGAAGGCAAACTTTATATCACCTTCAAGTAGAGGACTACCTCGGGGAAAAACGGGAGGACCCCGGGAAAAAACCCAGCATTTAGCACGGTACACAACAAGTAATAAGTCATGAAAACAAAGCAAATAATCAAATTCAGTAAGATAATATAGGTATAAGTGGAGAGTAGGTAGTTGTGAAACCGTCTTCAAGGGTAACTCAAAAAATAAGGGGGGGGGGGAGAGAGAGAGAGAAAGAGAGAGAGAGAGAGAGAGAGAGAGAGGGAGAGAGAGAGGGAGAGATACGGGGGCGGGGGGGGGGGGGGGAGGGGGAGGGAAGGAGGAAGGGGGAAGAAGGGAAAAGGAAAAAGCGTAAAGAGAGAAAGAGGGCTAGAGAGAAGTGTTAAAGGGGGTAGGGGGGGAAAGAAAGAGGGAGAGAGGTAGAGAGAGAGAGAGAGAGAGAGAGAGAGAGAGAGAGAGAGAGAGAGAGAGAGAGAGAGAGAGAGAGAGAGAGAGAGAGAGAGAGAGAGAGAATCAATGAATCAATGAATCAATGAAACTTTATTTTACAACGGTTTAGGCATTGACATCGTCATCGACACAGCCATTTTACAAACCTGCCGTTGCTAACAACTACAAGACTAACTACAAATATACATACATATAAGTAAACATAATTCTTGCAAACAGATGACAACACTGTTCACATAGACAGACATATTCATAGACTCACAGACACCCCAACCCCACCCGCCCCCCTTCACACATAGACAGAGCTAATAGTCCAAATTATAAATGAAAAGGATAACAGACTTAATTGGGAATAAATTGGACCCAGCATAAAAAGAAACATATAATACAAGTGGTTAAGGCATCCCTACGAGTGATCCACAAAATATTTGCAGAGACACTTTTTAAAAGACGCTAGCGAGGAGGTGGATTTTACATGGTCGGGAAGTGCATTCCAGATAAGTGCCCCTGAGAAGGATAAGCTAGTTTTATATAGATCGATCCTTGGTTTAGGGACTATGAAAAGCTTTCTGATGTTTCCAAGCTTGGACTCAGACTTACGGAACAAAGTGGAGATGTACTCAGGTGTTTTGCGTTTCCACACTTTGAACATAAAGATTGCTTTGTTATATTTAAAATGACCTTGAAGAGGTAGGAGACCTGCTTTTGAGAGCTTTTCTTCAGTGCTTAGGTGTGGATCAGGGCAGATTATTTTGGCCGCTCGTCTGCGTAGAGAATTGAGTCTCTTTAAATGGACCTCACTACATCCATCCCATACCGTTGACGCATAATCGATATAAGAACGTATGTGAGCGTTATAAAATAGTTTACGGGTATCTGAATCAGTATAATATTTCAGTTTTGATAACATAAAGAGATTTTTGGCTACTATTTTGCATAAGGCGTCTGTATGAGCTTGCCATTTTATCTGACTGTCGATTGTAATCCCCAGTACTCGATGTTCATTTACCTGTTCTACCTGACTACCTTTAAGTGAAAGGTTAAGTAATAGAGGTGTTATCTGCTGTTTTTGGCGCGTGGCCACTACCATCGATTTCGTTTTTTTTGGATGAACAACCATAGAATTGTTTATACACCAAGCTGATACTTCATGAAGACTTTGTTGTAGGTTGTCGGAAATTACATGTATATCTTTACTAGTAGTATGAACTGAGGTGTCATCAGCAAAAAGGTCGCATTGTACATCTTGGCACGTAATATGTAGAGGCAAATCATTGATAAATAAGCAAAACAGTACAGTACAGACCATTGGGGCACACCGAAGCTTACATCTTTGAGAGAGGAGTATGAGCCATGAACAAGAACCTTTTGTTTTCTTTTAGTAAGGTAAGATGTGAAAAAAGCAACTGCGTCACCGTTATTGAGGTATGTGTGAAGCTTAGCAGTCAGAATAGTGTGGTTAATCAGATCAAAAGCATTCTTAAAATCCAGATAGACTACTCCTGTTAACTGTGACTTATTCATACCCTTGAGCCATGTGTCAACAAGGCGTGTAAGTGCTGTGTGGCATGAATGCTGCTGACGAAATACGGATTGGAAAGGGTGGAGGAGCTTACGGTTTTCTAGGTAAGCAAGCCGGTGTTTATGAACGTGCCTTTCCAGTGATTTGGACAAAACAGATAATAAAGAAATAGGCCGATAATTATTAGGGTCAGAACGATCTTTTGTTTTTGGAAGTGGAATTACTTTGGCATATTTAAGTTCGTTAAGAAAAGTGTTATGCTGGATACAGAGATTATAAATATAAGTTAAGGATTCTACAATGTATGGGAGAGACAGTTTAAGTATTTTCGGGCTGATGTCATCAGGCCCCGAGGACTTTTTATTTGGAAGGTTACTTATAAGTAAACCCACTTCATAAACAGCTAACATAGGGATGTTGAAGGGGGCTGTGCCCATTGTTCTTTGTTGACAAAACTCAGACAGCATATTTGAACAGTGATAAGTGTTATCCTGGCTTGGCGATATTAGGGATTTGGCAATCAAAAGAAAATGATCATTGAATGTATCAGCAGTAAGATTAGTGGGAATGGTAGTTGCGGTACTTGGAGACCCCCTAGTAAGTGTGTTTAAAAGGCGCCATATAGTAGAGGAATCTTTGCTGTCTTTAACCGTGTCACGAACTAACTTTTTTCTTGCCTCTCTGATCATGTATTTAACACGGTTACGCTGTTGCTTATATTCAGTGAACATTTTATTGCTACGTAGATCGTTTCTAAGCGCCATCGCCTGCATGATTTCCGGAGTAAGCCAGGGAGGAAGAGTGTTAGATTTTACCCTCCTCTCGCGTAGAGGAGCATGTTTATTAAGTACATTTAGGAAAAGAGAGTACCAAACTACTGAGGGCGGTATTAGGATCATAGGACAGGAGCAAGTCATTAAAAGGAGTATTATCTAGATCAAATAGAAATTAGTCTTTCCTGAAGTGTTTGAATGTCCTATACGTTATAGTTGTATGGCCGTTCTTTTTTTGTTTAGGGAGTTTAGAAGACCAGGAGCAAGCCACAGGATAATGATCACTAACACTAAGTTTTGAGACATCAACGTCAGAGGCGGCTTTGGGATTATTAGTATATGTGTGGTCTATAAGGGTGGAAGTAGTTGGAGTAATTCTGGTGGGTGATTTTAATAACTGAGCTAAGCCAAACAGAGATGACGTTGAGCCCCAGGCGGGGTGCGGCTTAAGTAAATCTATATTAAAATCGCCCAATAGAAGAATGTCGGCCTTCTTTTTTAAAGCTCTGTCAAGCTTCTGACTAAACTGATCGTACCACTCAAACGTTGAGGCGGGATTTCTATATAAGAACCCAATTAATACCGGTTTTGATTTCGGACACTTAACTTCGACCCATACGCACTCCACCCCCATCATTTCTAGGTCGACGCGTCGATGAACTAAATGCTGGATAGAATTATGAATATAGACAGCGATGCCAGTTTGACCGGGAGAAAAGGGGTCTATAACTGAAAAATTGGGGATACTGATTGCTGCATCGCTCACACAGGAACTCAGGCGCGTCTCACTCAGTCCAAACAGGTGGAACGGTGTAGGATCGTTAATATATACAGATATGTCGGCTAGTTTGTTGTACAGATGAAACACATTGATGTGCCCTATTCTCATAACTGCACCTTTGATGGAAAATTCGCTTGGACTTATTACAAAATACAGAGTGCACAAAATAAAAATGAAGAAACAAATGAATACAGAAAAACACGGAAATAAAAAAAGTACTATAAAACGATAAAAGGCCACGTAATTGAATAAAAGTCCTCCAGAGAACAAGTAGCAGTTAATCTACTGAGCTCTCAAAAACTCGCTGCGGGAGTGACTAAACCAGAAGAAAAAAGTGACGCAACTTGAAACGCCGCATGGAACACCTGTATGTTCGGCTGTCACTAAGTTCCCTTCTTTGACGTTCCAGTACAGTTTTGATTAAATCACTCAAGCTAATAGTCTGTCTCACTGTAAAGACACGACAGAGACTGAAAATTAAAGTCTTTCTTTTGAAATGAGCACAATCTTTACAGTGTAAACTAACACTGGCACAGTCTCTGGTGGTAACACTCAATGTTACTGTCACATCAATTTATGACCAACGCGGCTAGAAGGCACAACCAAAGTAATCAATAAACAGCACAGTGTAACCTTTTGGATGCAGACAATAACGTTGGTAGTCAGTCTAACTGATTTACGGTAAGAGCAAGTTACATCTGTAACAATAGCAGTCAGCTTGCCGTGCTCGAGTTCACAATCACCAAATATAAACGTCTAATTAAAGCGTCAGTAAATCAGTGATGAACACCACCTACTAGTTCAACAATGAAAATTAACCCTTTTGTTCATGCATCCACCGGTGCTGTTTGCAGCATCGGTGGTTGCATGCACAAGGGGGTTAAGCAAATTAGTGGCCGATAAATCCCTGAAAAAAAGGCTGCGGTTAACTCTTGTCAGTTGATATCGCAGCTAATCAGTTAATAGTAGACACCACCTATTAACCCAACAATGGACAATTAATCCTCTTGTTCATGCATCCATCGGTACTGTTTGCAGCACCGGTGGTTGCATGCACAGGAGGGTTTATGAGATTATTAGCCGTTAAAGCCCTGAATGAATGGCTGTAGGAGCTGCGCAAGCATGCGCATCCTCTGCGTTGCGTCTAATCCGGGTGTAATTGCAGGGCTCTCCCACCCTCTGGTCGGTGTGGGATTAGCGGCGGCGAGGGCGTGAAGGGCGCTGTTAGAGCTCGCGGTGCCTTGGTCGGAGGGTGGAATGCGCGAAAATAGCGTTCTGACGGAGTGAACTGCCCGGCGTGACCTTGCTGGGGACAGAACGTCGGAGGGTAACCAGGCTGGGCAGAATTGTACATGGCATTATCAGACATGTTGAACTGGGTTGAGCAGAATGGGCTTGGCAAATTTGAGACTGTTGAAAATGGGCTTGAACGTGGTTGGAATTAGTTTGGCTGGGAGGGGCTTGGTTGTTGTGGGGGTGGGCGTTGGTGTGGGCGTCGTGGTTGGGGTGGGAATGGTTGGGATGGGTATGGACTTTGAAATTGTTTCCTCCATTTGCTTGTCCCCATCCTGTGCCCCTGCCAACAGCCTGATTCTGGTAGTGCTGTGGCCCTCGATTTTGAGGGTTGGTAGGCGCATGACGATCCGCTTTCGGCACATCGTATCCCGGTGAGCGGCGTGTTGCTCCGGCGAACCTGATGGCGAGTGCCAGTCGCTTGGTGCCTTCCTCTGTCAGGTGACTTCTGTCTCTCTGGAACAGAGTCTGACGCGGCGCAAGATTAGCTGTCAAGAAACGGGGGACATGGTCGATGTAGGGGATCTTGGCCTGCTCACACACAGCCCTGAGGTTGTCGTTGGAAGCAAACACAGCCTTTGCCAGGTAATGTTCAGTACCACCTGGAATGATGCAGGATATGTACACAGCGGCGCTGGGAAAGGCTGAGCGTAGGAGACGGAAGAGCTGGTCCCAGGACTGCTTGCTGACGGCGCCCACTTTGCAGCTGTTGATACCAACATGCGTCGTCACACGGCGGATGTGGGGCATTGGTGGCAAAGTGCGGAGCCACTCAGTGACATCAGCTACAGTCAGGCCGGAGACAGACAGATTCTGTACAAGGGCACCGTCGACAGACATCCTGCGCTCGTCAACACCTTTCAGCACAGAATCCCCGATTAACAGCGTGTTGACACCTGGACGTACTTGCAGGAGCTGAAGCTGTTCCAGGGGTGCATTGTTCTTAGCGCTGATGTTACTGTCGTTGGTAATGCGGGTGGAGGTATCGTGGCCTCGTCTGTGCTCGGGTGCATTGTCCTTAGCGCTGATGTTACTATCGTTGGTAATGCGGGTGGAGGTATGGTGGCCTCGTCTGTTCTCATCCAACTCAGACAATACAGAGTACCGGTTTTTTTACCGGAACTTGTACGAGGAGTGTGTTGTCGGTCGTGGTAGAGTCTTTAGGGGGAGAGGACATGAGGGATTGTGAGACACTATCTTCTTGGGGTGAGCATTTGGGGGCGTTGGGGTTTTCGTTGGCTGGTTCAAAATTCTGGGTGTTGCTGCAGGCACTTGCTTTAGAAAGGGATTCCACTTGCTTTTTTAGGTCTTTTAGTCTACTGGCATGGTTGTCTCTACTGCTAGCCAGTTGAGTCACTTTCTCATTTAGCCTGACGTGGTCCGCTGAGAGTCCTTCTACAGCTGAGTTAATGCTTTCTGCATATTCCTCAACTGCCTTTCTCCCACTCTTCGCCTTGACCTCGTTATCTCGCACAAGACAGTCCATCTCTGCAAGGGTCTTAGTGTGTGCAGCACACTGGTTCTTGACATTAGCCAGTTCAGTTCGCACTTCTTGTAGCTGGATTTGGAGGCACCTAATAGTAGCCAGCATCCTCCAAAACAACCAGGCTGGGGCCAGGAAGGCTGAAGACCTGCCAGTGTTAGCTGAAGAGGTGGAAACAGCCGTACGCAGCCTGAAGGGAGGAAAGTCTCCAGGTGTAGACAACGTACCTGCTGAACTGTTGAAACATGGAGGAGAAGTAACAACGAAGGTCCTCACTACACTCTGTCAAAAGATCTGGGAGCAAAAGAAATGGCCAGTAGAATGGACACAGTCTCTAGTGATCCCGTTCCCCAAGAAAGGAAACCTGAAACAGTGCCAGAACTACAGAACTATCAGTCTGATAAGTCACCCTAGCAAAGTAATGCTTAGAATCATTCTCAACCGCCTCAAAACTTTCGCCGAGGAACTGCTGGCAGAAGAACAGGCTGGCTTCAGAGTTGGAAGAAGCACTGTAGAGCAGATTTTCAACTGTCGCGTCCTGATCGAGAAACATCTGCAGCATCAGCGCGAACTCTACCACAACTTCATTGATTTCAGGAAAGCATTTGATCGCGTCTGGCACGACGGACTCTGGCAAGTCATGAGATCGTTCAACATAGAGGAGGGACTGATAGAAGCGCTTTACAAGAACGCCTGCAGCGCGGTTCTACTTAACAATCAGTCAGGCGAGTTCTTCAGGACGACGATCGGTGTCCGTCAAGGATGTCTGCTCTCTCCTGTCCTTTTCAACATATTCCTGGAGAAGATCATGCAGGAAACCCTCCACGACCACCATACTTCAATCTCTATTGGTGGCAGATCCCTGTGCAATCTTCGATTCGCAGACGACATTGACCTCATGGCAGGCAGCAATAGTGAGCTCCAAAACCTGACAGACAAACTTTCAACTAGCGCAGGGTCTTATGGCATGGAGATCAGTACGGATAAAAGCAAAGTGATGATCAACACCACAAGCGACAGCAGCAGCAACATTCACATGAACGGCCAGAAGCTAGAAGAGGTCAATAGGTTCAAGTACTTGGGAGCCACCCTGTCCAAAGACGGTAGTTGCATAGCAGAGATCCGTATCAGGATAGGTACAGCAACATCCGCAATGGCCAGGCTGGACAGGATATGGCGAAGTAACTCCATCAGCTTCACCATCAAGTACAGGCTTTACAAGTCCCTCGTAGTGTCTATTCTACTCTACGGCTGTGAGACTTGGACACTGCTTGCAGACTCAGAAAAGAAAATCCAGGCCTTTGAGAACAAGTGCCTGAGGAAGTTGCTCCGCATCTCGTACCGCGAGCACAAGACCAACGAATATGTACGGAGCATCGTCACTTCCCTGGTGGGCCCACATGAACCCCTTCTGGCAACCGTGAAACGGCGCAAGCTTGCTTGGTTTGGCCACGTGACCCGACACAACACCTTGTCCAAGACTATCCTCCAGGGCACTCTCGAAGGAAGTCGTCGGCGAGGTCGTCAGAGAAAGAGTTGGGTCGCAAACATAAAAGAATGGACCGAACTCGAGATGCCAGACTTGCTTGCCACCGCCCAAAATAGAACTCAGTGGAGAGCACTGTCTGTTGCTGCTGTTTTTCAGTCCCCCCAACGCCCAGTTCGGGCAAGGGACTGATGATGATGATGAATAGTAGCTACGTTCAGGGCTAGTTGCTGCTGCATTCGCGCAACGCACGTTAGTTCTGGGTTTTGTGCTATTTGTGCTAGAGTTGCGAGTGAAATGGGCTGATCAGCGGTTGTTGTCGAGAGGTCGCAAGGCTGGTAAAATGTAATGGCCGGCTGGCTGACCTGGGTTAAGGACACATGAGTAATCAGGTCAGATAAGGAGGGACTGCTGTTATCTCCCGAGGCGCTGCTGGGGACTGAAGAGTCGGCATCTTTGGATCCACTGACGCCAGTCGTGTCACTGGCCGACACGTCATCTCCCGAGGCGCTGCTGGGGACTGAAGAGTCGGCATCTTTGGATCCACTGGCGTCAGTCGTGTCACTGGCCGACAAGTCAGGATTAGTTTCGATAGCCTGGGCTGGAGTTCTGTGAGTCTTGTCAGATTCAGATGCAGTGTGTTTCGCTTTCGTGGCTGGTGGCTGCGGGGTGTGGGTAGCGCTTGCACTAATCTCCTTTGTGCATTTAGCCGAAACGTCACTGACGGCATCTTTGGTCAGAGATGAGACTGCACTAATCTCATCAGTGCAGTCAGACGGAACATCGCGGGCGGTGTCAGTGGGTAGAGGTGACGGGATTTCATGTGCGGACTGGGATTGAGAGGAAGCCATGTTGTCTACAGTGTCTTTTAACATCCGAAATTCTTCATCGACCCATTCTTGGCAGCAGTTTCCTTGAATAGTAACAGTCCCTGTGGTGTAATATACAGTTATTGTGACGAGTTTCTTCGATCCATTCCACAGTTGCACAAGTGTTTCAAACAGTTTGTTGGTGTACGGAGGGTCAATGGGAACAGGTGCACTCAGTACGCTTTGTTTCTTGTCTCTGTCTTCCCAGCGCAGATTCACACCTGTGGGCATAAGCTCTTCAACATATAGAGTATGCAGAACACGTCGCCATAGGGGAACTCTTGTTATGTCGGACTCAAACTTTACTTGGATCGGGTCTCTCGTTAGGATAATCTTTTCAATGGAAAGGCGAGAGTTTGATGAAGAGGAGCGTGTTGAGGGGCCCATTGTAAGGGGATTGTGGTGTCGCTGGTGGAGAGAGAGAGAGAGAGAGAGAGAGAGAGAGAGAGAGAGAGAGAGAGAGAGAGAGAGAGAGAGAGAGAGAGAGAGAGAGAGAGAGAGAGAGGGGGGGGGGGAAAGGTGGGGTGGGGTCGGAAGACAACCAGCCAGAGCCACCAGCCCCACCCAACAGGCACCCACCAGCCCACAGAAAAACACACAGGCACGCAACAAGACGACCACATTCATCCCCAAGGGATGCATACGATCGCCCCGCCCCGAAACCGCGTATCACTCCGTGTTCCGGAGACCGGGCGCCAGACAGGGAAGGGCAAGGGATCCAACTAAACGTTCTGCCAGCGCTGAGAAAGTCCCCAAGGGAAATGTACAAATCAACTAGCGCCAACCTCACCTATCTGGTTAGTGAGTAGTAAAATAGTGAGGTAAAAGTACAGTTAGCAGACACAAGCAAAGGTAAAAAATGTTCAACTTTCATATTCATCCCGATTGGCGCCACAGTGCCCAGTTTATTAATTAGAAATTTTTCAGGGTCTTTCCTGGCCCAGACATTACTGGCTTGCATAAGCCGGAGGCCTTTAACCCGAATGTCCGAGACGGAGTGGTCGGTCTGATTGAAATGTCGTCCGACCGGTCTGTTGTATTGGTACTTGACAGACTGAAGATGTTCTTTGAAACGGTCGTTGATGGTTCTTTCCGTCTCTCCAACATAGAGTTGGCTGCATTTCACACAGGAGATGACATAAATCACGTTGGTGGTTTGACACGTGAAGTATCTGTCTATGTTGAATTTGTAACGTGGCCCATTCACCACAGTGGAAGGGCAAATAAAAGGACACGTCTTGCAATTAGGAACATTGCACGGAGTGGTATGACGGGGCTTGAGAGTAGAGAGAACAAGCATGTCCCGCAAATTAATATCCCTCTTGAAAGCTACCAACGGAGGTTCAGAAAAAGATAGCAGCAGATTCTTGACTGGATGACAAAAGACCCCAGTTAGAAAGAAGAATTTTACAAACCGGATTGGTGTGGGGATGGTAGATCATGGTTACGATAGGCCTGTCACTATCAGCGGTAGGTTTAGTGTGCAGTGTAATCGCGCGACTAAGTTTTTGAACCGTTTGGAGAGATCCTTGAACAACAGTATGTGGGTAATGTCTGTCGATGAAAAATCCAGCCATTTATTTGGATTGAACATCAAAATCTGAATCTTCGGAACATATTCTTTTTAGCAGAAGAAACTGGAAATAAGGGATGCTGTTTTTAGTTTTGGGGTTGTGAGAAGATCGGTAGTCGAGGTAGGAATGTGAGTCGGTAGGTTTGTAATGTATTGAAGTTTTCAACATTCCGCAGTCAATCCTAATGTTCATGTCCAGAAAGTCGACTGAAGTAGTTGATATAATGTATGTGAACTTGATGGATGGGTGGAAGTCCTGCACGAAGTGAATGAAGTCTAAAAGTGCAGCTTGGGTCATGTGTGTAGCTCCTAAACCGTCATCGATGTAGCGTTTATACATCTCAGGGACAGGCCCGGTGTATTGCTGAAGAATCTGTTGCTCAAGGAAACCCATGAAAAGGCAAGCATAGCTGGGTTTAAGATTTATTAGTATTGAATGTATAGTTCGCTAGTTATTAAAGTATATTCAGGTAGGAATTAGCACAGTTTTTGCTCGTTTCTTTGTCTAGCAGAGCCGTTTCGCCTACGCGAGGGAGTTGCTCTCTCCGCAGCCCGCGCTGTGCCAATTTAAAGCCGAGCATCCGGCGCACTTTTAGCAGACGACTATTTGCGTACCATTATCAGTGTGTGTAGCTAGTAGCGTGCCGGCTTCACGTCGAGTATTTGATCAACTTGTGTTTCTGGAAACTGGACTGCGGGTCGAGTGCCTTGTATTGCTTTTTGTTGGTTATGAAATAAAAGAACCAGAACACTGGCCAGGAGTTAGCTCCCCTTTGTCAAATACAACCCACACCACCTGCACATCATCACATCCCCTCGGCTCGGTGACATTTGTGTGTGTGGGAGGGGGGGGGGGCAGGGGGATGGGGGGGGGGAGGTCAGTCAGATCCGTTAACTTCCGAATTCCGAGACTAAGGTTTCCTATTTTTCGGCGCCAAGCTAATCTGGTACTACCCTTGAATTATCATGGTCGATCCATCTCCTGCTACAGGTGCATAGTCGTTAGATGACGCCTCCATTTGGGAAATATGTGCGTTGGGTTGAATGAGTTAATAGTATATACACACGTGAATGTCTTGATATTAACCCCTTGAGTGCCAGCGCATTTTGTTCTCATGATATCGCTGTGTGCCAGGGCAAAATCACTATTTGTGTGTTCCTGTCTTTAAAAGGGCACTAGCCTTTAATTGCTTGGCCTATGTGCTTAAAATTTCACAGGATGAACGTTGACACCAAGTACTGTGTTCTGAGTAAACTCTGGCATGATCTGACAATTCAAACTGTGTTTGTGTTTGTTTTACTTTGGAAATCCCCCCCCCCCCCCAATCCCCCCCCCCAAAAAAAAAAAAAAAAAAAAAAAAAAAAAAAAATGGACAACCGCGACAGGAGGCAAACAAGGCACACACAAATGACAAAAATCTGACAAACTGACAGAATTTAGTGCGCAAAACATTTATAGGCCACAGCTTAACTCTTCCTCAGTTCTATCATCATCGTTCATGATCTGCTGTGCCACCTCAAGCGCTTTGAAACGCTCAAAATTATGAAAGTTTCACAAAACTTGAAGCGAGCGCCGCCATTGCTCCACTCTAGCAATTAAAAGCGCCAACACCCTACAGCAGGAGATTGAGTGACCATGATAATTCAAGGGTAGTGCCAGATTAGCTTGGCGCCTGAAGGCGCCAAGCTAATCTGGCACTACCCTTGAATTATCATGGTCAATCCACCTCCTGCAAGTGGTACATAGTCGTTAAGTAACACTTCCAAAATTCAGGAAATGCGCCCAAGCCGCTATAAGGGTTAGAAAGTGAAGAATGTATGGTCCCTTTTGGCGATTCTGCACCAATCGAAGAGGCATATGGCCAGAAGCTAGTATAAGCGAAGTAACCCTTGCATTTCTCAATCGACTGACAAAAGCCACCAGTAAATTCCCCTAGTTTCGTGAGCACTTTTACCGTGAGCACATTCCATGTATAACGCACGTGAGGCATTAGGTAAAGGCAGAGTCGCCACTAAAGTTATACGGGGGGTGGCAGTCAAGGAGTTAATTAATGTTTATTGAATGGTTTTTATTTTTACTGTTCGTCCACAATACTGTAATTGCCCTTTGGGATAAATAACGTTTTTCTTCTTTTATTAATTGATTTGAATTGAATTAATCTTATATGAGAAATCGGGGCCTCCATATTTGTCAGGTATTCGTTCAGATATTAAAAATGTAATTATCTACAAATGTCTTCATTCAGGCTAAATGAATTGCAGATACAGTGTTCGTGTAGAAACAGAAGACTACAATGTTTTGCACTTGTTATAAAACAATTAATAAGAAATTGGGTATCAACCTCTCTTTTTAGGGTTTTGATATTTTAAAAATTGTTTTCAAGTTTGGGGGGATTCCTGTTCACTTTGGAGCCAACCCGCGATTTTTCTTTAGTAAATGCGAGCCACCTTAGGCTTGAATAACGATTCCATGTTTGTTTCACTATTATTCTGCTTGTTAATCGTTTCAGTAACAAGCACGCCGGTCTCAGTTCGAAAACACGTTAACCCATTCAGCCCTGACGCATTACAGCAGGAGATGGGTAGACCATGATAATTCAAGGGTAGTGCCAGATTAGCTTGACGCCTGTCGGCGCCAAGCGAATCTGGCACTAACCTTGAATTATCATGGTCGATCCATCTCCTGCAGCAGGTGCATAGTCGATAGATGACGCCTCCAAAATTTGGGAAATACGTGCTTCGGGCTGAATGAGTCAATGTGACCAGCTCCAGGGCGGGCCTTATTGGCTAAAATGTGCCGATACATCCTTCTTTTCACAATCCATATGAGAAGACACACGTAACGCTGGTTTTCTACTGCTGTTGGTAGTGTCGGGGGAACTCGCCTGCGTAGCCAAGGAAGAAGGTCAGGTATCATTATTTTACCGCATTTGTCTGATTAGTCCCGTGTTCGCCCTTATTATTATTATTATTATTATTATTATTATTATTATTATTATTATTATTATTATTATTATTAACTCATTCGAGACGTGCCGCCTCCGGATACGCGGCTTATGCCGCGTATCCCGAGGCGGCACGTCTCGAATGAGTTAAGTGTGGTCTGAGTTGACTACATGAAGCATGTATTGTCGGCATTTTTCGCCAAACGGTAGCAATGGTTCTACGAGGTCGGCAGTGGGGCATTGTATCTCTTGTAATGTTTTGGTGCTGACCGATCACAGAAAATGGAGTGACTGCACGACGATTCTCTTCGCTTGCCCACTTTTTGTCAGACAGTTTGTTGTCAGTGAGGGTTGTTTGGTATCTTTTATTATAGCACAGAAGTAGAGTGTTCGTATACTGACACTGTTTGATCCATAGTCAACCGAGCTCGGAACGCCATAGATGACTGTGAATCAAACATTTGCAGAAGTGTCAACCGTTCGGTCTATCTAGAAATGATAGTATACTAACACTCCACTTCGATGTTTTATAGAACCTTTCACAACCACAGAATAGCGATGTTGGTCGAAGCCATCTGTTGAACAAGAGCAGCGCATTTATAAATAAATAACATACAGTAAATAGCATACAGTAACCCCAACAACAACAGTTTAATCAACAAATAAAATTTGAAAACAAATGTCTAATTTGTAAAAGAACAAAAATAAGAAGATTTTTAACTTACATCATATTAAGAACAGAGCGTAATACGAAATTATTTTTGAATCTATAAACCAAAATCTACATTACAATGCAAAGGCGAAGTTGTTTCACTTGTTACTAACTGATCGAAGTCTTGTGGTATTTCGATAAGTAGACATTTTATGTACTTTGCGCGATGTAACGTCTTATTTAAAATCAATAATGGGAAAATGAATATAATTATATTTTCGGATTGTGCGTGGCCTTCTATGTATAGCAAATAAGCTTTAGCCATTCAATTATGGAATATGCGTTGTTTTTGTTGCTGTTGTTGTTGTTGTTGTTGCAAACAGTCACTCTAGCTTGCGAACTGCCTACACTGATGCACCATGCGATCCCAGAAAGCAAGGCGCGGTATGACTAGGACATATGGTGTGGTGGTGTTTTCTATGTAAAAGTGATCTTGAAAGGTTCTTTATCCAAACGCGTACAAAGCCTAAGTACCTATTTTACATACACTAATATTTTACATACAATAATATTTAACTTAAAATGTCGACAGCAAAATTCACATGTACATCACCCAATCTCAAGTACCATCACCCAAGTACAAAAGACATAAAGGGCTTATAGGCAAATTATAAACCACTCCCTACATCGTCACACATTTTCGTCAGAGTATTGGCCTACTCGGCATCCACTAGTAGCAAATAAAGTGAAAAGACTGGCCTCCTATAATCGAAATCTTTTGTACGTTTAACCCATTACATTTGAAGCTGAATTTTTACAAGTTGTGTATTGTCCTATGAAGGCTACATTACATATTAGTTTTAGTTCACTTTAAGGGTGGTGCCAGAATAGCTTGGCATCACCCTCAACTGTCAGCTTATTTTATTTCAAGAAAACGTGTATCAGGATGAAAAGAGTTAAAGACGTCTTTTTACGTGATACAGTTACCGGAGCTACAACGACCGACTTTCAACTAGGTTTTGCATGTAGTGCGCATTTCTTTTCATTTGTTAACTCATTGTGACTGAGGTACGAAATACCCACATTTTAGAATTATCCTCTGATAACTGCATTACAATTTAGGAGACAGATCGATCATGATAGTTCAAGGGTGGTGGCAGAATAGCTTGTCGCCTGTAGGCGCCAAGCTATTCTGCGACAACCCTTAACTATCACGGTGAAACCATATCTTGCTGTGTTGTGTCGCAGGCAGAATGAGCGTATGAGTATGAGTTAAGTTCCGTGATGATATTTTACTGCAAATATCAATATTTGAAAAGCTATTGGCGAGTGAACAGTCGGCAAGCTCTGCACAATTGGGAGATAGGTTTGTACTTGTGCCGAACTTGTAATGGACACAAGCAATCTTCCCAGGCGCAGAAAGAGTGTATAACGGAAGAGCGTTTGAAGGCCCACTACCACCGTGTTACGAAAAGCTACACACACGACTAGATATGGTTCATTTAGACACAGAACAATCCAGGTCAGCACACGTCGTTTCGATATCAAATAATATGACAATGACTCCACTCCGTTCTATTAATACAACGATTTCAGTACGAAAAAAAACTAAAAATAGATTTTCACAAACCAGATAGGTGAGGCTAGCGCTGGCAGAATTGTACACAAAAAAAGAGGAATCACTCAGCGCCGGACAGACAAACAGTTAGATTCCCTGCCCCCGCCTATCAGGCACCCAGTCGCCAGCCCACAGATAAGTACGCAGGTATAGAATAAGACGATCATTTGCATCTTCAAAAGATGCATCAGGTCTCTTATATAACCCATGTCTTTCTCCGGAACTTAGGAAGTAGGCAGGGGAAACATACATACACAAACACGAAGGTGCACTACCATATTTGGTCAGGTAAATACCCTAATTTCCCACAGTAGATGCACATAACATTACACAACAATGCAACGATATAAACGGAAAATGGCAGGCAGAGGCAGTACCAACAGGCCTTCACTGCACAAATTACAGAGCTGAGGTGGAAGCCCTGGTCCACGCAGCTAACACCCTTAGTGGCACTGCAGACCCTGATGCCCAGATTGTCTTCCTTACTGATGCCATGTCTGTCCTTGAGGCAGCAACAGCAAGCAAACTGCCACGTCTACAAGAGGCACTGCAAAACATCAAGTGTACCAGACTGGTGATGCAGTGGATCCCTTCACACTGTGGCATCTACGGCAATGAAGAAGCTGACAGAATGGCAAAAGCGGGCGCAGAGAAAGAACAAGATGAAAATGGAGTCAGCTTCACAGAGATGAAGACCATCATTAAGTCTGTGTACAGACCACCACAACGGCCCATAGACAGTTACCATCAGCTGTCCAGACAAGAGCAGGTGACCATCTTTTGTCTGAGGACCGGGCACAACCGACTCAATTTCCACCTGCACAGACGCTTCCACCTCGTGCCATCTCCCCTGTGCCCTTGTGGAGAAGCAGAGCAGACCACAGAGCACATCCTCCAGGACTGTGGGAACCACCAGCCGCTGAGGGAGGAGATATGGCCGAAGCCCGCCACTCTACAAGAGAAACTGTACGGGCCTGTGGAGGCGCTACAGAAGACCACAGATTTCATTTTGAGAGCCAAACTCCAAGTGTGACGGCGTTCGAGAAGAAGAAGAAGAATGCAACGATATAGCGATACAAATTTGCCTCGAGTGATATATACTCACAAACCAGATAGCTGAGGCTAGCGCTGGCAGAATTGTACACAAACCAAGAGGAAACACTCAGCGCCGGACAGACATGTTTCCCCTGCCTACTTCCTAAGTTCCGGAGAAAGACATGGGCTATATAAGAGAACTGATGCATCTTTTTTGAAGATGCAAATGATCGTCTTATTCTATACCTGCGTATTTCTCTGTGGGCTGGCGATTGGGTGCCTTATAGGCGGGGGCAGGGGATCTAACTGTTTGTCTGTCCAGCGCTGAGTGATTCCTCTTGGTTTGTGTACAATTCTGCCAGCGCTAGCCTCAGCTATCTGGTTTGTGAGTATATATCACTCGAGGCAAATTTGTATCGCTATATCGTTGCATTGTTGTGTAATGTTCTGTGCATCTACTGTGGGAAATTAGGGTATTTACCTGACCACACATGGTAGTGCACCTTCGTGTTTGTGTATGTATGTTTCCCCTGCCTACTTCCTAAGTTCCGGAGAAAGACATGGGCTATATAAGAGACCTGGTGCATCTTTTTTGAAGATGCAAATGATCGTCTTATTCTATACCTGCGTATTTCTCTGTGGGCTGGCGATTGGGTGCCTGATAGGCGGGGGCAGGGGATCTAACTGTTTGTCTGTCTGGCGCTGAGTGATTCCTCTTGGTTTGTTTAAAAATAGATTAACACGCTACCGCCTGGGGAGAATAAATAAGTCCGACTGCGCGTGTGTTTTTGCTGCGTGTCCCAACTGCTGTTAAAGTTCATTAGGTGTGTCGACTAGGCACAACAAACACAAATGGAACCGTAATGTGTCTTCAAATTTACGCGTAATGGTACTTTAAGAAGAAGGACTCATTTGTTTCTTGTTAAAACTCATCATCAGTCTCCGTGCTGTTATCTCTGGGGGCTGCAGACCGAAAAGATACGGACGTAATTTGCGAACTTTGTGTGTTTGTCATGGGTCCTGAGTTGCATGCCTCTTCTTTAAAACAGCAAATCAGTCTTCGACACTCTTTTCGAAATTTCGATCCCGTGAGACAATTAAAGTAGAAATTGACAGCACTGTTTTTGTATTAGAACACACTGCCAACATAGAGGAAAAGATACAATGTTACAGAAAATTGCTTGTCTGTTCTAGTTTTCATCCGGGACAAAATAAACATCGTAGATGATAACGCACTTATAGGGAAAGGACAGAAAGAGAGAAGCTGCTGAAATAATCACCAGTGTTACTGTAACAGACGAAGCGTTCTTTGCGCGAGCAGAAACCTGATCTGTGTGACCTGTCGCCAGCTTTATCCGGACCTCTCGCACAGACACTTTCAGTTTCCACACCATTACGGCATTACTAATAACAATGTGGAAAAAGGAACCAGCGAGGATATGCACATATCCACAATGGACCATACCTGTTCCACAAATCTGCTGTAGTCATTGTCTGGCATACAGTCAACATCAGTGCCATTTCTGACGTTAAACAAGGAATATCTGTGGAGCAAATAAGAATGGACACAGCAAACACATAAAATCAGTCCCGATAAGAAAATTGATGTCTTTTTTCTTGTGCAGATCACCTTAATGCGTTGCACCCAAACAACAGAGGCAGCTCTCTGTACCGTCATGGCCAATAACAGCCAAGCTGATAATACTTGAAAAAGTGTAAAAGGCCCAGTTACCTATTTTACATATGAAAGTATTCGACTTGAAAATGCCGACAGAATAGTGTGATAACATCATTATGCAATAGTGATGCTATACTCATGAAATGTGACAATATCGACCCTTTTAATCGCACACCCAAGCCCTAAAGAGTACAAGAGACACATGTCAGAAAGTGGCAATGCTGTAAAAAGCAATTTTATGGCTTTGTGTTTGATCTCCATCCAACAGAGAATAACGATGGTCATCACGTTACCAAACGTCCCAAACGTCATGATTCAAGGCGTAGTAACTTTCGTTAACACATATTTTAGCATTGGTTAGAATTTGAAATTGGTTGGCAGCGAGTGGAACATTGGTAATCAAACCCAAGGTGTTTGTTGAAGTTTCTGTGTCTGAAGGAAACTAATTTAGTCTGTGAAAACGCCAACGCCAACACGGTGCAACGACTGATGTCTGAGATCCGGTGCGCAGACAACAGCTCTTCCAAATCTTACAGTATTTGTTGCGGGCCATTAAGCTATGCGGATTTATCGCTTAGCAGGCACCTGAGACCTTCTCACTGCGAGTATTTGTTTTGAGTGTAAAGCAGTCATTAACTGGTTTACTGTAATTGTAATAACTGTGCACGGCCAGTGATCCTGCTATGCCACAGAAAACACACAGTACAGTTACATAAAGATGATCCGGAGTCAGTCTACCCTTTCAAGTCAGAAAGTAATATGATGAACCAGCCGGTATTTATTATAACACACTGACCTGTAAAGTGAAACGAAGAAATCTGGAACTCAAAGAATTAATTATCAGCTGAAAGTCTTTTAGTTCTTGGAGTTAAAAAGTTAAAGGAAAATTAGTCAAACGAAAGCAAACACACTAAACAGACAAGAAACTGCTATCACAAAATAGTATCGTAGTCCATGGTCTGTATGTGTGTATATGATTTATACTTGCACCGTAATGTTTATCTGTTTACACTTGTATATATGATAAGCAACGAATAAACACTGTACTAATATAAAACTCGTAAATTTAGCATTTTAACATTCCTTTTCATGATTTGTTGTATGATAGCAATAGTGATGCAATACTCATGAAATGTGACAATATCGACCGTTTTAATCGGACACCAAGAAATTATATTAATTTACGATTTAAAATAAAAATTCTATATCTATTAAAAAATCCCTAAGTGCATGCTAATGTGTGATTTTGCACCGTTCTGTCCTATAACTATATGTACCAAAATCACACACACAACACAAATGGGAATGATGAGATAAAGACCATATATCACGGCCTGTTGTTTCCCTTTTGCCAGCGTAGTCTGCCAGCTAGATTTTTCCCCCTGAGCGTATGCCTTACTTTGGCTCACTTCCTTGCTACCGTAGTAATTTTGACACATTTCATTGGCCTTGTCTGTTGTAAAAATCTTATCATACCCCAACATATTTGGTATCAGTGGAAAAAGCAATTCAAGGTGAACTCGTAGACACTATGCTGAAGAAAATATTTTGTAATGTTAAGATTTTACTGGTGTATAATGAAGATGGGGTAAGAAGCAAAAAATCAAAAACAGTTTCTCACTGGGTTCTGAAAACATGCTGTTAGTGTATTAGTTAGCCAGAGTGTGAAAATTACAACTCAACTAGCATTCCAGAGACATATTCTAGTGTGTCACCAGTAAATAATCCAGAAAAAAAGGCACAACAGAAAAGTTTCTTCACACATAAAAGTTTTTACACCAAAATCCGCCATTTTTTTTCGCACATGGCAACGTTTTGTATTAGAGCTTCTGATTCGTTGGTTTCAGCCCATACAAACAAGAAAAGTCACTCTACAAGTAAGGAAATGAGTGCTTGACATATTATAGTAGGTTGCTTCCCTTAGACCATACTGCCGGTATTGCTTGTTATACTGGTATCCAGCGCACAGATGTGTGCGCCTCGTCGGCAATGGGAAACAAGGCCAGCGCACATATGTGTGCGTCCCGTCGGCAACGGAGCTTTGCTTGGGGCACACATATGTGTGTTCCGTCGTCAAAAGGTTGCGAACTCACTTAGAAAAAAAAATAACATGAACAGAAATGTACAGAATGATGTTTATTGTAAATAACAGACGTTGTATTACACTGCGATGGCTAAAGAGAAAAAAATATAGAAACAATAAATGATGTAACAATCTTTGACAAATTACGGGGAAAACAGGACAAAGGAAGTTAGGAGAGGTTAACTCATTCATGACGTGCCGCCTCAGGATGGGCTTCCTATCCGGAGTCAGCACGTCTCGAATGAGTTAAGCGATTTGTGACCGTGAAAAGCCATGAGTTTCAGTAATAATTTAAAAAAATAAAAAGTGCGTTGCTCGCGCGCCGCCTCTTTCATTTGCTTCTGTGCCTTCTATAAAAGAAAGCAGCAACAAAGGTTACGTGGACCTTAACTTTAAAAGTAGATTCTACAAATCTGTGTTAGCCAGCGTTGATAGTGTGCAGTTTGTGTGTTTTTCCTTGAAAGTGGTGGAACGTTGTAATGGAATTCACCGCCAAGAATAACACCACATCCTATTTGCAAACAGTTTTTAATTTATCGATAGCTGACAAAGGTGATATACTGTCTGAAGTCGACGTTTTGGCTGACTTTCTTCTGTTTTGTTAAATATTGTTTCCTCGTAATAAGATAATTTAACAATCATTGAGACAATTATCAAACGTGATGCACTTCCTTTTTGGCTTCAGTGCGTATGTGCGATGACGTATCTGATCTTTATACGTTACTGTACTTGTTATTGTCCCTGGTTTCAAGTGCATACAAAATTTGACACAACTCACGGTACTAGATGCTTTAACTGACCGAAATCGCAGAAGAAAAGATTTGATACACTTGAAAACAAAAACTCATAATCACTAAATTTTGTTTTTTTTTATAGACTACATATAAAACGTGCATTTTTTACTTTTAGAGTTTGACCATAATTTTATTGAAAGTAGGATAAACAGGTGTGCTTTGCGGGGTTACAAAACACAAGCCAAATAACAATCGTAGTGTATGTCTCAGATAGTAATTAATCTCCATCTCACAAACTACAAGATGTTTCAAAACTTTAACTTCAAATTCTTCCAGCCTCACAAAATCAGATTTGTTCTAACGAGTGTATGCAGAAGACAGAAAATAATTTTAAAAAAAAATCAAAGTCTGAGTTAATATGGTCTGCTGTAATTTCCATGTTTCCGAGTTCCCCCGCTGAGCACATGCGGCTGTAGAAAACCCCTGTTACCTGTGCCTACTCATATTGATTTTTTAAAAAAATGGTCAAAAAGTCTTATTTGAGGCAAAATAACTTTGGGAACCTCTTGTATCGGCAAATTTAGTTAATAGACTATTCCCGGAAATCAGAAGCAGGTTATAATTGCACGTGTTTCTATGAAGACAGCGGATTAACTCATTCAGATCCACGTATTTCCCAAATTTTGGAGGCGTCATCTCACGACTATGCACTTTTGTGGGCGAAGGTTCGACCATGATAATTCAAGGGCAGTGCCAGATTAGCTTGGCGCCAACAGAGCGTCTGCGACAGGGCTGAATGGGTTAAAACCCCGGACAAACATGCGATATCGCGGAGGGTTCCAAACACCCCAAAAAGGAACTTTGTTACAACGTTTTAAAGAATGGAGGGGGGGGGGGGAGAGTAGATGGTCCGGAACCCCTGGAAAACACCCAGCCACCCCCCTGCTCCAGATCCGCCCCTGAACACGAACCCCTTCGACGAAACTTCCTGACACGATGTCGAGCGGAAATTGGCTGTAGTTCACAATATCATGTGTGTTCGCTGTATTAACTCATTCTGTCCGCGACACATCACAGCAAGATATGGCTCGACCATGATAGTTCAAGGGTGGTGGCACAATAGCGTGGCGACTATAGGCGCCGTACACACGAGGGTGCATCACGAAGGCCAAGAGGCCCTAGACTAGGGTGATCCCGGGGGAGGCACCGTAAGAGTTCCCCACTACCCGCACCACCAACGCAACTCGTCCCCTGGGGACCCCACCTTTTGAGTCAGGCAGCGACCCCTTGACCCATGACACAGACCATTCCAAGTCATGTAGCGACGGGCGAGGGGCGAAACGGCAGGTGAAAGATGTCACTGGAAGCCGCAGTCTCACACCTGCATGCAGGCGGTTCAGGATATTGGTCGCCTGATGTTGACCTGGGGATGACAACGGCACTCGGCACACCCTGAACGATGAAGCAGCCTTCTCTAGGGACAGCACTGCTTGCTCCACACGGAGAGGGGCATAGAAAAGGTGGCCTAACGAAAGCTCATCCCCTCACAACCCAAGTTGGCTAGCCACGGTCAACGGGCACCTTCTCCTGCGGTCAGAAAACAAATGAAAACAACGGATCCACTCTAATGACGACCACGACCGGACTCAACGTAGCATGCTGGAACATCCGAACCATGCTCGACACAGCAGACAGCGGACGCCCCGAACGTCGCTCCGCCCTCATTGCCCATTAATTGCAGAGGTTAAACATCGACATCGCTGCGCTCAGCGAAGTACGCCTCCCGGACGAAGGCAGTCTCCAAGAACTTGGCGCTGGCTACACCCTCTACTGGTCAGGCAAGTCTGCATCAGAAAGACAGCTCTGAGGCGTGGGATTCATGGTCAAGACCTCTATTGCGACTAAGCTGGAAAACCTACCAACCGCTCACTCAAACCGCATCATGTCCATGCGCCTCCCACTGAGACACCAGCAACACGTCACCCTTCTCAATGTGTACTCCCTAACCCTCCTGGCAGAGCCTGCAGAAAAGGACAAGTTCTACACTGATCTGCGCAGCCTCCTACAGATCACCCCTGCAGACGATGAAGTCATCATCCTTGGCGACTTTAACGCCAGAGTGGGCCAAGACTCGTGAAGCCTGGAAAGGAGTCATCGGCAAGCATGGCGTCGGGAACCGCAATGACAATGGCCGCCTACTGTTGGAGTTCTGTGCAGAGCAGCAGCTTGTCATCACCAACACTACTTTCCAGCAAAAGGACAGTCGAAAGACCACCTGGATGCATCCTCGCTCCAAAAACTGGCACCATATCGACTATGTCCTAGTGCGTCAGAGGGACCGCAGTGATGTCCTCCTCACCAGAGTGATGCTCAGCGCAAAGTGCCACAATGACCACCGCCTTGTCCGCTGCAAACTCATGGTCCACTTCAAGCCAAAACCCAAGAAAGGGGGGCCCCCTAAGAAAAAGCTTGATGTTGCCAGCCTTCAGCGTGACGACGTAAAAGCTGCCTTTCAGACAGATTTACAGTGCAGGCTCACAGACACAGATGACCCAGCAGACTCCTCCCCTGAAACACTCTGGGAACAGCTGAAAACTGCTATCGCAAACTCATCCGCAGAAGTCTTAGGTTTCGCAAGAAAGAGGAACAAAGACTGGTTTGACGAAAACGACGTAGAGATCCAGGAACTTATAGCAAAAAAAAAAAAAAAAAAAAAAAAAAAAAAAAAAAAAAAAAAAAAAAGAAAGAGCCGACCACCAGGCCCACCTAGCCCAGCCTTCCTGCCCTGTGAAGAAGTATGCCTTCCGTCTGGTCTGCAGCAGTCTACAGCGTAAGCTCAGAGATCTCCAGAACGAGTGGTAGACCAGACTCGCACAGAGAACACAGCTTTGCGCTGACAACGGTGACTACAGGGGCTTCTATGAAGCACTGAAAGCAGTGTATGGCCCCAGGCACCTGATACAAAGTCCCTTGCGAAGCGCTGATGGACAGGCACTCCTCACAGATAATAACTCCATCTTGAACCGCTGGTCGGAATACTTTCAGAACATCTTCAGCGCTGAGTGCACTGTTCAAGAAGCAGTCACCCTTCAAATCCCACACCTCCCAGTAAAGGTTGAATTGGACGAACCACCCACTGCTGAAGAGACCCTCACAGCCATCCACCAGCTCAAGAGTTGCAAAGCAGCAGGCATTGACGGAATCCCACCAGAGATCTGGATACATGGAGGCCCAGCACTGCACAACAAGCTCCATGACCTCTTTCTCTGCTGCTGGGAGGAAGAAACACTACCAAAAGATCTCCGCGATGCAGTCGTCATCACCCTGTACAAGAACAAGGAGAGAAGTCTGCCTGCTCGAACTACCGTGGAATTACCCTGCTGTCCATTGCCGGGAAAATTCTTACAAGGCTGCTCCTGAATCGGCTGGTACCTGACATTGCAGAAGACCACCTCCCAGAGGGCCAGTGTGGCTTCAGAGCCAACAGGATCACCACCGATATGGTCTTTGTGCTGAGACAGCTTCAGGAGAAATGCCGTGAGCAGAACAAAGGGCTGTACGTAACGTTTGTCGACCTAACAAAAGCGTTCGACACTGTGAGCAGGCAAGGTATGTGGCAGATCCTTTAGCGACTTGGCTGTCCCCCAAAGTTCCTCAGCATGATCATCCAGCTACACGAGGACCAACAAGGCCAGGTCAGACTCAACAGTGACATCTCAGAACCATTCCCCATTCTCAACGGTGTGAAGTAGGGCTGTGTGCTGGCACCGACCCTCTTCACCATCTTTTTTAGCATGATGTTGAAGCAGGCCACAGTGGACCTCAACGATGACGATGCAGTGTACATCAGGTATCGTCTCGATGGCAGCCTGTTCAACCTCAGACGACTGCAGGCCCACACCAAAACCCCAGACCAACTGATTTGTTGCACACACAGAGGGAGCCCTGCAGCGCATCACATCATGCTTTGCAGACGCTGCCCAGCTCTTTGGACTCGATGTCAGTCTGAAAAAGACAGAGGTCCTCCATCAGCCAGCACCCAAGGTAGAGCATCGCCCTCCCCACATCACCATCGGCGAGTCTGAACTGAAGTCAGTGCATCAGTTTACCTACCTTGGCTGCATCATCACGTCAGACGCCAAGCTGGACAAGGAGCTGGACAACAGGCTGGCAAAAGCAAACAGCGCTTTCGGGCGTCTATACAAGCGGGTGTGGCACAATCAACAGCTGAAAACAGGCACGAAGATCAGCGTATACAGAGCTGTCGTCCTCACCACCCTGCTGTATGGTTCCGAGTCCTGGGCCCTCTACCGCAGCCAACTACGACTCCTCGAACGCTTCCACCAGCGCTGCCTGCGTACAATCCTTGGCATTCACTGGAGTAACTATGTCACAAACGTCGAGGTCCTTGAACAGGCAGAAACTGTGAGCATCGAGGCTTTGCTGCGGCGGACACAGCTCCGCTGGGCGGCGCACGTCTCCAGGATGGAGGATCATCGCCTACCCAAGATCACCCTGTTCGGTGAGCTCGCCACTGGACACAGAGACAGAGGAGCACCAAAGAAGAGATACAAATACTGTCTGAAGAAGTCACTTAGTGCCTGCCAAATCTACCATCGCCAGTGGTCTTCACTTGCTGCGGACCGTGACACCTGGCGCTTCACCATTTACTAGGCGGCTGTCTCCTTTGCGGACTCTCGCAGAGATATCCTTAAAGACAAGAGTCTCAGGAGACATAACAGAGATGCCGCAACTCAGAACCCTGGCCAGACCTCCCTCTGCAGCCACTGCGGTCGAACCTGCCTGTCCCGGATCGGCCTCTGCAGTCACGAGCATGCCTGCAGACATCGTGGACAACCCCTATAGAATCTTCGTTCGCGAAGTCAAGCCAAGAGATAGGCGCCAAGCTATTCTTCCACCACCCTTGACCTATGATGGTCGATCAGTCTCCTGAATTGTAATGCAGTCCTGAGAGTATAACTCCGAAATGTGGGCATTTTGTACCTCGGCGAAATGAGTTAAATATAGAGACTGAGTAAATATGTACCAGAGCAATGCCGGAGAACAGGAACTGCAAGCGGTACGCTACGGCTTAAAACTGTTCTTAATTGGACGAACTTTTGATCGCCAAACCTAGATCGGAGAAGATCGGCGATCTTTTGGTCTGTTTCTTAATTGAGGTTGAACGAACCTGAACGAATCTAGCCGAAATTCAGCAAACCAGGTTCACCATGGTTCTCTTTTTTAATTGAATTGTTTGGTTCGGCGGAAGTTGGTCTGCGACAGTAATAAAAATGGCTGCCGCAATGCCTCTTCGCGATTTGAAAGATTTTCCAGTGGTTTTGTTAATGTACAAAGCTGTCAAGGACAGAAAAGGTCAGCGCCAGAGGAAGGCAACATTACTATACGTTCTCTGGAGGCACGAGTTTGGGGCATTTCATTCACTGGTTCAAGAGCTGGCTGAACAGGTAGATCATGTTTTATTGCGACGATTCACAGTCATTTAAGTATTGTTTTTATAGTTTTTCAGCTCAGATTAATTTCATGATCTGTGCTGGCGCGATCATTTTTATTATGATTGGAATATTACTGTTCAGTTTAGTGCTAAATTAGTGCAAGACAATACAATACAATACAACACAATACTACTTTTATTAATCCCACTTAAGGAAATTCACTGTCTACCCGTACAACACATGACATCATCTCTCTTGGCTTGACTTCGCGAACGAAGATTTTATAGGAGTTGCCCACGACGTCTACAGGCTTGTTCGTGGCTGCGGAGGCCAATCCGAGACAGGCAGGTTCGACCGCAGTGGCTGCAGGGGAAGGTATGTCCAGGGTTCTGAGCTGCGGCATCTCTGTTTTTTTCTCCTGAGCCGCTTGTCCTTAAGGCTAGCTCTGTGAGAGTCCTCAAAGGAGACAGCTGCCTTGTAAATGGTGGAGCGCCAGGTGTCACGGTCCGCAGCAAGCGAAGACCACTGGTGGTGGTCGATTTGGCAGGCACTAAGTGACTTCTTGAGACAATCTTTGTATCTCTTCTTTGGTGCTCCTCTGTCACGGTGTCCAGTAGCAAGCTCGCCGAACAGGGTGATCTTTGGTAGGCGATGATCCTCCATCCTGGAGACATGCCCCGCCCAGCGGAGCTGTGTCCGCAGCAGCAAAGCCTCGATGCTCACAGTTTCAGCCTGTTCAAGGACCTCGACGTTGGTGACATAGTCACTCCAGTAAATGCCCAGGATGGTACGCAGGCAGCGCTGGTGGAAGCGTTCGAGGAGTCGTAGCTGGCTGCGGTAGAGGGCCCAGGACTCGGAACCATACAGCAGGGTGGTGAGGACGACAGCTCTGTACACGCTGATCTTGGTGCCTGTTTTCAGCTGTTGATTGTGCCACACCCGCTTGAAAAGTCGCCCGAAAGCGCTGTTCGCTTTTGCCAGCCTGCTGTCAAGCTCCTTGTCCAGCTTGGCGTCCGACGTGATAATGCAGCCAAGGTAAGTAAACTGGTGCACTGACTTTAGTTGAGACTCGCCAATGGTGATGTGAGGAGGGCGATACACTGTCTTGGGTGCCGGCTGATGGAGGACCTCTGTCTTTTTCAGACTGACCTCGAGTCCAAAGAGCTGGGCAGCATCTGCGAAGCAAGACGTGATGCGCTGCAGGGCTCTCTCTGTGTGTTCAACGAGGGCAGCATCATCAGCAAAAAGCAGCTCACGAATCAGTTGGTCTAGGGTTTTCGTGTGGTCCTGCAGTCGTCTGAGGTTGAACAGGCTGCCATCGAGACGATACCTGATGTACACTGCATCGTCATCATCGAGGTCCACTGTGGCCTGCTTCAACATCATGCTAAAAAAGATGGTGAAGAGGGTCGGTGCCAGCACGCAGCCCTGCTTTACGCCGTTGAGAATAGGGAATGGTTCTGAGAGGTCATTGTTGAGTCTGACCTGGCCTTGCTGGTCCTCGTGTAGCTGGACAATCATGTTGAGGAACTTTGGGGGACAGCCAAGTCGCTCCAGGATCTGCCACATGCCTTGCCTGCTCACAGTGTCGAACGCTTTTGTTAGGTCGACAAATGTTACGTACAGCCCTTTGTTCTGCTCGCGGCACTTCTCCTGTAGCTGTCTCAGCACAAAGACCATATCGGTGGTGCTCCTGTTTGCTCTGAAGCCACACTGGCCCTCTGGGAGTTGGTCTTCAGCGATGGCAGGTACCAGCCGATTCAGGAGCAGCCTTGCAAGGATTTTCCCAGCAATGGACAGCAGGGTAATTCCCCGATAGTTGGAACAGTCAGACTTCTCGCCTTTGTTCTTGTACAGGGTGATAACGACTGCATCACGGAGATCTTTTGGTAGTGTTCCTTCCTCCCAGCAGGAGAGAAAGAGGTCATGGAGCTTGTTGTGCAGTGTTGTGCCTCCATGTTTCCAGATCTCTGGCGGTATTCCATCAATGCCTGCTGCTTTGCCACTCTTGAGCTGGTGGATGGCTGCGAGGGTCTCTTCAGCGGTGGGCGGTTCGTCCAATTCAACCTTTACTGGGAGGTGTGGGATTTGTAGGACGACTGCTTCTTGAACAGTGCGCTGAGCGCTGAAGAGGCTCTGAAAGTATTCCGACCAGCGGTTCAAGATGGAGGTATTATCTGTGAGGAGTGCCTGGCCATTCGCGCTTCGCATGGGACTTTGTACCAGGTGCCTGGGGCCGTACACTGCTTTCAGTGCTTCGTAGAAGCCCCTGTAGTCACCATTGTCAGCGCAAAGCTGGGTCCTCTGTGCATGTCTGGTCCACCACTCATTCTGGAGATCTCTGAGCTTGCGCTGGAGACTGCTGCAGACGAGGCGGAAGGCAGACTTCTTCACAGGGCAGGAAGGCTGGGCTAGGTGGGCCTGATGGGCGGCTCTTTTTTTTTGCTAGGTGTTCCTGGATCTCTACATCTTTTTCGTCAAACCAGTCTTTGTTCTTCTTTCTGGCGAAACCCAAGACTTCTGCAGAGGATTTTGCAATAGCAGTTTTCAGTTGATCCCAAAGCGTTTCAGGGGAGGAGTCTACTGGGTCCGCTGTGTCTTTGAGCCTGCGCTGTAAATCTGTCTGAAAAGCAGCTTTCACATCGTCACGCTGAAGGCTGGCAACATCAAGCTTTTTCTTGGGGGGCCCCCATTTCTTGGGTTTTGGCTTGAAGTGGAGCCTGAGTTTGCAGCGGACGAGGCGGTGGTCAGTGTGGCACTCTGCGCTGGGCATCACTCTGGTGAGGAGGACGTCACTGCGGTCCCTCTGACGCACTAGGACATAGTCGATAAGGTGCCAGTGTTTGGAGCGAGGATGCATCCAGGTGGTCTTTCGACTGTCCTTTTGCTGAAATGTAGTGTTGGTGATGACCAGTTGCTGCTCCGCACAGAACTCCAACAGTAGGCGGCCATTGTCATTGCAGTTTCCCACGCCATGCTTGCCGAGGACTCCTTTCCAGGCTTCAGAGTCCTGGCCCACTCTGGCGTTGAAGTCGCCAAGGATGATGACTTTGTCGTCTGCAGGGGTACTCTGTAGGAGGCTGCGCAGGTCCGTGTAAAACTTGTCCTTTTCAGCAGGCTCTGCCAGGAGGGTTGGGGAGTACACACTGAGAAGGG
This sequence comes from Semisulcospira habei, assembly GCA_036245525.1. Classification (NCBI taxonomy): domain Eukaryota; kingdom Metazoa; phylum Mollusca; class Gastropoda; family Semisulcospiridae; genus Semisulcospira; species Semisulcospira habei. Next base: position 320,537,343 of record BTPG01000001.1, read on the forward strand.
TGACGTGTTGCTGGTGTCTCAGTGGGAGGCGCATGGACATGATGCGGTCTGAGTGGCCCGTTGGTAGGTTTTCCAGCTTAGTCGCAATGGATGTCTTGACCATGAAACCCACGCCTGAGAGCCGTCTTTCTGATGCAGGCCTGCCTGACCAGTAGAGGGTGTACCCAGCACCAAGTTCTTGGAGGCTGCCTTCGTCCGGAAGGCGTACTTTGCTGAGCGCGGCGATGTCGATGTTTAACCTCCGCAATTCATGGGCAATGAGGGCGGAGCGACGTTCAGGGCGTCCGCTGTCTGCTTTGTCGAGCATGGTTCGGACGTTCCAGCATGCTACGTTGAGTCCGGTCGTGGTCGTCATGAGAGTGGATCCGTTATTCTTTCTTGTTTTTTGACCGCAGGAGAAGATGCCCGTTGACCGCGGCTAGCCAACTGGGGTTGCGAGGGGACGAGCTTTGGTTAGGCCACCTTTTCTAGGCCCCTCTCCGTGTGGAGCAAGCAGTGCTGTCCCTAGAGAAGGCTGCTTGGTCGTTCAGGGTGTGCCGAGTGATGTTGTCATCCCCAGGTCAACATCAGGCGACCAATATCCTGAACCGCCTGCATGCAGGTTTGAGACTGCGGCTTCCAGTGACATCTTTCACCTGCCGTTTCGCCCCTCGCCCGTCGCTACAGGACTTGGAATGGTCAGTGTCATGGTCCGTGGACGTTTCCTAAAGCCTGCGCGGTGGAGCTTTTTGGTGGAGTGCAGTGTGCGCAGTACTGGCCCCACCCTTTAAACCCTTGGTTCATCTGCCATGGCCTAGCAAGCTGGGACGATGGCATCGAGGTCCTCGGGTCGTAGGTTTTATATCAGACTGTCCTTGTCCTAGTCTCTGGCTCAAAAGCCTTCCCCGGAGACACGGGGGCTTTGGTGTCAGGGGTTTCCTCCCTTAGCCTTTCCGCAGCCAAGCGGCCAGGCCTGCAAGGCAGCAGGCGACTCGTGGAGGGCGGGGTCGTCTATGTCCCGTGCAGATGTGAACATCTGCCCAATGCCCAAACTCATTGAACTAATTAAATAACCTATAACTCACAATTAAAGAGATGAACTGTGACAGACGTATTGTTAGCTTTGGAACACTCTTGGCATCATTAACACATATGGTGGATTTCCCATGTGCTTCTGGCGTCAGCAATGTTGCAGTGAAATACTGAAAGTGCTAGCACTAAAGAAGTAAAAAAATGTTGACAGACACTATCTACTGATATTACTGTTGAAAAGAAAAAAAGAGAGAGAAAAAAAGGAGTTGGCATAACGTGATGTACTACGTTTGGGTACTCGAAGTCTGTCACTTTGTTTAATACGTCTGCTGTCAAATTCTCATCTAAGTGGATGTGTTATGTTATCAAGAATGTCAGCCAGTTTGCTCGTAATCCGTCTGTCGTACAGTGTGGCCAAAGTATCCTGTGCCCTACCAATCATCCTGATCACTTTGTCGAGACGATCTTGATCTCTTTTACATAAATTTCTACCCCAGCACGTCAGTCCATAAGTTAAAACGCTAACAATACTGGAGCAGTAAAACATCTATAAAAGCTGAGTGCTTACATTAAATGATCTGAGCTTTCTCAAACAGTAAAGACGGGTATGCGTTTTTCCACATAGCATCTGTGTTTTGTTTCCAGTTGAGCGCGTTGTTAAAAAGAACGCCTAAATACTTGTAGGACTCTACACGCTCAACTTCTGTTCCCTTGATGACAACAGGACCAGGATGATGTTTGTTTACGCTGAAATCTATGACCATCTCTTTTGTCTTGCCAACATGTAATTGAAGATAGTTGCTATCGCACCACTTTACACAGTCGTCGATCTCCTGTCGATAGTGTCTGTAATCATCATCTATAATCTGATCTGTCAGTATAATAATATAATATAATATAATATAATATAATATAATATAATATAATATAATATAATATAATATAATATAATATAATATAATATAATATAATATAATATAATATAATACAATATAATATAATATAATGTAATGTAATATAATATAATATAATATAATATAATATAATATAATATAATATAATATAATATAATATAATTGTTACGATTGTGGTAGTGTTATCCTGTGAGAGCATGCGTGTGTTAATCGTAGGAAACGATCCGATTTGTTTTTGAGCTATCATGATTATGATTCACGTACCTTTTTAGTAAGATTTTCCCCCAGTTGCGCAGAGCGGAATTCATTTCATTGATACGTTAGTTTAGTTCAGAACGTTCTAGAAAGGTCGAACTGTCTAGTGACCTCGTATGAATGACGTCGCGTAGTTGGCGACAGTTCGCTACATTTTTTTTTCTGTGCGCGTGAATTGAGCAGCCTTTATTTTGTTTTGTGAAACGTCTAGATTCTTCTAGAGTGAATATATAACGTGGTGATAGGGCTGCCCTACTTTTATGTGTCTTCATTATACATTAGGATTTAGAGCTGAAGTTAGCAGCTGAGTTTTTGTAGCCTATTTTAGTGATTCCAGAAAATTCTTATTTATGAGTTTCAGTTGCGTATTTCGTTCCGATTGGTTGCATTGAATTATTTCCGTAGATGATTCTGGAAATTGGTAGTATATTTAAGGAGGGCGCTGGGAAAGCCGGTTTGTACATTGTCTTGCTTTGTCAGTGTAGAGACACGCAGTTTATCGTAGGTACGTGGCCCGTAGAGGGAGTACATTGTGTGAGACGCTGCGTATGAGAAGTTTTGAGTTGCCAGTGTGGACATTGCAGAAGAGACTTTGTATCAGTTTGTGCAATTGAAAGTGCATTACTGTGTGGATATCGCATCGCTGAATTAAAATATTGTTGGAACTGTTACTCCAGTATTGCCTACATCCTTAAGCCACGTGTGACGGATTGCAGCTGAATGAGGGTTATTTGAAAAGAACATTACGTGTGTGCGTCTGGTGTGTTTATCATACTTCGACTACAACTCCATCACGTAACAATAATATAATATAATATAAACATTCCCTCTTGGAGTTTGTAATGGGATGGAAATTCTGATTTACTTGAAGTTGAACCAGTAAGTGATCAACTTTGTATTGTATTTCAAATTTGGTCTATTATCTCTCGTGTCATTTTGGGCTCACGTGCAAAGCAAAAGTGAGTCTATGTTCGCGGCCAGTAGTCGTCCGTCCGCCGTCGTCCGTGGTAAACTTTAACGTTGGCATTTACTCGGAGACTATTCAAACTACAGTCCTAAAACTGGCCCAAGGATACTTTGTTGCAAGACCTTTCTATACTTACCAATCGCAGTGACCTCTCACAAAGGTCAAAGGTCATTGGAGATCAAGAAATACGTCAAAAATAACTATAGTTTGACACATATTATTTTATTTCTCTAATAATATTCACAACTTCAAACCCAAACGTGGTACAAAGATACCTGACGGTAAAACATTGCTATGCATACTAATGTGGTTGATCCCTCGGAACATTCAAGGGTCACAAGAGTCATATTTTGACACAAGACGTTATTTTCTCCAATAGTACTCACAACTTCAAACCCAAATTAGGTACACCTGTAGTTAAGAACTATCTATGCATACGAATACAATGACCCGTCGGAAATGTCAAGGGTCACAAGAGGCTAATAAATGTGTGTAAAATGGCAAATTTTGATAAAACTGCAGTTATTATCAATATTTTTATAACTTATTTATTCAAATGTGCTACAAAGGTTGCTGATGATAAGACCTTCCAGTGCATACTAATTTAGTGGTCAAGGGTCAGGGTAATGGGGAGGGGGGGGGTGGTGGTGGTGGTTGACAGGTGTGTGATAGATGTGAACAATGCTTATATTGTGAGAAAACATGGATTTTGCTGGTGCAGAAGCCAGCCCTTTACTTATTGTCACAAAGCCCACGCATATAATGGCTCTACCTTTCTTGTTATAACAAAAATGGTGAAATAAAGTACTAGTTGTTACTAGTATTCTATGACAAGAAAATGCCAACGATTATTAGGTGAATAAATGGTTATTAGGATCCCAAGTACCTGCACAAGTTTATACGGATGAATGGCGACACGTTTGCTGAACTCCTGCATACCGTTGGACCTGCTTTATCCAAAGAATACACCAACTTGAAGGACTCTATCGCCCCTGAAGAACGACTGGCTGTGACGCTTTGTTATTTGGCTGAAGGTATTTCAATTTTCAGTATTAATTTTGTGTAAACTTGTACGCTACATGTAATTCATGCTTGTTTTATATTGGGAGTTTTCATGATCTATGATTTATTTTAAACGAGTTGAAGCAGTTGCGCTATGCACGCGTCCACAACAAAAGTCATTATTAGTTTCGAACTTGATTGGACTTTGTGAGTTTGTCGGTTGGCAATCGTGTGACCTCAGTTGAGGTAAAAAGCTTTTGCTTTGTTTGCACATCAGCTGCCACAGAAGCTGCACACACACACACACACACACACACACACACACACACACACACACACACACACACACACACACACATACACACACAAAGTAAAAATATGTGAAACAACAGAAAGGTAATGTATAGACTGTTTTATTTATGCACATTCTCAGACGAAACATGGCTAGTATTAAAACATTGCTGTCTTCAATTAAAAGTAAAAACGCGGAAAAAAAAAACTACCTCCCCCCCCCCCACTCCCCCTCCCCCCCCCCCTTCTCACCCCACCGCCTCAGCCTTGACAATATAAAAAATCTACATAACCACCCGTGTTAAACTTAACTGAAAACATCACTGCCAGTAAACTACAGGGGAAAAAAATCCAACATCTTGCATTGGCCATGTTAAAGACTTGAATAAGAAAACCTTTCTTCTTTCCAACCAGGTACAAATTTGTCTTGCTTTCGACAAAACAGTGTATGCATGTGCACTTCTCAACGTAGTTATGCGGCGGAGTGCCCGATAAACACCACTGTTCAACCTGTCAATAGATAACAATTGTGTGCAGGTCTGTAAGTTTGGACCTTACGGCTGAAGCCGTAAGATCCAACATCACAGACCAGCATAGTTTTTTTTTATACGACATGGGGTAGATTTAGACTTGGTTGATCAGTGCACACATATTACGTTTTTTAAAAAAATCTATTTCACGTACATGGAGCGAAGAGGTTTGGGAAGTACCTTACCGGCATTTTAGTCTAGTTAAACACGTAAACTCTGAAAAAAGCATGTTTTATTCGATATCATAAATGAATCGCACAAACTTTGATTTCGATAACTAAAACGTAAAACATTATATGCAAATAACAAAATAAACGGAAAAAAAACAATAAAAAGTAAACAGGAACAAGTAAAATACTGCTTATTTGGCTTCACCTGATTGCTACACCTGTTGGCTACATGTCAAAAGTTGTATTTATTAATGGTGTACTCACTTGATAAATCGCTGAGATTATTAGTTTGCAGTCGTCTGGACGTGTTCGTGAATCAACGTGTTTCAATGTGTGTGTGTGTGTGTGTGTGTGTGTGTGTGTGTGTGTGTGTGTGTGTGTGTGTGTGTGTGTGTGTGTGTGTGTGTATGTGTGTGTGTGTGTGTGCACGAAACCCCTGAAATGGGTGACTTTCTTTACCATCCTTATGGAAAATGGGTGTGTGTAAAATTCTGGGTGACCAAGTCAGGCACCCATTTTTTTCTGAGGGTTGTTTCTGCATTATCTTTCATTCAAAAGTCAGAAAAAAATATCAAAATAGGATGTCCCCATTTTCCGAGCTTTACTTGATGTTGTGTTTCGGTGACGCACTGGGCCTGTGTATTCCCACGGAAGAGATCAACTTGATGATCGCTGATTGGTCAGCTGTCCATTGACACTGATGAACTGAGTTGCTTCCCTTTCCCCTTGGAAGCGTCTTCGTCCCCGCCGGCCATTTTTCTCGTTTGCGGAGGTATAGTTTTATTCAATATTTCTTAGTTAAGAGCACGCCCAAATGTACTTGTTCAGTGCAGTTATTTAACTGAGAGATGCTCCCAATCCGATACAATTGCACACTCAGCCAATACTGACCCGATTGGCTAACCGCCGCGGGTCGGTCGGCGTCTTCTGCTCAACGGTCTTGTAGTAAAGGATAATAGAACCACACGATTTTAACAAAAGCTTTCTTCTTCAATGAAATGAATTCGTTCAATAACACCATTACAAGGTCAACCTGTCACGCGATTTTGTTGCTTTTTTCTGACATGTGTGATTGTGATCGAAAAGTAACTTGACACATGCATGCACTATGAATTTTAAAAAAATGGCGCCAGATTTCAATCCTCGTACGCAAAACTGCCTCGCTATTCAAAGAACAGACTTCCACGAACAGGTTTTTTGGATTGTACAACTGAAGTGTCGCCTTTTACTGTATTACCAGGTATTGTTCTTAGGGGGCTGGGGGTACTGCAGTAATTATGTATATCTATCGGCATCCTGTCTCGGAAGACAATGGAGTATGCGCTTGCTGGGTCAGTCACTGGAGTGACCTCTCCAGTGCGCAAGCCTGGGCGAAGTGTATGGAGATCCTGGGATGCCCAGTCGTCAAGATCCCCCTCTCAGCCTCGCTGATGTATCCAAAGGAATGCAAAGCAGTACGTTTGGCATCAGTTTGGCTGCAGGAGCTGCCAGAACAGTGCGTGAATACAGGCAGCTGTCTGCCTTCGGGGCTCCACTCCTGATTTGAAGGGTTTACTCCCCCACATTTGGCCGTTGGATCCAACCTGATCTCCTCCGTCCTCTAGCCGTTGGCTGTCAGAAACAGCTCATCCGCCTAGTGGTGCAATGTGAACACCACCCCCTCGCGTGGTTTAGCCCACCAGCTGAAGTGGTTTGCCAGGGTGTGGCGCTTGGAGCCAGCATATATCTATACCTGATTCAAAATGTGAATATCTAGTGTATATCTATACCTGATTCTAAATGTGAATGGTTTACATGGTTGCATTTGACGTTGTTCAGTTGCAGCAACACCGTTTTGGTCACAACACACGGAACACTTTCTGCACACACCCAGCGCCGGATGACAGCAGGATGTCCAAACCCATCTGGATCTATGGAAGTGGACAAGCACGCCCCTTCCTGGCACATGACCAAGGCCCATGGCAAAATTAGTCAGCTGCCGCATCATACCCCAGACTCTGCGACAGAGGGTGCGTCTGGTAGGAGGGTGCATAGACGGCAGCGGAATGCTCCCAATTACAAACTGGTAAGTGATTCTATGATCACCTACATTTTATTGGCTCGCGTGCGAAGCAAAAGTGAGTTTATGTTCTGGGCCACTGATCGTCCGTCCGTCGTCCATGGTAAACTTTAACGGTGGCGTTTTCTCGGAGACTATTCAAGCCACATTCTTCAAGCTTGGCCCAAGGTTACTTTGTGGCAAGACCTTTTTAAACATACATACCAATTTGAGTGACCTCTCTCAAAGGGTCACGCGGGGTTGACAGATGTGTGAAAACTGCTTACATTTTCAGAAAACGTAGATTTGACTGCTGCAGAAGCCAGCCCTCGTCACCGAGGCCAGACACATATGTAAATCGGTCACACACGGGATTACTCTTTTTATTTTTGTGCAAGGCCCCTTAAACCAAAATTGGGCTGTTTCTGTCCTAATGCAGCTTTTGTTTCTTTCTCCAGTTGGCAAATGGGGCCTGGGATGGACCTGAAGACTGAGAGAGCAAGCGCATCGCAATACAAGGACAGAGATGACGAGGAGTTTGTTCCTGGCTCGAGCTCACCAGATTCAGACGGTGTGTCGGCATCAATCTCTGTGATCTCTGACACAGACAGTACTGTATTGACTATGTTAGATTTCATCAAATTGGCAGGTTCAGGGTGGGCAGGTGTCAGTGAAGCTAGTACCAGCCAGGTGCAGTGTTCGTTAGGGGGTGAATTAGGGGGTGGCAATGAGAATGTGGATAGGCAGAAGGAACATGATGTTGGGGGTGGGGAAAGAGCACTTGCAGAAGAAACAGGTGTGCACGTGTCGCAGAGAGGGAAAGGAAAGTACAAATGGGACAAGAAATATGCATGCAAATTGTGTAGCAAGCTTGCCTTGAAAATGAGCACGCATGGATGGAAATGATCGTCTTGTTCTATACCTGCGTATTTCTCTGTGGGCTGGCGATTGGGTGCCTGATAGGCTGGGGCAGGGGATCTAACTGTGTGTCTGTCAAGCGCTGTGATTCCCTTTGGTTTGTGTACAATTCTTCCAGCGCTAGCCTAACCTATCTGGTTTGTGAGGAAGAATGGTTGGGGACGAAAGACAATAATAAGGGGTAAGAAAACCATTGTCAACATAAAGATTTATTACAAGAGCGTTATTATTCGGTTGTTTTCAGCGTGTATAGCTCTGTTTTTATCTGATGTACACCTGGATCATTTTACATACTGTGTAACATTAACCTTACTTTGCAACTAAACAGTGGCCCCCACCAAGGTCTGCCCTGGGGGACTTGGGTGGGGTTAACTACTTTTTAGTTCCTAGGGTCACCCTGGTCAGCGCCACAGGGTGGGTTTTCCTCTCAATTCTGGGGCATGTGTTTCTGTCTACATTTGGTCCATTAAATTGTATTTTTCTTTTTTAAGCTCTCCCTACTGTCTGCACTGCCTGTATCTCTTGAAAAGAAGAGCCCAACGGAGAAATAAACACGCTTAGAAAAGACGGTTACAACACAATGTATTAATATTTCGGGTAAATCCGCTTTGTCAAAGCCGACAAACAAACAGAGAGATCAGTCGCTACTTGTCTTCATTCGCAGAAGGAATGTGGCACATTTCTTTGTTGTTGGTATCTCTCTTGATTTTGAATGTGTGTTGCTAAATGGTCTTGGTTTATTTAGCGTATTAGACCGGTTGGCAATATACATTCAATATTCTGTTAATTTTGTCCCCCCCCCCCCCCCCCCCCCCCCCCCCACAAGCAGTGCTGGCACGTCCTGGAAAAGTCGGGACGTTCAGCAATGTACAACCAATCGGGACGAAAGATAATAATAAGATAAAGAAAACCATTGTCAACCTAAAAAATTATTACAAGAGTGTTATTGTTTCAGCTTGCTTTTATCTGATTTACGCCTGTATCATTTTGGAAATGTCTCTAACTTTTTTGTTACTATAAAGTACACTTTGCTTGCTGTGCATTGTTTCGAAAGTCACAGGAAGTGTAAACCTTAGCTGAGTTGGTATACCTCGCCCTCTACCTAGGTTAAAAGCACCAGCGGCGCCATTGTTGCTATTTTCGCACCAGACCGGTCGCTCGGACCGGTAATGTGCACCAGAACTGCGCGCGCAGGTTGGCTTCTGCACTTGTAGTGTGGTCTCGTACGTTCACGCGGAAGATTGTGATGGCAGTCGAAAAAAAGGTTCGTGTGCGGTTTTAACTTTTAGCCGCGCCTTTTACCTACCCTAACATGCCATTTTTGTGTTGAGATGACGGAGGCTTGTGTCATCCACCACACCACCGAATCAAGTCCATTGTACAACAAACCAAGGGGAATTACTCAGCGCTGGACAGACGAACAGTTAGATCCCCTGCCCCCGTTTATCAGGCACCCATTCGCCAGCCCACAGAGAAATACGCAGGTATAGAACAAGACGATCATCTACATCCCTTATATTAACCCTTATCATTCGGAATACACCAGTGTGTGCAAGCTACATTACAGTACATACAGATGAGGACATAGACCAATGGCTTTAGTTCAAGGGTGGTGCCACAATAGCTTGGCGCGTCTGTCCAGCGCTGAGTAATTCCCCTTGGTTTGTTGTACAATTCTGCCAGCGCTAGCCTCACCTATCTGGTTTGTGAGTAAGTCCATTGTAGTACATGCAGTGCGCTCATTTCTCGAACTTCAACTATGACGTGCTTTCTGCCGCAAACGACGCAGATGTCGCAAAATCACCTCCATTGAGGATTTAAAAAGCTATTTTTCAAATCTGCCAAATCGCGTAATATTTCGTGGTGCTGGCATACGGATGGATGCATTATTGCCGGATTGCATATATGGGAAAGGGTTTATTCTTTATTCATGTTATTTTGCAGCAATCAAACGACGGTCACGTGATTCTTTCTCCGAGGTTGCCCATTACAGGTGCAGAAAGCGCACGCTCTAAACCGATAGGGTGCACCAGACCGGTCCGAGCGACCGGTCTGGTGCCAAAATAGCAACACTGGCACCGCTGGTGCGTTTAACCTAGGCCACTGGACGAGGTATACCAACTCAGCTAAACGTTATTGTCGCACTTCCTAGAACTCGGTATTATATTTCTCTCTTCATTTTATCAATAGAGGCACATAAGTCGTGGAAACCTTTACGTGCCGAAGGCAAGAACTAGGTTTCCTCATCACAAAGTTGCCAGAAAAAGGTTTGACTGCTCTTGATTGTTTGATTTGAAGTGTTTACAAACAATTAGTGTGTTTTTAAATTCATGCATGCACCTTTGATCTGATTAATAAAGGCTTAAGTTTCAAGTGATTTACTATGTTGTCAGTTAATGATATAATGTCAGTGTTCTGTTCTGTCATTTTAACTCATTCTACCCCAAGACCAGAATCCCCAAATGTTGAAGTCGTCTTCTGAAGACTGCGCTGCAGTGCAGGACACATATCGACCATGATAGTTGAAAAGTGATGCCAGAATAGCTTGGCGCCCATAGGCGCCAAGCTATTCTCGCATCACCCTTGAACTATCATGGTGGATCTTCATTTTGCTGTGGTGTGTCTGGGGTAGAATAAGTTAAGTGTTAGTTTCTTCGTTTGGGTCTTTTTCTATCTTTCATATTTTTCCACACTTTTTGACCCGCATCATACTGAGGCTAAAAGCTTCAAATTTGTTCACTGCCATAATTATATGCAAGATAGATTACAGTACTTACAGATGAGGACATAGACCAATGACTTTAGTTCAAGGGAGGCGCCAAGCTATTCTGGCAGTACCATTGGACTATTTCAGTCACACTTGTTGCACACACTGGTGTATTCCGAATGATAAGGGTTAATATTCAAAATGCTCTGTTGCTGTTTGTCTCAAACTGCAGAGTACATTAAAAAAGTCTTTTAATTTCCAGAATTCTCACATAAATGCCATGATAAACTGTTTTGCTTCAGGAGGACAAAACGTAGCAATGTTTAAAAGATTTCCTCTGTAAAAATCATAATCGAAAGGTTACGGGCCAGTGTTTATTGAATTTTGCACCATACAATGTTAAAGCATACATACATATTAAGTTGAAAAACAAAATAATGTGATAAAGAAGTAATCCATGAACTTGACCTTATTACAGACGCCTAATGTTGTGAAGACACCCATTTTCACTGTAGTGCCAGTTTTTGTATGAGAAGCACCCACTTTATTGGTAGACACCCATTTTTTCCTTCTAGTGGCTCTGTTTCTAGAAAAGGTCTATTGTATTTTAAGTTATAGAGCTTAGTTATAAGGTGAGTTCTAAACATTCGCATCAATTCCAAAGCCCTAGAATAAATGGAAATATGGGAACCCATTTTCACATAAAATGGTAGGTAACCCACTCTGAGGCGTTTGTGCGTGTGTGTGTGTGTGTGTGTGTGTGTGCGTGTGTGTGTGTGTGTGTGTGTGTGTGTGTGTGTGTGTGTGTGTGTGATGGTGTGTGTGTTTGTGTGCGTGCGCGCGCGCGTGACTATTTGATTTTCTGGGTTTTACCTCTGGCAGTACATCCTTAAAAAAGAAAAAGAAAAATAGGAAACACAGAACAAGCAACCGCTGAGCCCATTTACTCGTCAATGTCAACCAAAAATCCCGTGAAGATTGTTTCGGGACGACTAAAGAGGCCTTCATAATAACTCTTCAAGCATGCTCGCTGGCCTGCCCTCATGTGCACTGTTGCGCTGCACGATGACGTTTGAAAGTGGTACCGATCCACAGCAACTGTAAAGCACACGTCCATGGCGTCTTGCATTATATAAAAGGCGGCAGGTGTGTCTGCGGCCCACGCTGCAGCTGTAGCAGACAAAAAATAGATCCCATTATAGGGTGCAGTGAAGGCACCGGTGGTTCCGCTGTAAGCAATGCCTTGGTTCACGACGACAGAAGAGAGAATGACGGTAGAACCAGGTGGATATGTGTCTGATACTGGCGAGCTGGCAAAAAAGCTGACTTGACGTGACAGTGTATCTGCCAATACAAAACAAAACAAAAAAATGGTTACGGTTGCCATCACAAACACGTACAGTTAACTAAACTCAATATAAGACAGGGCGTTGCAAAAATACAAGGTGACGTACATGATTGTGTAAGACAAGTAAGTTATTTAAAAAATATTTAACTGCTAATTAATAAATTAGCCCTTTGACTCCCAGAACTTAAATACTTCCATTCTACAGAATGGAAGTCATTCAGTTCTTTGAGTCTACAGAATAGAAGTCATTTAGTTCTTTATGTCTACAGAAAAGATGTCATTTAGTTCTGAGAGTCTATAGAATGGAAGTCATTTAGTTCAGGGAGTCTATTAAATGGAAGTCATGTAGCTCAGGGAGTCTATAGAATGGAAGTCATTTAGCTAAGAGAGTCTATAGAATGGAAGTCATTTAGTTCTGAGAGTCTATAAAACGGAAGTCATTTAGTTCTGAGAGTCTATAAAATGAAAGTCATTTAGTTCTGAATGTCTATAGAATGGAAGCCATTTAGCTCAGGGAGTCTATAAAATGGAAGTCATTTGGCTCAGGGCGTCTATTGAATGGAAGTAATTGAGCTCAGGGAGTCTATGAAATGGAAGTCATTTGGCTCAGGAAGTCTATAGAATAGAAGGTATTAGTTAGGAAGTCATTTATTTATGAGAGTCTATAAAATGGAGGCCATTTAGCTCAGGGAGTCAATAAAATGGAAGTCATTTGGCTCAGGAAGTCTATAGAATGGAAGTCATTTAGCTCAGGGAGTCTATAGAATGGAAGTCATTTAGCTAAAGGAGTCTATAGAATGGTAGTCATTTAGTTCTGAGAGTCTATAAAACGGAAGTCATTTAGTTCTGCGTGTCTATACAATGGAAGTCATTTAGCTCAGAGAGTCTATAGAATGGAAGTCATTTAGCTCAGGGAGTCCATAGAATGGAAGCCATTTAGTTCTGGGTGTCAAAAGGTTAATAAAATGCACCATGAACGTATCCGTCAGTCGCGACGATCGTCATTACTCATCTCGCGGCGAAGAACATTAGATAAACAACTCACACTGGGTAACTCACTTTGCAATGACACAATGCGGGCTTCTGAGACAGGCGTTCCTCTGTTGTCTTTTCTCTTTCTTTGAGCTTCGTATTCTCAGCTTCCAGCAGACGGACTCGCGTCTCAGTCTCATCCACTACAATCACAGGGTCCAGCTGGGACGCCATGGGTAGGCAAATACTGGATGTAGAGTTAGGAGACAGACTGCAGGAATAATTGCCCCCTTTGACAGGGTTATCCAGCTGGAGGTAGAAATGGCCGTCCTCATATCTTGTGCTAGGAAGTACACCTGATGGCGTCTGTAAAAAGGCATACAGAAATTTGCCATTGTGTAACGTATGATCACGAAGGAACATAGTGTAAAACATGCAGAAAACCGTCCGAAAACCTTCATTTCGCTCATGCACCAAATAATTATGACTGATCAGCATAGTCTTGGTCGAACCCGAAAGATTGTAAGCCCTGCGACAGTCTTTATCTAGGAAATAACCGTCTTTCTCACTCAAATGGAGAGATTGTGGATGGCAAGTTACTGTAGAATAACTAAGAAAACGTAGAATGTGTCAAGAAGATGTTCAATACCTAACATGACAAAGAGGTAGCCAAACAATGGTAGAAATATTCCGGCTGCACAAGAGCGCAAAACAGAGAGATATTAGCATTAATGTATAAGTGTAGGACACTTATGCCGCATGAAGTACGGCGAAGGTTAAACACATTTCTGTGACTATATTGTGTCCGCCATTTTGCGGCAGTCATTGTCCTATCTCTTATTGTGTCCCAGTCAGCTGGACTAGCAGCCTTTGCTGTCTGTCGGATTGTGGCCTCAAGTTATAGCGCCGCAGTTTTTAAGCACAGAATGCGACGGAGGCTTCACCCGGAGTAATCCAGGTCGGGGCCTCAGTTATTTATTTATTTATTTATTTATTTATTTATTTATTTATTTATTTTTATTTGTATTTGTATTATTATTATTATTGTTTCGGGACGACTGAAGAGGCCTTCATAATAACTTTTCTCCCCCCGGGGGGGGGGGGGGGGGCGGGGGGGGGGGGGGGGCTCTGGTATGAGCTTGGTCTACGAACTAAGCCCGGGGCTATGTATGTCCAAGCCATCAAGGTACAAAGTAAGATGCAAAAGTGAAGCACAGAGCAGCACTTTCATTACCAAGATGTTTGTGTTTGCCGCCAGGTCAATTTGTCAGTGGTTGTTCTAGCCGGCGGAGTGGCTAAATGAATGGCAAAGTTTAATTTTGGTGGGGCGCCGAAGTTTACTCAAGCTTTATATTTGCTTAGGAATTGTACGTTACTGAGGCCATCTCGACATTTTTTGTCTATCTTAATACGGTAGACTTTAGGACGGGGCTGGTCGGAGCGCGTTCCGTAGATAGGATGCCAAGGACCATACAAGCGGGTGGGGCTCATGGTCTCGCAAAGAAATAACAAGATAAAAATGACGTCACGTCTAGCCACTCTAACCTTGCTGTTGAATGTCGTTTAGGCGCGAAGCACCGTATGTGCGTATGTGTGTGTGCGTATGTATGTAAACACGAGAATCTCCGATATTATTGTACGCACAAACTTTAAACTTATCAAAATACTTTATTAAGTGGGTGGCTAAGAGAACCTTCGAGCGTATTGTAATTGGATGTCGTAATGAAGACAAAGAAGACCGATTATAGAAAGTCGGTTGACCCAGATTAGAGTCCGCATTTTTGATTATATGTACTTGAAATTTTGGATGATCATCCAGCTCCACGAGGACCAGCAAGGCCAGGTCCGACTCAACAGTGACCTCTCAGAACCATTCCCCATTCTCAGCGGCGTCAAGCAGGGCTGCGTGCTGACATCGACCCTCTTCACCATTTTCTTTAGCATGATGTTGAAGCAGGCCACAGTGGACCTCGACGATGACGACGCAGTGTACATAAGGTATCGTCTCGATGGCAGCCTGTTCAACCTCAGACGACTGCAGGCCCACACCAAAACCCAAGACCGACTGATTCGTGAGCTGCTCTTTGCTGATGACTCTGCCCTCGTTGCACACACAGAGAGAGCCTTGCAACGCATCACATCCTGCTTCGCAGATGCTGCCCAGCTCTTTGGTCTTGATGTCAGTCTGAAAAAGACAGAGGTCCTTCATCAGCCGGCACCCAAGGAAGAGCATTGCCCTCCCCACATCCCCATCGGCGAGTCTGAACTGAAGTCCGTACACCAGTTCACCTACCTTGGCTGCATCATCACGTCAGACGCCAAGCTGGACAAGGAGCTGGACAACAGGCTAGCAAAAGCAAACAGTGCTTTCCGGCGACTATTCAAGCGGGTGTGGCACAATCAACAGCTGAAAAAGGCACCAAGATCAGCGTGTACAGAGCTGTCGTCCTCACCATCCTGCTGTACGGTTCCGAGTCCTGGGCCCTATACCGCAGCCAACTACGACTCCTCGAACGCTTCCACCAGCGCTGCCTGCGTATCATCCTGGGCATTCACTGGAGTGACAATGTCACCAACGTCGAGGTCCTTGAACAGGCGGAAACTGTGAGCATCGAGGCTTTGCTGCTGCGTACACAGCTTCGCTGGGCGGAGCACGTCTCCAGGATGGAGGATCATCGCCTACACAAGATCACTCTGTCCGGCGAGCTCGCCACTGGACACCGAGACAGAGGGGCACCAAAGAAGAGATACAAAGACGGTCTCAAGAAGTCACTTAGTGCCTGCCAAATCGACCACCGCCAGTGGTCTTTGCTTGCTGCGGGCCGTGACACCTGGCGCTCCACCATTTACAAGGCAGCCGTCTCCTGTGAGGACTCTCGCAGAGCTAACCTTAAGGACAAGCGCCTCAGGAGAAAAAACAGAGTTGTCGTAACTCAGATTCCCTGACCAGACCTTCCTCTGCAGCCACTGCGGTCGAACCTGCCTGAACAGGCTGAAACTGTGAGCATCGAGGCTTTGCTGCTGCGGACACAGCTCCGCTGGGCGGGGCATGTCTCCAGGATGGAGGATCATCGCCTACCAAAGATCACCCTGTTCGGCGAGCTTGCTACTGGACACCGTGACAGAGGGGCACCAAAGAAGAGATACAAAGACTGTCTCAAGAAGTCACTTAGTGCCTGCCAAATCGACCACCACCAGTGGTCTTCGCTTGCTGCGGACCGTGACACCTGGCGCTCCACCATTTACAAGGCAGCTGTCTCCTTTGAGGACTCTCACAGAGCTAGCCTTAAGGGCAAGCGGCTCAGGAGAAAAAACAGAGATGCCGCAGCTCAGAACCCTGGCCATACCTTCCCCTGCAGCCACTGCGGTCGAACCTGCCTGTCTCGGATTGGCCTCCGCAGCCACGAACAAGCCTGCAGACGTCGTGGGCAACTCCTATAAAATCTTCGTTCGCGTAGTCAAGCCAAGAGAGTGACAAATTTGAGATTCATGTATACGTTCACCAGGGACTTAGCTTATACGTTTTCTACGTTTGTTTCCATATCAGATGAAGAATATTTGATCTGAAATGTCGTTGTTTGTTTCTATTTTAAAGGGTTTTCCGCCACTATCTTCTGTTTTAGTTTGACTTAGCCTATAATTATATTTGTGCGCCGGTTGCTAAGAAGTAAAGTGATTGTATGAGTGTGCAGTGAGAGAGAGGACGTATAGACTTTGGGTGAGGCTGCTGTTGTCTTGTGTCTTTTGGTTCAACCTGTTGCTTTGTTTAAGTGGGTTTGTTAGTGCTATGCTTTCGTTTTGACTGCAACTCCTGTCAGATTGTATGCACAAGTTGATTGAATAAATGACGTCACACAGTCAGTGTCGTTAGGTGTGTCGTCTGCTGCAGTCTGTCGTTTAGGGCAGTATGTAATGCTAGGTCAGAGAAAAAAACAACAACCACCTAATGTTGCCAAAAGGTGTAATAGTAAAGTATTGTTTGTGTGAATGCTGCGTGTTTGAGGGAAGGACTGGAGAGTCGAGTGCTGAGTAAAGAGAGAAGGCGACAATGGGGAAAACTATGATATCCAGCACTATTACGTTGGAATAGATTGATTGATTGATTGTACATTGCTTAACGTCCCGACAGCAACAAGGCTTTCTCAGGACGTGCCTGCACTGCTTGTGAAAAAAATAAAAATAAACAGAATATTGAATGTATGTCGCCAGCCGGTCCAATACGTTAAATAAACCTACGACATGGGGCCTAAATAAAGCTAAGACCATTTAGCAACACACATCCAATATCAAGAGTTACAGGCAGCGCAGACAGTAGGGAGAGTTTAAAAAAGGAAAATACAGATGAATGGACCAAGGGTGGACAGAAACACATGCCCCAGAATACAGAACAAAACCCACCCTGTGGGGCTGATCAGGGTGACCCTGGGAACTAAAAAGTAGTTACCCCACCCAAGTCCCCCAGGGCAGACCCGGGTGGGGGACGTTGGAATAGATGCATAACAGTTATGACACGCCTGTAAATGAAAACACCTTTAACATTAACAAAAGTTGAGTATAAGGAGAGGTTTTAAAACAGTTTTAATAAAAACTGTTGCCCGACACGCTTCTAAAAACAACAGATTCTTAGTTTTAAACCTTGCACCACGCCATAAACGCTGCGATTGCTTCTCAGTCTTAGCTGTCCTATGGTGTGGAATGTGGGACTTGTCCAACTGGATCCATCTGGTGCACTCCAAATGTGTATTTGTGGGTGGTTTGATGTGCACCTCGTTGCGCGCCTCTCTAAAACCCAAAGTGATGACCCCCCCTCCCCCCCCCTCCCCACCTTCACCCCCTCCCCTCCCCTCCCCTCCCCCCCCCCCCCCCCCCAACCCTACCCAAACAATCATTAGAAAATCAACCAATGGTATTTTTAGTGAGTATTTGTTCACTGTGTTGTTGTGTCATTGTGCTTTACATTTTGAATGCAGGAAAAAGAAGGAATATACATTAAGCTGAAAAAGAATGACAACAATCAAATAAATGTGGAAAAGAAGCATCAAATATTCCGTGAACTTTACCTTATTACAGACACCTAATTTTCTTGAGATGTCCATGCTAAAATTCAGAATGATTTGACAAGGACACCCATTTTTACTGTAATGCCATTTTTTTGTGTGAGAGGCACCCACATTATTGGTAGAAACCCATTTTTTCTCCATCCAGTGGCTCTGTTTCTAGAAAATGTCTTTTTTATTTTAAGTTGTAGAGCTTAGTTACAAGGTAAGTTCTAAACATTCGCATCAACTCCAGAGCCCTAGAATAAATAGAAATATGAGAACCCATTTTCACATAAAATGGTAGGTAACCCACTCTGATGGTTTTGTCTCCCTGTGTGTGTGTGTGTGTGTGTGTGTGTGTGTGTGTGTGTGTGTGTGTGTGTGTGTGTGTGTGTGTGTGTGTGTGTGTGAATGAACTTGTGAGTTATTTGTATCAGCCAGGTTACGTGACGTTTCTCATTGATCCAATATGTTGTGTGTTTAGCAAGTGTTACGTTGGGACTTTTGTTTTTCGTATTCAGAGAGCTTGTAAAGAGTGGAACGACGGAAACCGAGAGGTCAGTCACATGTGGGACCTAACGTGAGGTCATCCCTCCAGCTCTTCACTCAGAGTGAGTCTGACCGGGACCGAGACACCCGAGTCAAAGCGAGAACTGCGCTACAGTACGAGTACAAGGACGTCCGTGCGAAAGAGACAGGACGGCAAGAAGAAGCGTACAACGAAGGACTTTCACGCCTAGACGTGAGAAGGACCAACGTAACCAGGCAATAACATCAAACAGGTTGGAGACAGTGTGAAACTACAGCCTAGCCTGGCCGAGATAGTGTGTGTTGTGTGTGTGATGTGGATGCTGCCTGTGGGGAACGGTGTTGTAAACGGATGACTCGCTTCCATTCTTCGCGACTCGGGTGCCACGACTGCAGGGGTCAGACGTAGCCATGTTAGGGACGATCAGTACACGGGGGAAACGCAGAAAGTGATTTCGTACGGAGGGAAGGTACAAGTTTTTCCATTGGCTAAGATAGAGATTGACACGGAGTTTTTCTCGGGGGATCTGATCTCTTGTGTCATCGACGAGCCAGTAGTTGACTTAGTTCTCGGTAATATGAAGGGTGTGCAGCCAGTCAGCAGTAGGGTCGAGACGATTAAACCATCTCAGGTTAGTCGCAGTGCAGTCGCATCGGTGGCGACGAGAGCTCGAAGTAAGCGTAGTTGGGAACAGAGAGACCATGTTATTTCCGTCCAGAGTCAGGTGATAGGTCAGCGGGCTTGGCCCAATAGTCGGGTTGGTCTGAGACGGCATAGTTCTGTTGCGGACAGAAATGCCGCTCAGCAACCAATATGTAGGTAGGTCGGAGATTGGAGTCTCGCGATTGTGTGGATTGTGTGTGGGCAGCCGTTGAATCGTTTTTGTTTCTGGAGGTTTTTAGCACGTTCTGTTTCGCGTGCGATCTGAGGGTGTGCGTTGAGGCGTAAGGCTGTAATATTTTTGCTTTCTTGTATTCTAGATAGTCAAAGTTAGTCTTGGTTTATGATAGTGTACGTCGAGTAGTCTTAAAAAGAAACTCGGTCGTTTCTTTTTTTCCCGAGGAAGGGGGAATTGTGATGAAGCTCTATGCTCGTGCATAGTGCTCATACATTAGGGTTAGTACGGTACGGGGTTTGTTAACGGTTTGTTTGTGTCGATAGTCCGGGTGGCATGAGGCTCCACGTGAAATCTGTAATACATGGTTAGCACGGAGTTTGGTGAGTACTGTTATAGTGAGTTCTAGGCAAAAGCCAGTCTGGCAGAGCAGTAAATCGGTAGTACGGGCTGTCTTGTTGTATGAAAAGGATGTGTTTGAGATACCTAGCCCGTATTCCAAGACTCTGAAGCCTAGAATTTAGGTATGTTTCTATATATGTAGTATTGATAGTTGCTTAGTTAAAGACAGTATGCGTTGCTAAGAGTAATTTGCTTGTATAGTGTTGACCGGTTTGGTTTAGTTATGTTGGTTTAGAATTCAGTGAAGTAACCGGTGTTTTTGTATACAGTTGTTTACCGCGATAGATAACTAAAGGAATGTGAGGGGTGTTTGTCTAAGCCGCTATGAAGATAGTACGTGGTTGGCTAAGCATAGTCTTTTCCAGTGTATAGAGTAGTGTATAGCAAGAGTGTTAGGCTGTAGTCTGTTTCAAGATAGTGACAGATATGGGGGTGTTACGGAAGTAGACACTTTATGAAGCACACGTGTGTGTGTGTGTGTGTGTGTGTGTGTGTGTGTGTGTGTGTGTGTGTGTGTGTGTGTGTGTGTGTGTGTGTGTGTGTGAATGAACGTGTGAGTTATTTGTATCAGCCAGGTTACGTGACGTTTCTCATTGATCCAATATGTTGTGTGTTTAACAAGTGTTACGTTGGGACTTTTGTTGTCGTATTCAGAGTGCTTGTAAAGAGTTGAACGACGGACGCCGAGACGTCAGTCACAGGTGGGACCTAACGTGAGGTCATCCCTCCAGCTCTTCACTCAGAGTGAGTCTGACCGGGACCGAGACACCCGAGTCAAAGCGAAAACTGCGCTACAGTACGAGTACGAGGACGTCCGTGCCAAAGAGACAGGACGGCAGGAAGACGCGTACAACGAAGGACTTTCAGGCCTAGACGTGAGAAGGACCAACGTAACCAGGCAATAACATCAAACAGGTTGTAGACAGTGTGAAACTAAAGCCTAGCCTGGCCGAGATAGTGTGTGATGTGTATGTGATGTGGATGCTGGGTGTGTGGAAAGGAGTGATGTATATAGCTTGATAGTTGTGAGCGTTTTTTCGTATATTTATCTTGTATAAAAGTCACTTTAGAAAGGGAGCTCGTGTGTTGAGTTTTACCGCATGAATGCGCCCGTCTGAGTCAGTGGCGGTGTATGCGTCTGTTGCGTGAGAGTCTGTGCGTACGATTGTGGGCAAGTCTGCGTGCGTTACAAATACAATACCTCAAAATGTCACTGTAACATTGTCTCCTCTCACACTATTGCCACTACGAGGATATTAAATAGATTAACGTTCTTTTCAACATTATAATTATACAAAACTTCACGTAAACAGGTTAGAAAGAACTACATGGGACGACCCGACCTGACTAAATACTAGGCGTGCCACGACACTCGCAAAGGCACCCAGGTCCGACATCGTAGCCCACAAGGCGGAGTGACACAGTCAGCTTTCACTCAGTACCACAGCACAGTGGCAGACTAGCTGGTTAGTTCTTTGGATTTAAAGATGCACTAAAACACAGATGCAAAAATACTCATATAAATAGCCACCGAAATAAACAAGATAATCACATCACCCTTCCCGCAACTTTAATTGCCGTCTTTTATATTCCCATCACCTCTCCACGCAACAATAAGCCCAATCTCAACAAAATACACAACCCGCAACTCCAACTGCCGTCCTCCATATTCCCTTCACCTTTCTCCCGCAACAATAAAATCAACAACAAAATACATATTTACACGTCACCACGTGACTCACTTCCAATTTACCCTCCGACGCTAGAAAGAGAAATTGCCCTAGTCGCCCGCTCGGCGTTAAACCCAATAACTATTTCGACGCCCACTACTACCAAATACAACAGATGGCATTCCCTTCTACATTATATCCTTACGCTTGCCCCCCAGTACCCTAACCAAAGTAATGATAACAAAACAAGCAAACACAAACACCCCCCCTCCCCCCCCCCCGAGCAAATGGCCACTAAAGAATTGTTGTTTGTACTCACTGTCATCCGTGAAGACAACCCGGCTAGGACGAAGACAAACAAGGACAAGACAAGCCAGGGATTAAGTCGTCGCAGCTGTTTCTCACTCTCTCTTCTCTCCTTCCTCGGACACCGGCTCTGGGGACGACCCGAAACCGTATCACAGGGACGATACAAACGACCGACACAGCTGCTTGTGACCTCCAGCAAATGGCGAACCACGCCTGGAAAACCACCCTCGGAGAATGTTGGCAAAAGACGACTGCCTCGTTCGCTGTTGGAAATGCGACTGGTTAACAATTTGGATAACGTTATGTTAGCGAAAAAACGCTCACTAAGTCATTTGATGTAAAAACACGTAAAACACTAACCACCCGATCGCGTTCAGACTGAACCATCACGTGTGGTAAGCCAACATCCAAACTGTCAGACGGCAGCAAATACTCGTGTACAGGCCAAATACTAGACACCTATGCTATCGCTACCGGTGACTAACTGAATCCTGTCACCCCTCTAAACTTACTCCCCTACAAAAAAAAAAAGACGAAAAAAACTCGTGTCGTGACAGAGGACAACTAAAATATGTGGGTATTTCGTACCTGAGACACAAGGGGTTAACTTGCGCACGCACGCACGCAGGCACACACACACGCACAGACACACACGCACACACACGCACACACACACACACACACACACACACACACACACACACACACACACACACACACACACACACATGGAGACAAAAACCTCGAGTGGGTTACATACCATTTTATGTGAAAATGGGTTCCCATATTTCTAATTATTCTAGGGCTCTGGAATTGATGCGAATGTTTAGAAATCACCTTATAACTAAGCTCTATAACTTAAAATAAAATAGACATTTTCTAGAAACAGAGCCACTAGATGGAGAAAAAATGGGTTTCTACCAATAAAGTGGGTGCCTCTTACACAAAAATTGGCATTACAGTGAAAATGGGTGTCTTCACAATATTAGGCGTATGTAATAAGGTCAAGTTCGTGGAATACTTCTTTTTCACATTCATTTTTTTCAACTTAATGTGCATGTATGCATTACAATTTTTAACATTGTATGGTGCAAAATTGAATGAACACTGGCCCGTAATCTTTCGATTATGATTTTTACAAAGGAAATCTTTTAAACATTGCTATGTTTTGTCTTTGTGAAGCAAAACAGTTTATCATGGCATTTATGTGAGAATTATGGAAATTAAAGGACTTTTTATGTACTCTGGAGTTTGAGACAAACAGCAACAGAGCATTTTGAATATTAACCCTTATCATTCGTGTGTGCAACAAGTGTGACTAAAATAGTCCAAGGGTAGTGCATCTATGCGCCAAGCTATTGTGGTACCAACCTTGAACTGAAGCCATTGGTCTATGTCCTCATCTGTAAGTTCTGTAATGTATCTTACATATATGGCAGTGTACAAATTTGAAGCTTTTAACCTCAGTATGATGCGGGTTAAAAAGTGGGGAAATAAATGAAAGATAGAAAAAGACCCAGACGAAGAAACCAACACTTAACTTATTCTACCCCAGACACACCACATCAAAATAAAGATCCACCATTATAGTTCACGGGTGATGCCAGAATAGATTGGCGCCTATGGAAACCAAGCTATTCTGGCATCACCCTTGAACTATCATGGTCGATCTGTGTCCTGCACTGCAACGCAGTCTTCAGAAGACGACTTCAACATTTGGGGATTCTGGTCTTGGGGTAGAATGAGTTAAAATGACAAAACAGAAAACTGACATTAATTAATTAACTGACAACATAGGAAATCACTTGAAACTTCAGCCTTTATTAATCACATCAAAGGTGCATGCATTCACAGTAATTGTTTGTAAACACTTCAAATCAAACAATCAAGAGCAGTCAAACCTTTTTCTGGCAACTTTGTGATGATGCAAACTTCAGCTTGCCAAGTTCGGCAAGTAAAGGGTTTCCGCAACTTATGTACCTCTATTCATAAAATGGAGAGAAAAATATAATACTGAGTTCTAGCAAGTGCGACAATAAAGTTTAGCCGAGTT
This sequence comes from Semisulcospira habei, assembly GCA_036245525.1. NCBI lineage: Eukaryota > Metazoa > Mollusca > Gastropoda > Semisulcospiridae > Semisulcospira > Semisulcospira habei. The sequence goes on from BTPG01000001.1 coordinate 320,561,303, forward strand.
GGTATACCTCGTCCAGTGCCTAGGTTAAACGCACCAGTGGTGCCAATGTTGCTATTTTGGCACCAGACCGGTCGCTTGGACCGGTCTGGTGCACCCGATTGGTTTAGATCGTGTGCTTTCTGCACCTGTAATAGCCACCTCGGAGAAAGAGTCACGTGAGCGTCGTTTGATTGCTGCAAAATAATATGAATAAAGAATAAACCGTTTCCCATATAATTATGCAATTCGGCAATATTGCATTCATCCTTATGCTAGCACCTCGAAACATTACGCGATTTGGCAGATTTGAAAAATAGCTTTTTTAAAAATCCTCAATGGAGGTGATTTTTGGTGTGTATAAAATGGTGCCAAACATCGCACACCAACAACACGTTCTTTTAGCCTGTTTATTCTGGCTTGGCCGTATACACAAGGTTTTATGACACAGGTCTAGATTTTGTTTCGTCACTCATTCCCTTCGTGTATTTCGAGTACATTTTTGCTTGCAACAAGCTAGGTACTGCTCTCGTCAGCGGACCAACCTAGCCACAATGGTAATTGACGCCGAACTTTTTCTTTTTGTTGCGACTGTTCTGTGGATTTCTATTTGCTATTTGTTGGTGTCACTTTTTTTGTTTTTCGGTTCATTGCGTTGTTGGGGGGTGGGGGGGGGGGGGGTGCAGGTCGCACTATTGTGTGTTGTTTTTGTTTTGCGACATGTTTGGCCGTGTTAAGTTATCACTGACTGTGTTTGACTCTGGTTGGGTCTGTTCGTTTTGGTTATAGCACCTTGGTGTTCCGTCCAAGTATTCCCATCTCCCGTTGGTTAGGTCAAATGAGTACAGGTTTTTGTTGTATTTGCCTTTCGTGAATAGTTCTAGGAGGTTCATAAAGTGGTTTCGGGCTGCGTTATATCTGAAGAGACCCTTTAAGGCCTCCCATTCCGTGAAGATGGTTGGGTTTAAACCGTTGGTAAAGATGAAGGCTGCGAGGAGGATTCTTCCCCAGTGTTTGATATATCGGGTCCACATATACTTTCGTATGTTTCTAGGCCATCTGTTTTCCGGACCAAGAAGGTCCTGTAGTTCCATCCAGGCTTCATAAGTTTGCCTGTTTCTCGCTGGTATGTTAGGCTGTTGTTTATTCATTTGGTTGGGTAGTCACGTTTTTCATGACTGTTTTTCGTCTCGGTCTGGTTGCACCCGCCGCACTGCGACTGACGTTTGATGTCCGTGGCACTTTCGTTCGGCCGCGCGCCGTTTTTGTCTGGTGTACGTAAGTCATTGTTTATGTCTGAGTCATCTTCTGCTCAGGCCCGCGCGCGCGTGCATCGTATTCGCATTTGTTGCTATGCGTAAATTTTGATTCCCAAATTTTGTTGCGACTGTGTGCGTTGTTATTGGTGGGGGAGTCAGCTTTGTATTACAGTCGGTTCGTTACTTTGTTTGTTTCCTTCCTTGTCTTTTTGTTGTGGGGTCAATGTGTTTCATTGCGTGTTGTTATTTAGGGGCAGTTTTTTTCATTCTGTTTCCCGTTGCCCTGATGACTCCGTATTTGCATTTGTTGCTATGCGTAAATTTGGACTTCCAAATTTTGTTGCGACTTTTGTGCCTTGTTATTGGAGGGGAAGTCAACCTTGTCAACACAAAAGGAATGAGTGACGAAACAAAATCTAGACCTGTGTCATAAAAGCTTGTGTATACGGCCTAGACAGTATAAACAGGCTAACAGAACGTGTTGTTGGTGTGCGATGTTTGGAACCATTTTATACACACACGCGATTTGGCAGATTTGAAAAATAATATTTTTTTAATCCTCAATGGAGGTAATTTGCGACATCTGCGTCATTTGCTGCAGAAAGCACCGTCATAGTTGAAGTTTGAGAAATGAGCGCACTACATGTAAAATGGACGTTAGGGGAGGTAAAAGGCGCAACTAAAAGTTAAAACCGCAAACGAACCTTTTTTTCGACTGCGATCACATATCTGACCACACTACAAGTGCAGAAGCCAACCTGCGCGCGCAGTTCTGGTGCACATGACCGGTCCGAGCGACCGGTCTGGTGCGAAAATAATAACAATGGCGCCACTGGTGCGTTTAACCTAAGTAGAGGGCGAGGTATACCAACTCAGCTAAGGTTTATGCTTCCTGTGACTTTTGAAACAATACACAGTATGCAAAGTGTACTTTATAGTAACAAAAAAGTTACAGACATTTCCAAAATGATCCAGGCGTACATCAGATAAAAACAAGCTATACACATTGAAATAATAACACTCTTGTAATAAATCGTCATGTTGACACCTGTTTTCTTATCTTATTATTGTCTTTCATCCAGATTGGTTGTACATTGCTGAACATCGCGACTTTTTCAGGATGTGCCAGCACTGATAATGAAGGGGAAAAAATGAACAGAATATTGAATGTATTTCGCCAGCCGGTCTAATACGCTAAATAAACCTAAGACCATTTAGCAACACACATACCAAATCAAGAGAGATACTCCAAAAAAAAATATTCAGACCAAAAAGGTGACTGCCAATCGTGTAAAATACAAAGAAGTACCCAACGGAGAAAGAAACACGCTTAGAAAAGACGGTTACAACACAATTTATTAATTATTTCGGATAAATCCTTTTGGTCAAAACAGACAAATAAACAGAGAGATCAGTCGCTACTTATCTACATTCACAGAAGGAATGTGTGCCACATTCCTTCTGCGAATGAAGATAAGTAGCGACTGATCTCTCTGTTTGTTTGTCTGTTTTGACAAAGCGGATTTACCCGAAATATTAATAAATTGTGTTGTAACAGTCTTTTCTAAGCGTGTTTCTTTCTCCGTTGGGTACTTCTTTGCATATTACACGCTTGGCAGTCACCTTTTTGGTCTGAAACACAACTGAAGTGTATACGGGAAGTATCAATGTACGCTACCACGGTAACACTGAGGCCATTAACTGGTCCTGTAGAGTGCATTACTGTTTGGATACGCTATTTTAAGATTGATTGTACATTGTTTAACGTCCCGACAGCAACAAGACTTTCTCAGGACGTGCCTGCACTGCTTGTAAAAAAAACCCAACTAAACAGAACATTGAATGTATGTCGCCAGCCGGTCTAATACGCTAAATAAACATAAGACCATTTAGCAACACTCATCCAATAACAAGAGCTACAGGCAGCGCAGACAGTAGGGAGAGTTTAAGAAAAGGAAAATACAGGTGAATGGACCAAGGGTAGACAGAAACGCATGCCCCAGCATAAAGGGGGAAACCACCCTGTGAGGCTGACCAGGGGGACCCTGGGAACTAAAAAGTAGTTAACCCCACCCACGTCCCCCAGGGCAGACCCGGTTGGGGGCTATTTTAAGAGATGAGAGTCAGAAACGATTCGTTAATGAAGGAAAGTGAAAGATATGGGTAGATCAGTTAGTGGTCACTATGCTGGGAGATTTCTCTTGGTCAGAATCTAAATAAAATTTCTTATCTTCGTGGCGTGTGCAAGCAAGTCTGCCTAAGTGTCGTTAAGGCGCGGCGTTACGTGTTCATGATCCCGTTGATGAGAAGACTAGACTACATTTTAAGATCATCACGGGGATTTTCTCTTTGGTGGTTAAAGTTCAGAAGAAAAATAATTACACACTCACTCACGCGTTCATTCGAACATTTATTCATACAATACGCAAGATGATCGATTTCATTTTTCATATTTTATTCACTTCGTTACATTTATGTGGTCTCCAGTACAGGTAATAGGAGGGCCTGTTTCAACACCACCGTCTTGTTTCTCCTCAGAGTCTACCTGGTATCCGACTGCGACTGATTGATAATAGCACTGTTTAATTACATTGTCAATGTGCTGGTGGGAATCCGGCTCTTGCTTGTGATGAATCGGGTTCTGAACTGGAGCGGATGCTTGTGGACACGGTTCTGGAGGCTCTGGTGATGGCGGAAGTTGACTAACTTGTTTATTAAATTCACCGACCACTCTTGATTTGACTTTGCTCAAACGCTTGGACTCGGCCATGTCGAGTGTAACACCCTGCCGTGTAGCTAAGACTTTTTCTCCTTTCACATCAGGATGAGTGGTATAATGGCGAATATGATTTTTTTTTTACCGATCCTCGCCAAGTTTTAACACTGGCATGAATATTACGCACCAAAGGAAATAGCACAGAGTCGCTTAAAGCCTCACTTTCACTCCGTGATGGTGCCGCTGCTGCCATGTTTGCTTCTTACTGCTGATGTTAGCTGCTGAGATTGGGAGTATACTAACGAAACCGGCCATTCGACTGTGTTTTTAAACCACAGTTCGTTAGACAAACTGGTTTAAACCAGTTCCAAGCTGATGATTAAAATACTGAGTCACTTTACGATCATTGGCTGTTGGTGAGTAAGCGCTAAAAATAGACAAAGCCCTAGACATTGAATCACCATAACTCTTACGTATGATTTAATACATGACGTACAACCCACAGGTAGAGCTTAATGCATCTTGAAGGACGCGATCATTACATTTATAATGGCTTCAGTTTTTAAGAAGAAACTCTTGAATATCGCGATGACGCTGGGGTAGACCGTAGCTTTCAAAATATTTTGCCGTGTGAGTACGGGAATCGAACCAAATCGCGACCCAGTGTTCTCCCGGGTGACTGGTAGGGGCGGTATTAATCACAAAAGCATGATGGTCTTGTTTTGACAATCGGTACCGAAGAAGTTGGTACGGGGAAAAACGCCGCGAAAAGTGCGTTTGGCTGTAGGATGATGAGCCAACACGCGTGTTATCTGACGATTATTCATGATGAAAAGTCTGTAATAATTTGACGACTTCGGTTAATTTCCAGCAGTGAATCGAGTTCTCCGTAAATAACAACTTGCAAGGCGTTGGCTAATTTCATTTCTAAACGCAAACTTCCTGTTTTTATCAGCTCTACTGGGTTTCCATCCAAAAGACTCGGACATCAAACACAAACAAACAGTTGTCATTCGGAAACTCTTGGTAACTGATACCATGACTGTTAGCAAGCCCTGTTCCTGCAGCCAAACTAGAGTAAATGCGCACGTACTGGCCGTTTTAAAAGTCAAGGGTTAGAGGCTTGGTCGGAATCTGCTTGCCATCCAAATACAAGGACACAAATGTCAGTCCGTAAGGTCGAAAACTGAAAAGATTTTTGTTGTAGGCACCGTCAAAAACTGTGCTTTCTACTAGTCCTACTACCACTATGTTAAGAAGTTGGGACAAAAACAAATTATCTAAAACGACCGACAGACTGCCCTGAGCCAGCCCGTGTTATTTTTATGACAGTACGCTTTTGTGGATATTTGGTCGTACGCTTTACTAAGGCTTTAGCATGCCCGACGGAGACAACAGGGTTCAGTTTTACTTTCCGAACAAACAAACTACCATGTGTTATAACCATATTATATACAGCGGCGGGGTCGTGACCCATCAAGACAAAACTGCTCTTGGAGGGGATAAGTCTAACTTTTACATTAAAGCCATTCAGTAAATAGCACTTCTGTTTGAAAATGTCCACGTCAAGGAGGCTTCCCATTAAATCAATCTCTCGACTTTCAGCCGCGATTCCTCGCCTAGACACTAGAACAGTATTATCATCGCCTTGTGTTGTGTCAAATTCATTGGCTGTGCCTTTGTAAAAACCTGCCGAAGTCAGGTGTGACTCTTTAGCTTCATTTCCAAAACTCAACATTTTCTAATGTAAGCTCTGTACGGATACATATTTTCAGAGTTGGTGACAAGAGTTGAGTTAAAGGCTGCGTCTACTTGGGAAAACAAAGAGTGTAAAACTTTGATGACGGTAGAAACGTCTGTATCCGCTGCTAAATTGTTCCCGTTGGCTCGTGTGACTTTTCATTTAACATGTAAATATGTATTCTATAAGTCCATGTACTCATCAGTAGCACCTGACATATAAAACTCGATCGGTGCTCCAGGCCCCAGTGTGGCCAAAGGATGGAATTTAACATGACTGCCGTGTTCGACTGAGGTTTGTGTCGGAGGCATAGTAAAAAATCAAGACCAGAATCGAACGATTCGCAGCTGGAGGGGTGTAGCGAAGACATGGTTAATCAAAAATATCGCGACGGGATCCGATGTTTCCTCGAATACTTCTTACCCCTATTTTGACGATTTTTGCTTTGTGATCCTTGTTTTATACGTTTTGCTGACAGGTTGCCCCGGTAGAGCTGTTAAAGCATCGACAGCGTGAATCAATAAATATTGACCGGCTTTTCGCGCTCTTTGTTTTGCTGCTGCTTTAAAGCCCTGACCTGGTAAGACATCACTAGCAATTTGCATACCTGTCCTAGCGCATTGTTTTAACAAACTTTTACCGGCGCTTTTTAGTAAGGGAACAGCGGATATTAAAAACACCGCCTAATATTATTATTACCCAGTCCCTGACCGCGCATAGAACCACCGCCTTGAAAGATAGGTAAAGCCCCGTGACCGTACTGAACTGTAAAATAGTCATGGTACGCTTTGGCATCACACGTTTACGGACACTTCATCGTTAAATTCCTCTTAGTTTGAACTCTCGTTTATAACGCCGCGATAAGTATGATCTACTTAACATTACCTCCCATCCTGTGACAGATTGCTTGTGATAGATTGCTGCAATGATAATTTTTCTTGATATGTTCTTGTAGCGTTTGTTAATGTCTCATATTATTGTTTCATGACGAGCCGAAAGGCAAATTTCTGTCGTGCCTTGACTCGAACAACAGACAATAAAGTTGTATTGTATTGTATTGTATTGTATTGTATTGTATTGTATTGTATTGTATTAAACGTCTCGAGCGAAAATGAAATGTTACGATGCTCTTTCCTTGTTGAAATGAAATGGGTTCGCCTGTGTCTGAGATTATAAGGATTTCTAGCGTGTAAAATTGTTTTCGACATCGAGGCACGTAATGACGTTTATCAAACCGTTGATATAAAACGTGTTTAGAAAAATTGGAAAACGGGACAGCGCGTGAAACGGGAACGTTCAGAACTCCGACCACTCGCTGCTGAACAATGTCGCTGTAAACATACAACGAATGGTGGTGAGCATACAAATCAGACATTTGTTTTTAATTATTTTATTGTATTTTATTTATTTATTTTGCTGTATGAGTATTAGGGTCGTCCAAAGTGTTGTTTTCAAACACTAACAGGTTTTGTAGGTCATACGTAAGTTACAAAATAGACTGCTTGAAAAGAACCACGTAAACGCGTTTTGGGATATCGTTAAAATAAAATCAAACTAATTTGTGAGCCATGGTGATGCTCATCTGATAGTTTAAAGCTTGGATGAGCTGTTCGAGTGTCGAATAATAAATACCATGTGGTATTCTGCCGATGCCTACGGGTAGAGAATTCGGGAGTCTCGTTAAGTCAAAAATGTTAAACTGAAACATTTTACCTTGAACGTTGTAAAATTAATTTCAGCAAGATTGTTACGTGTTGAGTCGTGTTCGTAGTATGATATCACACCAGACGGCTGGCATGTAAGGCTCTTTTAAAGAAACTTCATTCAGCTGCAACCCGTCACACGTGGCTTAAGGTTGTAGACAACACTGGAGTAACAGTTCCATCAATATTTTATTGCAGCAATGCGATCTCCACACAATGCATTCACAAATAGAAAAAAACAGAGATGCCGCAGCTCAGAACCCTGGCCATACCTTCCCCTGCAGCCACTGCGGTCGAACCTGCCTGTCTCGGATTGGCCTCCGCAGCCACGAACAATCCTGCAGACGTCGTGGGCAACTCCTATAAAATCTTCGTTCGCGAAGTCAAGCCAAGAGATTCACAAATGCACCAACACTGATATAATGTCTCCTTGCAAAATGTCCACACTTTGACACAATGCGTCTCTCATACAATGTACATCACCATTCACTGCATAACTCCGTCACTGACAATGAACCACGATATCTTGCGTATGTCTCTCAATGTCAATGTGCTTACGATACACTGCAATTATACAACTGAACAATGTACCTACGCTGTTACATCGCAATTTTACAACTGAACAATGTACAATCGCACTTCCTAGCCCCGTCTTATACAGTGTTATGCTTTCCAGAATAATCCAGCAACTTCGTACCACACAACCAATCAAAATAAAATACGTAACCGAAACTCTTAAATATTAATAAAAAAAAAAAGAATACTCAAGAATGGTCTACAAAAATGTGGCTGCTATTTCCAGACCCTTTTTTTTGGAAAATCCCGGCGCGTTATGACGTCTCACAGAAGCATGGCAGACAGTTCACGACCTTTCCCATACTTTCTGGAAGTTTCACGATCTTTCATAATACATACTGACCGGCTGCTAACTTAACGCGTACTGAAAAAACTATGAATATTTGAGCGGCTTTAATACTGTGTTGCAAAATGTTGCCTACACTTTGACGTCACATGTGAGGTCACTCGACAGAGCGCGACTCCGCTCGAACGTTCTAGTTTAATCTCAGCGAATCTACGCATTACAAAAATCGACCGCTATTCTCCGTGCGGTTTTTCTAGAATCTTCCGGACTAATCTTAGCGTATCATAACAAAGCCAATTCCGCTCTACGCGCGAACGATAACGAATCATACTGAAAAGGTATGTGATTCGTAACCATGATAGCTCAAATAAATATCGGATCGTTTTCTACGATTAGTGCATGCACACTCTCACAGAACAACACAAACACAATCGTAACAGAGATCAATGTTCTGGAGTAGTTTAGTATATAAATGGGCCGCATTGTTGTCAGGATAGCGACTCATACTGCTGTTACTGGGGATAGTCATGTAAAACATGATTAAGCGAAATATCTAGCGTCGGACTAGGTAAAGGATTCCGTAATGATGCGCTTAACAAAGTAACCCACAAAGGTTCTGATGGGTGACCACGTATTAAATTAAATAAGAAGGCTGCAATGACAATATAAATGATGACCATTTGACAGGCAAAAACAACTTCACTGCGCGGTAGCATACGCCCACATACAAGCCAGAGTATCGACCTTCTTGACCTGGTCTCTTCTTCTTCCGCTTCTCTTTGCATGTCACTGAACGTCCTTTGCTGGGGCCCACGAGCCAAATGAACGCGGATAACCAAGCCATCGAATTAAATATTCTTTTCTTCCGCGACAACCGCGACGTGTTTTTTAATATTTGTTCAATCTTACAGACATGTTTTTCACCGAATTTATGTAACTAATCTTTATAAAAGCTACCTTCTTCGTTGTCATCTTTGATTTTATAAGTGACAGGTCATGTATTTAATACACGACTAAGCGTAAACAACTCCTGCATTAAACCCGGCAAATACCCTTTCTTAAACGATCTACGAGCTTTAGAAATACGAACGGGATCGCCAAGGTTCAGCTGTCTTTTTTTTGTAGACTGCTGTTGTTGTTGTCGGTATAAAGCTTGCCACACAACCTCGGCGTTGTCAGCCCTGACTTCAACAAGCGCCCTTCGAATACTGCGATGATAACTGTGATTACAACTGTCGACAACTTAACATAACACATCCACATAACGCCGAGTGTTGTTGAAATACCGCCAGAGTCTTTCTTACAAAGTACGATTAAATATTTCGACGAGCGATTCGATTCTTTAATATCTTTGTTTTCTGTGACAAAAGAAAATGCACCTTATGCTTCCTTAGAAATTGTTGAAAATCACGATTTGAAAATTCAGTTGTTGTTTTTTTTTTTTTAATCTGTTTGTAGTTTTACAGTCTTCCGCCAATTTGTATGGAAGATCAGCTCAAAAGCTTTCGTCAGTGAGACACCTGTCCTATTCATTCCGGCCTCCCTGTGTCCACCACTTTCACTCTCCAGCGCGTCCAGAACAATGCTGCCCGCCTCGTCCTCAGAAAGAAGAAATCCGACCACATCACTCCCCTGCTCAAACTCCTTCACTGGCTTCCCATCCCCCAACGCATCCAATACAAGATTCTGTCTCTCTGCTACAAATCCCTGAACAACTGCGCTCCTGCCTATCTCTCAAATTTACTTCACCCCTACACTCCTCCCCGCTCCCTCCGCTCCGCCTCCGACCCTCTCCGCCTCCACATCCCCCGCACCAAACTCAGCACTTTCGGCCCCCGCTCCTTCTCAGTATACGGTCCATCCACCTGGAACACTCTCCCACTCTCTCTCCGTCAGAAACAGTCTCTCTCCTCCTTCCAGTCCGCCCTCAAAACTCACCTCTTTCAACAGTTCTAGGACTATATCACCACACTCCTCACCCCAAGCTGACTGTCGTAATGTATTTCTCTATTTGTGGTACGTGAGTCGTTGTCTAAAGCGTGCGCATGCGTGCGCGAGTTGTGAGTGCGCGCTTAGAGTTATAATTATTATAAGATGAGCGCATTATAAATACCGTAATTATTATTACTATTATTATTGCAAGCCAATACAGATCAACAAAAAGGAATATCCATCATTGTCTTTCTTTAATTTTAGTAAATCGATCAGGTGGGCTTGCCACTGGTGATCGATTCCCCCTACAATAAAACGACGACGTGAAAATTGATGTCTAACTGGTTTGTGTAGTGTATACATATCTTGATGAGACAACCACTCTTGTATAATACGGCGTTTTACTTTAGATACAGCTCTTTTTAAACTTTGCACGCCGCCAAAACTACCAGGATGTTTAGAATTATAGTACCGCTGCCTCAACACTGTGTCTACCGTTTTAGACATTTAGTCAAACAACGCCTCCCAGTGAATACGCGGCGATGTTTTCTTTGGTGAGTCAGACGATACTGAGTGCGGTTTTTCGATAGGTGATTCCTGTCTATTGCGGCGACAAACACGACGACGATCGCTCTGCTGGGGTCATAAATGAAGAAGAAGCTAGTGTTGAAACATTTTTTTAAGAGTCATACTCGTTTAGTTTGTGTAAGTAATCCCAGCGTTTCACGTTCCCAATAATTTCACGAGGTACGTTGTCGCTTTTCATAGCACGAGCAAAAACATTCCAACCCTGTGGAGTATGTACTTCATTTCGAGCACTCAAGACATCATTTCCTAAATCAGACATACTTGAACCCTCCATAGTTACACCTTTGTATACTAATTGTCCTCTTTCATCCCAAGTCAAACCAGGATCCTCTTGAAGATGATCTAAAGTAAACGCGCTTTCTTTGGCACCGTTTTGGGGACGCGTTTACTTTTTGATCATCTTAAAGAGCATCCTGATTTGACTTCTGGTGAAAAAATATCCGTTCGCAGGTGCAGGTGTTTCTTGTCTAAGATCAATCAACAAATAACTGTGACTTTTGGATACAGCTTCCTTATATGCTTCCAACATGTAACGTGTTTTCCCATGCACATTTGTTTTGCCAGCGCTGTTATTTGAGACTCATCACGAGGATTTTTAAATATCACGCAATAATGACTATTTAAACTAATCGTTCGATGTTCTTTATTTTTACCAAATAAATTTTGCACGCTGTATATAATAGAAAAGTTGATGTGATGGTTTCCATTTCCTAAACAGCTGAGTAATGCGTAAATCCAATTCCTGCATAAGATCATCGATAATCACGAGACAGGGTTTGTGACGGGAAAAATCTGACATATTAGGCAATCTTTTTTTAAATCGCACACCGTGCTTTTGAAGGCGATCGATCAGTGATTGCCAAACACCATAACACCAGATAATTTTCTCAGGTACTGGGAGCATAATTTTATCCAAGTGATCTAAACATTGGGTTACAAAATAATTTTTTTCCGCTTTGAGATGGACCAGAAATAAGGCAAGTGAAAGGATGCTTAAAGCGTAAATCCATGGTGAGAGGTGTTCATCAAATGAGAAAAAAAGACTTGTATATATATATATATATATAGAGTATGTGACGTAAAAAAAGGACTTTGCTAGAAGTCTAAAAGAAAATAAAGGGGGTGGGGGGGTGGAGGGGAGGGGAGACGGTCAAAGGGTATGCACATTAAAAACCTCTCTTCGAGGGATAAAGGAGATGGATAATGTAAGAGTGGTGTCTGGACTTAATCACTGCACCGAGAGTGGAGAATCAAAAGCTCAAAGGAATTTTCCTTACAAAAATAACTTTCTACAAATGAGAAGGGAAATGGGTGATATGGACAGTGTCTGGTCTTGATCAATTCACCTAGACCGAGGATCAAAATGCTATGGGTATGCCCATAAATCAGGTCTTAACGATGGCGGAGACAGATATATGAGGTGGGCAGTGTCTGGAATAATGATCACTGCAACAGGTATAAAGCTCTTATCACCAGTCTATAAGAGACCGGGGAAGGGGAGAAAAGTTTCGTTAAAAGAGTTACGTAGCCATGTAAAAACGTGTATAGACTCTGCGATGTGGATTTGTGAACGTTACAGATATGGCTCACCGTCGCACATTACCTCCTCCTGAGCGACTACAGGTTATTGCACCAGCGTAAAAGATTACCTCCCCGAAAATTACCCCTCTTCCCTCCTTTAATTACGTTCACATAGAGCTACATTAACCCTATTATCATATTTAAGACCTACATTGATCTAAACCTGTGATTACGACAGACACAACCACAGCCTAAAAAACGCGTAATAATGATTATGATCATGCACCTCCAATTAGTGAGGCATGAAACCTCGAGTACAATAGTACTAGCATCGCTCTTTTAATTTTGGCTCTCAGGTCTGACTATTAGGGTTTATTTTTTATTTTTTTTTATTTTTTTAATTCTTTTTTTGCAATTTCTTTATATATATATATATATATATATATATATATATATATATATATATATATATATATATATATATATATATATATATATATATATTTTGAGGGGGGGGGGGGGGGGCACCTGTAACAAGTGTTACCCGAGCTGGTCTATCACAAATATCAAAAAGATCCAGTTTCCTTACAGGTTTGCAGCATTGGCTGCGCCGTACATAAAAATGGAAAATAAAAATTAATGTGGCTAATGAACGCATTATTTGTCTTAATTAAAACTCATCCTTCGCCTCTGTGCTGTTACCTCTATATGCTGCTGACTGAACAGACAAAGACGTCACTTGGAAACTATGCGTATATGACATGGGTCCTGGTCTGCTTCCCTGTTCTTTAAAACAGCAAATCAGTCGCAAAAACTCCTTACGAAATTTTGATTCCGTAAGACAATAGAGGTAAAAATTGATGGCGCTGTTTGTGTAATAAAATACATTACCAAGATAGTAGGCAAAATACATTGCAGCAGTAAAATTTGCGTCTGCCCAATACTCCTGTGGGACAAAGTAATTATCATAAATAATAACGCCAGCAATTGGGAATGAGAGTAATAGGAAAGCTGTTGAAAGTATCACAAGTGTCTTTGTAATGGACGAAGCTTTCTTTTGGCGATCTAAAACCCGGTCTGCGTGACCTGTCGCCAGCTTCATCCGGGCATCTCGCACAGACGCTGTTAGTTTCCACACCAGTATGGCGTTACTAATGGCAAGGAGGCAGAAGGGAACCAGAGAAGCAATGCACAGATCTACAATTGACCAAACCTGAAGCGTAAAGGGGCGGTACTCAGTGTTTCCTGTACACAAAACACTCGTGCCATTTTTAAAGCTAATCAGGATATATCCGTATATAATATGAAAATGAAGACAGAAAACAAACAAAGTCAGGCCCGACAAGAAAATGAGTGATTTTTTTCTTGTACACATCACCATAATGCGATGCGGCCAGACAACAGAGGCAGCTCTTTGTACCGTCATGGCCACTAACAGCCAAGCTGATAATACTCCAAATGTGTACAAAGCCCAAGTACCCATTTTACATATAATAATACTATGCTTAAATATGTCGACAGAATAGTTTGACAAATACGCCACCCAAGCTCTAAAGAGACCAGAGTACAAAAGACACATGTCAGAAAGTGCCAATGCTGTGAAAAACAAGTTCATGGAATTGCGACTGATCCCCATCCGACAGAGAATACACATGGACATCAGGTTACCAAACGTCCCAAATGTCATGATCAAAGGCGTTAATGTTTGTTGCATTACATTTCTTATATCATCGAGAATTTGAAATGGGCTAGCTGCCAGTAGAACAGTGTAAAGTAAACCCGAGGTGTTTGTTGTAGCTTCGGTAGAAAGTTCCATCTCTTTGTCAGAAGCAAACTACTTCAGTCTGTAAAACGCCAACGCCAGCACGACGCAAAAACAACAACAACAACAACAACAACAACAACAAATATTAAAATAAATAAATAAATAAATAAACAAACAAACAAACAAACAAACAAATAAATAAATGTCTAAGATCAGGTGAGTCGACAATAAATAGATCTTCTAAATCTGCAAAGTATTTCCTTTCCGTTGGAGATAAAGCAGCCACAATTGTTGTCACTGTGCACGGTCAATCATTCTGCTTTTTCACAGAATCCACTCCGAGATCCGAGAGTGAGTCTCCCTTTGTACGTGATTACTCCACGCGAACACACAGGCCTGTCGAGGGAAACAAGGAAAATAGTTAAACAGCTCTAGTAAAGCAGAAACACTTATGAGACATATAAGAAATAACTACCACACAATAATATCGTAAACCATGAGTGTTTTTGTCCCAAACCGCCGTAAGTTCGATCCGTTGTCATGGCTTGATCTGGCCATGTTATTATTATTATTTAATTGTCTCGCTGTCCACAAAATCTCAAGGATGTTTGGCATCAGTGTACTAAAGTACGATCTACAAGTTGCGGTTTGCTTACAAACTATACACTGTGTGTCTATGAACGGACAATGTCACGTCCAGTGATTGCGTGACAACGCCACAGTAACACACTGACCAATCTAGGTTTAGATAAATTAAGGTTATCTCTTTAGTACTGTCTAGGCAAGATGAAGACAGAGAGAATGATCTGCATCGCCTGTGCTTGACTAAAGCGTGCGTGTGTTCCATTTGTCTATTATACCTAAGTGAAATTTGAGCGTAATTAAATGTGATAGGTCACACGAAATTTTGCGGAAAGACGAAAACACAATTGTGAACTGATGGAGAATTTTTATATTTACCCAATACAGAACGTATCTAAGTGTTTTTTTTTTTTAATTAACAGCAAAATAAGTCTGGACCACGCCCGGCATTAAGCAGGACGTAATTGGAAAGTTTAACTCCTTCCGTGGCAGCACTTAACTGCAAACGTTAAAGAACCACATGCAGATGCGGGGGTTCTTTGTCACTTGATTGCTGTCACTGGACTGGTTTATGTGCAATAGATTTTGCCACGTCTTTGTAAACTAAGATTGCGCTCGCTTGCAATGAATGGGTTAAATCGGAGTATAGAAATATACTAGTATTGACATTTCCAAACCTGAAATGTATGCGGTGAAACCATTCGTTCTTTAATGTGACGGAAATGTCAAGGTCTAAAGATGATTTTTTAAAAAAGCAAATGAATAGTAGGATGTGTCTTAAGCTCAGACGGAAAAAGATCATTGGTTCAACTTAGTAAACATGATTTCGGAACCACAATTGTCCAGTTCGGACGATTTGTAATTTTTTTAAAAAATCATCGACGGAACTAAAAAAAATATTGAACGGTTGTGTCCTTTCAAATGATCAGCAAATAGTTAACCTGAAATACATTTAAACAGAAGTAAAGTTTTTTTAATTTTTTATTTATTTTTTATTTTTTTTAACCACACCTTTTCCAGTTGACGGCAAACAGAGAAAGGCAGGAATTATATCTCTCATTCAGCCTCTACCTTCAACCATAGCATTCCACCGCGAACGGCAATTGTACAGAAACATTAAAATGTCTTGTTGTTGTTGTTGTTGTTGCTGTTGTTGTTGTTTTCTTGTTTGTTTGTTTTTCTTTCGCTTATAAATAATTCGTATTAATCCCTTCAACTGCAAGAGACATAGGTCTCATGAGCTCGCGCAGAAAAGCTGAAGCTCTGATGACTCAAATAACAAGACAAGATGAGGATTTCATCCCAAAGTCCACCCTATTATTCTGAGCTCACATGCGTTAATCTTTTAGAAACATTGAGAGCTGTTTTTATTTGTAGGCTTATTATGCTGATCCTTTCCTTGTGTTGTACCGTTTTTTCTAAGCGTGTTTTTTTCTCCGTTGGGTACTTCTTTGCATTTCACACGCTTGGCAGTCACCTTTTTGGTCTGGATTGATCCTTTCCCCTTCTCTCTAAGCCAACACACACACCGGCGCACACAAATAAAGACGGACACGCGACGCTTCCCGCCAATAGTACGCTCTGTGGGCTCGTGTAGCGACAGGAAATCTGAAGAAGAAAAATACCACGAGCAGCAAAATGACGTCACTATACGCTTCACGTCATGGCATCGCTAGTCCCACGACGCCGTGTGAGGAATTTGATGTTTCACGTCACTCATCGGAAAGGCACGCAGCCTCCACCAGGGCTGAATGTGTTGTTCAAGACAGCGTCTTCCAGGGCTGTCTGTTTGATGGGAGTATATAGTGGCTCCAAAACTTGTTAAAATAATTAATTTTTATTCAAAAGGTTGAAGAGGTACAACGCTGGATTACGAACTCATTTAATATATCCCTTTCATCTTAGTAGTTGTATTACTATTTAGGTATTACCAGTGGTTCTTCTCGCCTCTTGGCTTTAGCCCGAAACTCTTACCCACGACAATGACATCCCTGACCGGACCCGAACGGCGACAAGAACCACTTTCACAGCCTAACTCGTAAATACAACGATTTTGTCTTCAACTTTAAAAACTAACAGCGTGAAGATACCCTTTAAAGAACCCAAACTTTAAGTGTGACGTGTAGAGATTGAAGGGACGCAATTTTTCATACTTCCGACTGTCAGTAAACAACCTCGCGCGAACTG
>BTPG01000001.1:320583134-320745634 GCA_036245525.1 Semisulcospira habei
CTATATCCGCTGATTCTTTTAACCAGCATTTCCTGTCTGCTGCCGACTCAATTTTGATTAATAGTAGTAATAAACGGAACACAGCGACTGCTTCTGAAAAACTAAAAATCGTTTGTGACGAGAGACTGACACAAAAGACGTCTTTAGTATTCCGCATTTAACTGTTTTTGACGTAGGAAAATCTATTAGTCAGTTGAAAAATAAACGCTCCCTTGGTCATGACGGGATTAATAGTTTCTTTTTAAAACTGTCTGCCCCCATATGTGGTTGATACTTTAACATTATAATCTCATAATCCAGCAAGGTACTTTTCCAAGAGGCTGGAAAATAGGAAAAGTCATTCCATTGCCAAAAGCTAAAGACTTTACAGATCGTAATAAATTCGGACCGATCTCACTCCTGTCAGCTCTGTCTAAACCGATAGAAAAACATGTCTATAGGCACCTGAGTAATTTCCTGGAGAGATATAACTTGATTTATTCGTTACAGTCAGGCTTTAGAGTCCCTTCAATCATGTCACACTGCATTGTCTCACCTAACAAATACTTGGCTTACTTCCAGGAACAATGCTGAAATGACCGGCATGGTATTTTTAGATTTTTCTAAAGCTTTTGACTTAGTCAACCATGAACTGTTACTACAAAAGCTGTTGGCATACCACATATACACAGATTCCGCTTCCTTCTTTAAATCTTATCTAAGTGATAGATCTCAGTACGTTTTTGTCAACTGTAAGTGTTCTTAAGAAGGTGCGATTAAGCATGTAGTGCCCCAGGGGTCTATCTTAGGCCCTCTTTTATTTTTAATTTATATCAATGACTTGCCTTTTTGTATCTCGCAACCAAATGCGCGATGCAGTTTGTTTGCAGACGACGCTACTCCCGACGTGTCGTCGGCAAAAATATCTACAATTAACTCTTCTTTGCAACATTGTCTATTACACGTCTCAGACTGGTGCCGAGACAACTATATGATGCCTAATCCATCTAAAACAGAGTGTATGTTAATCACTACACGTCAATAGCATCAGCTAAATCCGCCTCCACGTAGCCTTTTCCTTAACTGTGAGCTGATTAGGCAGGTCACCGAGCACCGGTTGCTAGGCGTCATTATAGACAATCAGTTGTCTTGGCATGCACATGTAAACAGTGTACGCAAAGCTGTGTTAAGAAATCTGTTTCTGATTTCAAAACTTACTTATTTTACAGATTCACTAACGAGAAAACTGTTTTTCATCGCTCACATTCAGTCTCACGTTGATTATGCTTCTACAGTCTGGGATGGGAGTAGTGATGGATGCTGAAAGAGGCTTAATTCTCTCCATCAGAGGGCAGTCAAGCTAATCCTTCCTAACAGCAGGGTCGGCACTGACGAGCGACTTAAAGCACTTGACATGCTTTCGTTACGTAACCTCCTCATGTACAACAAGGCCGTGTTAATTTTTAAAGTCAGCATCTCTAGAACACCACCGTACATTTCGGATTTGTATAGTTATGCTAACACACCGTACAAGACGGCAAGGAACAATCTGTCAGTACCTAGGCCACGACTTGATATATTCAAAACTAGCTTGTCTTATTCAGGAGCTAAACTTTGGAAGGCGCTTCCGGCCAATATTACCGAAGCTCCCTCCATGTCCACAATCAAGTCAAGGATTTTCCGGCACTTAAATGAGCCGATTAACAAGCGCACTTAGCCTCTGCGTTTTGATTATCATAAAATGTGTGTGTGTGTGTGTGTGTGTGTGTGTGTGTGTGTGTGTGTGTGTGTGTGTGTGTGTGTGTGTGTGTGTGTTTGTTTAATTTTAAGAAGAAGTCAACAGATGGATAATCAATACTTTTGACTTAATTTTGATAGTTTGTAGTTTATGTTCAGTTTATTTGATGTTGGCGATGTTGATGTACGTTGACATGATAATGTGCAGTGCCTAATAGACTTTGTTTGGGAATCGGAGGCCGGTCAGGTTTACGTGTGTTGGCGACAGCACTGGGAAGGAGGCCGGGACGGGCATCGTGATAGTACGTGTTGCTCCGGGCGCTTTATCCGTTGCTTTCGTCTACGTTTGTATTGTCTTATCGACAGCTAGCGAGTTAAATGTAGTATGCGTTAGTAGGATTTAGTTCAGGTGTGTAGCGTTGATTTTGTTCAGCTGTCAGTTTAGAACTTGCTGAGATAACCAGGGATTTTCTATATAGTTATTTAGCTGGATGAATAATTACAGAATGCGATGTGTTTTGACTAGGTTGTTTACGAAGGTAGTACGTTGGTGTGCTAAGTATAATCTTTTCCTATGTACGAACCAGTGTATGGCGCGTGCGTCATGTTATACAAGCGATCCAAATTTCCGAAACTTCAGTAGCTGAGCTGACCCTTCGCACCACGTGAATGTCCTGTGTTTGTCTTGCACTGTGTTTGTCTTCAGAGTGTATGTTTGTGTGTAACGTGAGCGTGCATGTTGGGTTCAGTTCGCGGCGCTTTGAGCCGATTCGCAGAATTGGGAAAAGCGCCTATATAATAACCGGTTATTATTATTATTATTATTATAGTCTTTTTCAGTGTAGTGACTGAGTTATGATGCGTTGCGAATGTATTCTGTTTTATGAAGCGCGAGTGTGTGAATAAACGTGTAGATTTATCTGTATCAGCCAGGTTACATAATGTCATCCAGAATTTGTGTGTTACGCAAGTGTTATGACATTAGAACTTTATTGTTCAGAGTTCTTGTGTGGAGCGAGGGACTTGGTGCCGATCGAGCTATCAAAGTCAACAGAGGCTGCCGCTGGAGGAACGTGTCGAGAGGACACTCATAGCTGGGGGAGCGTGGGACAAGTTTAGGAGCGCGTGTAGCCCCAAAACTACACGCCTAGACGTGGTGGAACGTGTGAACGGTGCAGAACGAGAATACCCGTTGAACAGTGAAGACATTTTATTACATTGTTTGGAAGTGAGTGTGATGTGCTAGTGTTGATAGTTGTGTAATTTGTAAAGATTTTTTTTTTTTTTTTTTTTTTTTTTTTTTAGTTAGTATTACACATTGGGCCACAGAACCATTGTTTTCAGTTTATGCTGCACGAATGCGTCCGACTGAGAGTCAGTGTTGTTTGTGTATGTGCCGTTATGGAAGTCTGCATATGTTACAGGGCCGTTAGAGTTATCGGGCCAGTACACTTGCTAACGGGGCGATAAAATCCTTACCGTGTCGCTATGAATGCCGAGCCGGTAAGATTGGACCGGTACACTATCAGCCAGTTAGGCAGTCCATGAATAGCAAGTTTGTAATCTTACCGAGCCGGTAGCACTACCGGGTCGGTAAAGGCCCTATCGACTGCCCGTGAATTTCCGCCCAAATCAGCAATGATTGGACACTTTCTCACCGCTGTGGCTGACTAGCAGTCAGAGGTTTATTACCAGATGGCTGCCTCAGTCTGAGGAATGAGGATTGTGTGGGAAAGCAAGAGGCAATGGTTTACATGAGCCCTCCGGTCCTGTCCAGGGGCATGTGAAACTCTATATCTGGGTGAAGTACTGTGACGGGGTGCAGTTTAGCAGTGCCAAGTGAGGATATATTTGACTATAGGCTCATGAACAAACTAGGCCCACCCACCAATCCCGCAAGATTAGTATGAAATACCACGTACAAAAAAAAAGAAGAACCATCAAATATTAAAACACAGCCAACTTTTTCAAATAACCATCAAAAATAAAAAGAACAAATTGTCAGGGCAGACGGGGAGGGGGGAGGGTGCCCCCTGCCCCCCCCCTCTCCCTCCCCCCCACCCCCGGATCCGGCACTGATTCACACATCAAAGCAGAAAGAGTGTTTGACGGAACAGTGTTTACAAAGGTAAAGGAATGCATGCCTTTTCTCATGAAAACGCATCATCAGCCTCCGTGCTGTTATTTGCGCGTTCTACTGAACGAACGAACATGGACCTAATTTGCGAACTGTGTGTATATGACATGGGTCCTGATTTGCTTGCCCTGTCTTTAAAACAGCAAAACAGTTGTCGAAACTCTTCTCGAAATTTTGATCCTGTAAGACAATATAAAAGGTAAAAATTGACGGCGCTGCTCGTGTACCAGAATGCATTACCAAGATAGTAGAAAAACATCATTGTAGCAGCAAAATTGTTGTCCGCCCAACACTTATCCTCAACAAAGTAAGCATTGTAGATGATAACGCCAGAAAATGGAAATGCCAGTAACAGGATAGCTGCTGAAAGTATCACGAGTGTCTTTGTGACGGACGAAGCTTTCTTTTCGCGATCAGAAACCCGGTCTGTGTGACCTATTGCCCGCTTCATCCGGGCCTCTCGCACAGATACTGTTATTTGCCATACGAGTATGGCGTTACTAATGGTAAGGAGGCAGAACGGTACCAGAGAAGAAACGCACATATCTACAACGGACCACACCTGGTTAAGAAAAACATAGTAATCATCACGTAAAATACAGTCAACACCCGTGCCATTTCTTACCTTAACTAGGTCATATCCGTATAAAATATGCGAATAAAGACAGAAAACACACAACATCAGACCCGATAGGAAAATTTGTGACTTTTTCCGTGTGCAGATTACCTTAATGCGATGCGGTCAGACAACAGAGGCAGCTCTCTGTGCCGTCATGGCCACTAACAGCCAAGCTGATAATGCTCCAAACGTGTACAAAGCCCATACACCCATTTTGCACACAAAAACATTCGATTCAAAAATGTCGACAGTTAAATTTGACATGTACGCCATCCAAGCCCTAAGAAGACCAGAGTACAAAACACACATGTCAGAAAGTGCCACTGTTGTGAAAAACATGTTCATGGAATTGTGTTTGATCCCAATCCGACAGAGAATAACGATGGTCATCACGTTACCAAATGTCCCAAAGATCATTATTAAAGGTGTAACAATTTTTCGCATCACATCTCTTACGTCGTTGAGAATTTGAAGTTGGTAAGATGCAGGTGAAAACATAGAAACTAAATCTGAAGTATTTGTTGTAGTTTCAGCAGAAAGTTCCATCTCTTTGTCTAAAAGCAAACTAATCTAGTCTGAACAAATGTAAACACCAACACGGTGCAGCGACTGATGTCTAAGATCCGTTGCGCCGACAATATCTCTTCAAAATCTGCACAGTGGTTTTTTTTTTATAGGTAAAGCGGCCTCTAATTGTTGTCACCGGGCACGATCAATGATCCTGCTATGTCAAAGAAAACACGCAGAATAATAAAATATCGATATTCATGTAGTGAGTCTTCCCTTTTAAGCAATGAAGCCACGTGAACGGTCTGATACACTGGCCTGTAAAGCGAAACAAACAAAAAGGGTTATTGAGGAAATTAGTAACAATGAAACAGACAAAGAAACTATTACTGCACAAATGATACCGTAGGATGCAAGCTTTTAAGTCACAGAACCACTTTTGGTTCCGTTCTCATGATTCCATTCAAACTAATTATTACAGAAATACACTAAACGCTGGATGTGGCAAAGTCGCAGCAGGGGGGAGGGGGGGGGGGGGCGGAGGAAGGAGGGGGGGGGGGGGCGAGGTAGGACAAGATTTGTTTGTTGTCAGAAGCGAAGTTTGTTTTAAGCGAAGTGTCAGACTTTTTTAAAGTAATATCTCGACAACTTGACAAATGTTTGTTTTCAGACTAAGTGCGTTATTTTACAGGGACATTGGAATGTAGAATGACTTAAATAGGGTACGTGTTTTGCAATTATTTTTTTTTTTAATTTAAAAGCTTGGGGAAGAAGGATGGGGGGGGGGGGGGGGTTCAGTCGAAGCCGCTGCCACCCCGAATCCGAGCCTAACGTTTTTCTTTGCCTTGTCAGAACTAATTTGAGTCGTTTTAAATTCCATAATATAATGATTTTTTTTTCTCTTTCCACTGGCTTGGAAAAGGATTTATTCTACAATTACAATAAACATCGGCTAAAACAAACAGATTTTAAAAAATCTTTTGGACGAAGCTTCAGATTTTACAAAACATAATTCTTACAAACGTCTTCATTGAAGCTAAATGCATAACAGATACAGTGTTCATGTTGAAAATGTTGATGAGCTGTTCTCCACAACTGCACTACATGGGGTAGACCACTTATTTTCATTGCTTAAAGTTTTAACAACTTCTAGGTGGATTACTATGTCACAAATCCATCAAATATATATTATATGCCACAGAATCAGCTAAATTAGAGTCGGGAACATGAGGCGTCTACAAAATGAGAACATTGGAATAAAAGGTAAAAATAAGGTCGAAAATGGCGTTTTGAAAGTTTACTCTGATCAACTTTTCTGTGTACCGGGCACAACCGCCTCAATTTCCACCTGCACAGACGCTTCTACCTCGTGCCATCTCCCCTGTGCCCTTGTGGAGAAGCAGAGCAAAAAACAGAGCACATCCTTCAGGACTGTGGGAACTATCAGCTGCTGAGGGAGAAGATATGGCGCCATCTTGGATGCGCGACTACCGCGTGGTTTTCGCTCCCAGTGTTTAAAGCTGAGAAACAGTCAAAAATCTCCTCCCCGCACGTGTTTTGAAAAATATTACAGGACCCAGCGAAGGCCCTGTCGTGAAAAAGCGGCTACCTTGCCCCTGAGTCGGCAAACCGGTTTGCAACTCAATCGACTGAGTTTTCAACCGCGTTTGCCGTGCTGGCAAAACTCCCGTGAAAAAGACAGGCCCCTTCCTGTATGCAGCGAGTGGGCACGGCGATCACTGATGTAAATCAGCAATATTTCTAATGACAGCAACAGTAGCAGACGACACTCGACGGACAGTGTGCCAGTGTGTGTGGATCAGAGGGAGGGTTAGAGTAGAAGGATATGGACTCCTGTCTCTACACGAACCCACAGAGAGTACTACTGGCGGGAAGCTCCGGGTGTCCGTCTTTATTTGTGTGCGCCGCCGTGTGTGTTTATCAGAGGTGGGCTTAGAGAGGAGGGAAATGGATCTGCATTATAAGCCTAAAAATATGAACAACTCTGAGTGTTCCTAAAAGATAAACGTATCTAAGCTCCAAACAATACGGTAGACTTTGGGATAAAATCCTCATCTTGTTCTTTGTTGGGATGTTATCAGTCTGCTGAGTATGTCTGATTGAAAATGTAATTCGGAAAAAAAGATAAAAACAAGATGATAATTTTATCCCAAAGTCTGCCGTATTGTTTGGAGATCAGATGCGCGTAGCTTTCAGGAACATTCAGAGTTGTTCATATTTTTAGGCTTATTATGCTGATCCAATTCCCTCTTCAGTTTCTAAGCCAACCTCTGATCAACACACACGTCGGCGCACACAAATAAAGAAGGACACACGGCGCATCCCGTCATTAGAACGCTCTGTGGGTTGGTATAGCAACAGGAATACATCTCCTTCTACTCTATTCCACCCTCTGATCCACACACAATGACACACAAAAATAATGACGGATACACCACGATTCCCGCTATTCGTAAGCTCTGTGTTCTGGCGTAGCATAGCTATTCTGAAGAAGAAGAATAGCACGAGCAGCGAAATGACGTCACTTCAAGCTTCACGTCATGGCATTTTTAGTCCCACGACGGCGTGTTCATAGTGACGACTCGATATTATACGCCACTCATCGCAGAACTAACATTTGACGTATCTGACGATCAACTTTGCAATTTTCTTGCTGATTTTCACGCCTAGAGCTAACAGGTCACAATTTTGACCTAATCCTACCTCAGGGCCGTGACATACAGCAGGCTTATGCAAAAACTGTTTATGAAAATTCATGCGGGTATTAATGAGAAGATAGGATTTCTTTTTTCCAAAAAAGAAAAAATTAAAGTTATGTTAGCTGTTTTCTAAATGACTCCTAAAAAGTGGTGCAGAACATTGTCTGATTTTCACACCTAGGGTATACAGGTCACAATTGATTTAAGCGTACCCAACAGCCGAGACAAACTGTAGGCTTATGTAAATACCGTATTAAAAACAAAACATGCGATTATTAAACACAAGATTGGGGATTTCTATCGTAAGAAAATTAAATTGTTTTAAGATCTTCCCATATGATTTGTAAAATTAATCCCAAAAACGTGAAAATATATTTTCTCAAACAATATTTAATTATCACTCTAAAGGTTCTAGAGATACAATGCTGGTTAACGAACTCATTCAATTGGTCCATCTTATCTAGCTATACGCAAAATATCTAGTAAAAATGAGAAAAATTATGGACTCTTTTGTGGATTAACTGGATTTTGGGAATCGGCCATTTTCTCACCAATGAGCATCTTTTAAAAAGAATCGAAAAAAAAAAACGTCCCGAGATAATTCTTTTAGGGACAATATCCTAAGATTACAAGCTTGTTGATCCTAAAACACGGGCGCTAGTCGCGGTTACACACACACACACACACACACACACACACACACACACACACACACACACACACACACACACACACACACACACACACACACATGCGGTGCTTTGGCGCCAAATAGATGTTCTCTAGCAAGGTTTGAGTAGCTAGACCTGACGTCATTTTTATCTTGTTACTTCTTTGCTAGAATTTCTGCCCCGCACGCCAAAAACGTCGTGTGCATGCTCATGAATGCGCTCCGACCAGCCCCATTAAACCTACCGTATTTTTTTTAAATATGGTAGAAAAAAATAGCCGGCAAGTTTGACACAGACGAGCGACAGTCTTTACGAGAAGATAAGAAACGCATTCGTTTTCTTAATAACTCATTGTACCTGGGATACGAAATACATTTTGTAGTTATCCTCTGAGGACTGCATTACAATTCAGGAGACAGATCGATCATGACAGTTCAAGGGTGGGGTCAGAATAGTTTGGCGCCTATAGGCGCCAAGTTATTCTGCCACCATCCTTGAACTATCATGGTCGAGCCATGTTTTGCTGTGGTGTGTCGCGGGCAGAATGAGTTAAAACTCTTCCTCAGCCTACGTGCTGTTATCTCTAGTTGCTGCAGAGCGAACAGACACGGACGAAATATGCGAACTGTGTGTATATGTCACTGGTGATGATTTGCTTGCCTGCTCTTTACAACAGCAAATAATCTTTGACTGAACTCCTTCCGAAGGTTGATCCTGTAAGACAATAAAGGTAAAAATTTACGGCACAGCTTGTATAATATTAACAATTTCCAAGAGTAATAAACACTGTTCGTATAGTAACCAAAATTTCGTCTGCCCAATATTAACGCGAAGCAATGTAATTGATGTAGATGATTACTCATGTAAAAGATAATGTCAGTAATAGGAAAGCCGCTGAATGTATCACGAGCGTCTTTTGATCGGACGACGCTTTCTATCTGCGGTCAGAACCACGACCTGTGTGGCCTGTCGCCAGCTTCATCCGGGTCTCTCGCACAGACACTAATACTTTCCATACCAGTCTGGCGTTACTGATGGAAAGAAGTGAGAAAGGAAGCAGTAAAGAAATTAACAGATCTACAATGGGTCATACTTGTACCAAAGGGGTAAAGTACTCAGCGTCTTCAGGCACGATTCAGTGAATAACTGTGTCATCGCTGACGTTACGCAGAACAAATCCGTACATAATAATGAGAGTGAAGACTGAAAACACAAAGAATCATGCCCGATAAGAAAAAACATGACTTTCTTCGTGTGCAGATCACCTTAATGCGATGCGGCCAGACAACAGAGGCAGCTTTCTGTACCGTCATGGCCGCCAAAAGCCAAGCGTATAGCACTCCAAAAGTGTACAAAGCCCCATCCCCCCCCCCCCACCCCACCCCCTCCCCCCCCCCCAAAAAAAAAAAAAAAAAAAAAAAAAAAAAAACACCAACCATTTTACATGCTAAAACATTCGAATCAAACATGTCGACAGTATCGTTTGACGCGTTCAAAATCCATCCCCTTATAAGACCCGAGTACAGAAGACACATGTCTGAAAGTGCTAATGCTATGAAAAAAAAGTTCATGTAATTGTGTTTGATCCTCATCCGACAGATAACAATAATGATCATCACGTTACCTAACGTCCCCGAAGTCATGATTAAAGGTATTCAAACTTTTGGAACCACTGTTATTACACCAGACAGAATTTGAAACTGGTTATCTGCAAATGGAACAGTGAAAATCAAATCAGATGCGTTTGTTGTAGTTTCAGTAGAGAGGTCTATGTCTCTCAAGCAAATTCAATCTGTGAAAGCGCCAAGACGGTGTAGTGACTGATGTCTTAGATCCGGAACGCTGACACTATCTCTTCCAAGGCTGTACAGTATTTGTTTTGATGGTAAAGCAGCTACTTACTGTTGTTACTGTGCACGGTCAATGATTCAGCTGCGCCACAGAAAACACTCAGAACAGTTACGTATCGATGATCCGTGAGTGAGTCTCCCCCTGTTAGAGTGATCAAGCAATGCGTACGGTCTGGTATTTGTATTAACACACTGGTCCATCAAGTGCACAACTGAGAAAAGTTCACTCATTAACTCCCATAACTAAATGACTTCCATTCTAAAACGCAGTAACGTTTGCAATGGAAACACACTAAAACCAGACAAGAAACTGCTACAACACCGCAGCATGGCAGTCCATAATTATATGTATTCTAAAGAAGCGTATGTTTTATCCGTTGACGAGAAATAAATCATGCCAAATTATAACAATTTGAACAAATACTCTCTAGCGGTGCACTTCTCATATGACTCTTTGCTTGCGTACGTGCGCGCGCGCGCGCGCGCGCGCGTGTGTGTGTGTGTGTGTGTGTGTGTGTGTGTGTGTGTGTGTGTGTGTGTGTGTGTGTTGCGTGTGTGTGTGTGTGTGTGTGTGTGTGTGTGTGTGTGTGTGTGTGTTGCGTGTGTGTGTGTGTGTGTGTAAAAATATCTACACCATACTGACAAACACATTTATCATTTTGCAATAGCAGACAATGAAATAAGGCCAGTGTTTTTTCAACTCAGAAACCTATTTATTTTGCAGACTTCTTCATAAATTGTTTATGATAACAGGACAATGTGATGTCGTATATAAATGTTGACATTAACAAACATATACATTGTGGTCGTATATCAGAGAGTAATAATAACTTACGAAAAATAAATCATTCCACAAATTGAAAGTTGTATTATTAAAAACACATCAATACACATGTACTGGTCTGTCAAAGACCATAGCACCAACTGAAGCATTATAAAATCAGACAATATATCATTTGAAAAAAAAAATAACCCATTCAGCCCTGGCGCACTACAACAGGAGATGGGTCGACCATGATAATTCAACGGTAGTTTGGCGCTTGTCGGCGCCAAGCTAATCTGGCACTACCCTTGAATTATCATGGTCGAGTCATCTCGTGCAACAGGTGCATCGTCGTTAGATGACGCCTCCAAAATTTTGAAGATACGTCCGTCGGGCTGAATGAGTTAAGCTGCCAAGGGTTCAGAAGTCGCGTATTTTTGTTCTCATGTTGAGTGTAACCGTCAAAAATTAGAAAATGTGAAAAATACAACACCAACAAAAACAAGATAGAAATTAGCAGATTTATTGTTGACACGTACTACAAGAACAATGAAATTTGTGAAAAAGTAACAGATTTAAGTTTGTCAGAACTACCATGATAAGTTTCAGATATTGTTATCATGTAATATAAAGTAAATTTCACACGCGTTCGCTGTTTTTTTTTTTTTTTTTTTTTTTTTTTTTTTTTTTTTTAAATTGCAATATTCGACACTGGAAATTGTGATTTCGAGGCTTGAGCGAGTGTTTAAAATGTTAAGTAAGGACTTGAAGTGGGGGAAACAAGACCAAAAATGTACTGATCATGACAAAGTGGTTAGGTCGGGGCAAAGTTTGGACATTCTCCTGTTTAAGGTATTCTTGTACCAGCTTGTACTTGAGGGCAGGGGCGTTTTCATGCAGGGTTTTGCTTCTAGATGATGTCTTCTGTATTGCACGGTGCTTATAGAAAATTATCTTCAGGATGAAAAAAGACAGTACATGTAAACAATTGTACTTTTAGATTGACGTCTTCTTGCAATTTTACGTGAAGTCACGCCTTCGTGTACCGGGTTCTTTTTCTGGACCTTTCTGTGGTGTTCAAAATTATACATTCAAAACAAATCGTATGAAACTATCTCATTTAATGATGTTGTTAACTCATTCTGCCCGCGACACACCACAGCAAGATATCGCTCGACCAATATAGTTCAAGTGTGGTGGCAGAAAAGCTTTTGTGCCACCGCCCTTGAACTATTGTGGTGAATCTGTCTACGCAATTGTAATGCAGTCCTCAGTGGATAACTCCATAATGTGGGAATTTCGTACCTCGGGCACAATGATTGTAATAAATGCTATAAAAAAGAAGGAAAAAAAAGGAAAAGCAAAAAATAAGACATCCAATGCATGCGGACCTACCTGTATCTAAGTCCCTTGGTCAAGTCGCTGCAAACAGATGACGAATGGACAGCAATATGCCCAGCAATTCCTGTCAGACTAAACCTTGGGTCTGCGTCGACGACTCATTGGACACAATGAGTTAACTTTTCATTACGTTTTTCATCTTTTTGCACTTGTCCCTTGTTTATTTAGAAGCCAACATTTCCTGAAGAAAATGATTGATCCAAACACAGGCTGTTATTGTAGATTGAGCAGAGGTAGGTAGCTATACCAGCATGCCAATTGGCTAGTACCTGCGCCGCCGTTCGTCAGAGTGCTAGGCTTTCTATTCAGAAGGCTCAAAAATAAGATATGGAAAACATAATGTTGGGGGCCGTGCTTTGTGGCAGTGTCTAAAAGTGAAAAAAGAAAAATTCTGCAAATCGAAATTTCGCAAAATAAAAATTCACGATATTTGGCCATGATTCGCGTGATATGTCGCTCTTAAAGAGACATAACATATTTTCTAGTTTATTTCAATTTTCTTGCAAGAAAATACTAAGTCTCAAATTGCCTGAAAAGCCCTTTGTTCCTGCAGACATTTCGACGACATCTTAACGTAACCCTAACAAGCTACTGCAAGGTTTCGGATCCGCTGTGGTAGTTATAGGGTTGTGCAAAAATAGCCTTGCGCATATAGCTTAGCCCTCAGTACACCCCCCTCCTCCCCCCACCCCTCCCACCCCCTCCTTGCGGGCGATCGGAGACTATGTTGCTCTGAAAGTCTATCCGAAACCACATAGCATCATAGGTGTTTGTCCAAAATAAACACCGTATTGAAGATAACACTTCATGATGTTCGGTTCAGTGCATGGTTCTGTTAGAATAATGTAATAGGCGCTAACGGCAGGACAAGGAGGGGAGTGCATTTATATGATTCCGTGAGAAATATGTGTAGATTATTAGAAATACATAACAACCCATCGGGATATCATTGAAAAAAAAAACAACAGATACATACCACCTGCACAAACACTTCTGTTGGCCAGAAAAGGGATTATTACATCGCCAACTTACCATAGCAAAAATATGCACGTAAAATGATACAGATACAACAACATATAATTTCATCAAATCCCATACACTCTTCACACTCGAAATTAAAGTATATTTTTTATTGTCCATTTAACTCAACCAGCCCCACGGCCGTATTTCCAAATTTTGAAGGAGTCATCTAACGACTAGGCACCAGTTGCAGGAGATGGATCAATCATGATAATGCCAGGGCAGTACCAGGTTAGAATGACAGGCGCCAAGCTAATTTGGCACTACCCTTGAAGTATCATGGTCGAGCCATCTCCTGCTGTAGTGCGTCAGGGCTGAATGTGTTAAGTCATTGGGAAAAAAGGTCTAGCCGCTACCTCCAGACAATCTTGAATTCGAAATAAGTCGAAATAAATACCCTGCGTGGACTCTCCGAGGAACACTGACACATTATTAATGTTCAATATGGTATTGCAGGGCGTCTAATCAATGCAAACCTTATTATGGCGTCACAGTCATTGATGAATACGTCTGGTTGAAAGTCAACGTGAGGTGTGTATTTCGTCTTTAACCCCATTCCCTGCAAACGGACGTACATTTTGTTACTAAAATATGTGTTCACTGGGCAACCCGCAAAGGCCACCACTGTCCTAAGAACATGGACACAAGATGGTTTCATGGAGAGGCATAGATCTTCACGAACCCCGCCCCCCCCCCCCCCCGACCTCCCCCTTCTCCCCCCCCCATCCCCCCCTCCCCCCCCCCCCTCACCGAATTCGCGGAGGCCCATGAGGACCTATGCCTCTTGTAGTTCGATGGAGTTCGCTTTTTCCCGGCGGTGAACGAGTTAAGTACGTCAACTCCATTATTTCCGGATTGGCTCACCGAGAGTTTACAACAAAATATTTTTTTCAGTTTGGTGAACACCTCTTGACACTTATTCTCGTCTGGAATATGTCTCTGGAATGTGTTCTTTGTCATTTTTTTGCAGCATAACATCATATTTTTTTAATGTTTATTGTTCGATATTTTGCTTGGTGTCAGTGTGTGTGTGTGTGTGTGTGTGTGTGTGTGTGTGTGTGTGTGTGTGTGTGTGTGTGTGTGTGTTGTAATGTGAGCATTGATTATTTGAAATGGAATTATTGTTGCCTGTACTTTTCATTATTATGTATACTTTTATATATAAAATTATGTGTATGTGTTTACGGGCATGCTATAGCTTAGCAAGGACATGATTGAAAAAAGGTAATTAAATGTACCTAATCATTTATCCTTGAAAAATAAATAAAGTTTCATTTCACAATAAAGCCTTGTTGCCGTCGGGACGTTAAGCAATGTACAACTATAGCCAACCTCTCAGTGACAAGTTAGCTGCGAAAAACAGCCCGCAAGCCAGACCTAAATCTTAGGATGCGAAAGAGACCGATATGACAAAACCAGACTCATATAAATTCTTCATCCATGCTCAATTTATTTCCATTCTTGCATTGTTTTAGTTGCTGCCGTAAAGATTCACGTGACTGCACCACCGGCAAATGAAGTAAGCTGACTGAAGTGCTGACAGCACGGATTTATGTTTGGTAACAATTTAAACCTCGATTTATTTTCAACTCTAGGCAAGCGACGGTAATGTTTTTTTCAGATGACAAAGATGAGTGCAAGCATAACTTTTGATATCTGCTAAAATTTTGGTGCCAACCTCTTAAGCAAAAAAAAAAACAAAAAAAAAAAAAAAAAAAAAAAAAAAAAAACAATCATATAAGCTACAGCAAGGTATGAACCCAATGTGAAAGTTCAAGGTTGGTACAGAATAGCTTGACGCCTATAGGCGCCAAGCTCTTCTTGTACCAACCTTGAACTTACATGGTGGATCTGAACTGTATTCAACCTTAGGCCTCACAATGTTTAGCCTCGTCAGCGAAAGGAAGCACTGCAGTTCCGAGTTTTAAAATACAATTTATACATTCAGCCCTAATTAACTACCCCAACTACGGATTTATCCGTAAATGCACGCCCAGCATTTCCCGACCAACTACGGATTTATCCGTAATGGGCAGTCCTGAAACTGCATCCCTTCTTATTCGGCTTCTTTGTTCTTCCTCATGTGCACGCGGCAAGTTTGGGCGGTTTTTCGAGCCTTTTTTTTGCGGAATTTGTGTACTTTTCTTCGACAATGGCGAGGCGTTCCCGGACTTTGAATGCTAGTCAGGCTGCTGAGTTTATAATGAATTATGACAGCGAAGAAAATGATGAACTGATCGACTGTGAAGTGGACTTAGATGAGTCCACTGACTCAGAAAATGAATTGAATGTTTGGGGTGTATCTTAAAAGTCTGAAATATTTACTTTTAAAAATGTCTTTGTTTACAAGCAAATTGCAAAAATAAACATCTCTTAGTTCTTTCCGGTGTCAATAAACATAAAACACAGGACATGTACATTTTGTAAATTTATTTTTCTGTACTGTCTCAAAATTTGGTTGAGATAGGTTCAGTGGTTTCAAAGTTATAGCAGTTTTTGCAAGACACCCATATATTTAGCACTCAGCTCTCTGCATGGCTGGTCCAGAGGGCAAAGTTGCTGGCTGCACAGCTGGGGTAGAAAGAGTTAAAGTCGACTTGCTCTCTTCCGAACAGGCAACATTTCAGTTCTAAAGAAAGATGGACCGTCATAGTTCAAAATATTGTGACGCGAATGGCACTACTCCTGAACTATCATTGTCGACTTATGCTTGTTGGCTCAACTAGTTTATAGCCCTTTATCGCCTTTTGCCACCCCCTAGTTGATATAAAATATAGCTTGCTTGACTACTTGACTGCCCCAACCGGGTCTGCCCTGGGTGACGTGGGTGGGATTAACTACGTTTTAGTTCCCAGGGTCACCCTGGTCAGCCCCACAGGGTGGGTTTTCCCCTGTATTATGGTGCATGTGTTTCTGTCTACCCTTGGTGCATTCACCTGTATTTTCCCTTTTTAAACTCTCCCTACGGTCTTCACTGCCTGTAGCTCTTGAGATTGGATGTGTGTTGCTACATGGTCTTTAGGTTTCTTTAGCGTATTAGACCGGCTGGCGACAAACATTCAATATTCTGTTGTTGTTGTTGTTTTTTTCACAAGCAGTGCAGGCACATCTTGAAAAGTCTTGTTGTGGTCGGGACGTTAAGCAATGTACAACCCTTGATTGCTTGACTGATTAATTACGTTAATGAGATTTTTAGAATCTGATATAAGGATTTATGAAAATGGCGAATGGCTTGATAATAGCCGACACGCAAAAGAGCCGAGGCTTTGATCAGCCAACGAGACAGTTTTATAAATCCTGATACCGGACTCCACAGTCTCAATAACATAGAAAGTAAGGAACATAAAGGGTGAGTCGTGAATGGTGTTTTCAATTACAGTGGCTTTTTAATTTAGAATTGCTTATTTCGACTGGTTTGCATTCACCTCAAGAAAATGACAGTTTACTTTTATTTTTTGTAACGAAAGTCTTGGGAGGGTGGGGTTGGAGTGGGGGGGGGGTGGGGGGAGGGACCGGGGGAGGGGTGTAGGTGTGTGTGTTGGGGGGGGGGGGGTAATTGGTCAGTCAGATCCGCTAACTTCCGTATTCCGAGGCTGTTTTTCTTATCTGTGGTGTAAGTGCACGTCGCTTTAGCTTCGATCATTAAATGATTTTTGTTTTCTTCTACTGACTTTGATCAAGATTTCTTTTTCCACAATTACTATAGCCAACATCGACCTTAAATTATAAGAGATTTCATTTTTTGGTGAATGTTTTAGTATATGTATTAGTTAAGTTTGTGTGATCTACAGAATGTAGAATGTTTTAGTATTGAACAATATATATATTAATGTTTTTTTGAGTTTAGAGTTTTAAATATGCCTTAATCTTAGTATTATAAGTTCAAAAGTTTTAGTATATTAACCCATTCAGCCCTGACGCACTACAGCAGGAGATGGGTCGACCATGATAATTGAAGGGTAATGCCAAATTGCCTGTCGGCGCCAAGCTAATCTGGTACTACCCTTGAATTATCATGGTCGATTTATCTCCTGCAACAGGTGCATAGTCGTTAGATGACGCCTCCAAACTTTGGGAAATACTGGCGTCGGGCTGAATGAGGTAATGTCTTGTGTTTAGAGTTTTAATATGTCTTAATCTTAGTTATTTAATTCTTACAGATTAAGTATATTAATGGTATATACAAATGTGATATTAAAATGTCTTGATATTAACCTCTTAAGTGCCAGCGCATTTTGTGCTCATGATATTGCTGTGTGCCAGAGCAAAAATTACTAATTTGATGTTCCTGTCATTAAAAGGGCACTACTCGTTCATTGCTTGGCCTATGTGCTTGAATTTTCACAGGATGAATGTTGATACCATGTACTTTGGTCTGAGTAAACGCTGACATGATCTGACAATTCAAACTATGTTTGTGTTTGTTTTATTTTGTAAATACCCCCCCCCCCCACCACCACCACCACCACCCAACCCCCCCACCCCTTCAAAAAAAAAATAAAAAAAAATAAAATAAAATAAAATAAATAAAAATAAAATAAATGACAACCGCGACAGCATGCAAACACTGAAAGCACACACAAATGACAAAAATCTGACAAACTGACAGAATTTAGTGCGCAAGACATTTACAGGCCACAGCTTAACTCTTCCTCTGTACTATCATCATCGTTCATAATCTGCTGTGCCACCTCAAGCCCTTTGAAACGCTCAAAAGGATGAAAGTTTCTCGAACTTTAGGTGCGCGCCGCCATTGTTCCACGCTAGCCCTTTTAGCGCCAACACCCTACAGCAGGAGATTGATTGACCATGATAATTCAAGGGTGCCAGATTAGCTTGGCGCCTTCAGGCGCCAAGCTAATCTGGCACTACCCTTGAATTATCATGGTGAATCCACCTCCTGCAAGTGGTGCACAGTCGTTAAGTAACACTTCCAAAATTCGGGAAATGCGCTCATGCTGCTAAATGGGTTAGAAAGTGAACAATGTACGGTCCCGTTTGGCGATTTTGCACCAATGAGCAGGCATATGGCCAGAAACTGGTGAAAGGGAATTAACCCCTGCATTTCTCAATCAACTGACAGAAGCCAACAGTAAATTCCCCTAGTTGTGTGCGCACATTTACCGTGAGAGCATTCCACGTATAACGCACGTGAACAGGCATCAGGCAAAGGCAAAGTCGCCATGAAATTATACGGGGGCGGCAGTCAAGGAGTTAATGTTTATTGTATGATTTTTATTTTTATTCTTCGTCCACAGAACTGTAATTGCCCTTTAAAGGTTAAATAAATTAAAAAAAAAAAAATTGAATTGATCTTATATGAGAAATCAGGGCCCCCATATTTTTCAGGTTATAAGCGGAAGTTCAGATATTAAAAGTGTAATTATCTACAAATGTCTTCATTCAGGCTAAGTGAAATTGCAGATACAGTGTTTGTGTAGAAACAGCTGATTACAATGTTTAGCACTTGTTATAAATCAATTAATAAGAAATTGGGTATCAACCTCTCTTTTTTGGGTTTTGTTGTTTATGATTTTTTTTCAGGCTTTGGGGGATTCCTTTTCACTTTGGAGCCAACCCAAAATTTTTCTTTGGTGAATACGAGCCACCTTAGGCTTGAATAACGATTTCATGTTCGTTTCACTATTATTCTGCTTGTTAATCGTTTCAGTAACAAGCACGCCTGTCTCAGTTCGAAAACACGTTAACCCATTCAGCCCTGACGCACTACAGCAGGAGATGGGTCGACCATGATAATTCAAGGGTAGTGCCAGATTAGCTTGGCGCCTGTCGGCGCCAAGCTAATCTGGCACTACCCTTGAATTATCATGGTCGATCCATCTCCTGCAACAGGTGCATAGTCGTTAGGTGACGCCTCCCAAATTTGGAAAATTCGTGCGTCGGGCTGAATGAGTTAATGTGACCAGCTCCAGGGCGGGCTTTGATTGCTAAAATGTGCCGATACATCTTTCTTTTCACAGTCCATATGAGAAGACACACGTAACACCGGTTTTCTACTGCTGTTGGTACTGTCGGAGGAACTCTCCTGCGTAGCAAAGGAAGAAAAGCAGGTATAATCATTTTACCTCATTTGTCTGGTTAGTCTTGTGTGCGCCCTTATTATTATTATTATTATTATTATTATTATTATTATTATTATTATTATTATTAACTCATTCGAGACGTGCCGCCGCCGAATACGCGGCTTATGCCACGTATCCGGAGGCGGCAAGTCTTGAATGAGTTAAGTGCGGTCTGAGTTGAGAACATGAAGCATGTGTTGTCGGCATTTTTCGCCAACCGGTAGCTACGAGGTAGGCCGTGGGGCATTGCATCCCTTGTCAACTATTGTTTTGGTGCTGACTAATCACTGTGTCGGAAAATGGAGTGACTGCACGACGATTCCTTTTGCTTGCCCACTTTTTGTGAGACATTTTGTTGTCAGTGAGGATTGTGTCTTGTATTTTTTATTATAGCATATAAGTGGAGTATTCGTATACTGACACTGTTTAATCCATAGTCGCCGAACGCAGAACGTGCTAGATGACAGCGGATCAAACATTTGCAGGAGTGTCAACAGTTAGGTCTGTCTAGAAACGATAGTACACTAACACTCCACTTCTATGTTTTATAGAACATTTTACAACCACAGAATAGCTATGTAGGTCTTTGCCATCTGTAGAACAAGAGCAACGCATTAATAAATAAATAGTATACAGTAAATAGCATACAGTAACCCCAACATCAACAGTTTAATCAACAAATAAAATTCGAAACAAATGTCCAATTTGTAAAACAACAAAAATAAGAAGAATTTTAACTTACCTCATATTAAACAACAGAGTGTAATACGAAATTATTTTTGAATCTATAAACCAAAATCTACATTACAATGCAAAGGCGATGTTGTTTCCCTTGTTACTAACTGATCAAAGTCTTGTGGTATTTCGATAGGTAGACATTTATGTACTCCGTGCGATATAACTTCTTATTTGAAATCAATAATGGGAAAATGAATATAATTATAATTTGGGATTGTACGTGGCCTTCTATGTATATCAAATGAGCTTTAGCCATGCCATTGAAATGTGGTATATGCGGGGGTTTTTTTTTTGGTTTTTTTAAATTTTTTTTTTATTTTTTATTTTTTTTGAACAGTCACTCACTCTAGCTTGCGAACTGCCTACAGATGCACCATGCGATCCCAGAAAGCAAGGCGTGGTATGACTAGGACATATGGTTTGGGGGTGTTTTCTATGTAAACGTGGTCTTGAAAGGTTCTATATCCAAAATAGTACAAAGCCTAAGTACCTATTTTACATACAATAACATTTTACATACAATAATATTTACATGTACATCACCCAATCTCAAGTACCATCACCCAAGTACAAAACACATAAAGGGCTTATAGGCAAATCATAAACTACTCCCTGAAGCGTCACACATTTTCGTCAGAGTATAGGCCTACTCGGCATCCACCAGTAGCAAATAAAGTGAAAAGACTGGCCTCCCATAGTCGCAATCTTGTGTACGTTTAACCCATTACATACTGAGGCTGACTTTGTACAAGTTGTTTATTGTCCTATGTCCTACATTACATATTAGTTTTAGTTCAAGGGTGGTGCCAGAATAGCTTGGCGCCTCAGGCATGACCCTTCAACTATTAGTAAAATTTATTTCAAGAAAAAGTGTATCAGGATGAAAAGGATTAAAGCCGTCTTTTTACGTGATACAGTTACTGGAGCCAAAACGACCGACTGGCAACTAGGTTCTGCATGTAGTGCGTATAATTATATATATATATATATATATATATATATATATATATTATATATATATATATATATATATATATATATATATATATATATATATATATATATATATTTAATTTGTTAACTCATTGTGCCTGAGGTACGAAATACCCACAGTTTAGAAATATCCTCTGAGAACTGCATTACAATTTACGAGACAGATCGATCATGATAGTTTAAGGGTGGTGGCAAAATAGCTTGTCGCCTGTAGGCGCCAAGCTATGCTGCCACAACCTTAAACTATCACGGTCGAACCATATCTTGCTGTGGTGTGTCGCGGGCAGAATGAGTAAATATGAATGAGTTAGGTTCCATGATGCTATTTTCCTGTACATATCAATATTTGAACAGCTAGTGGAAAATGAACAGTCGGCAACCTCGGCACAATTGGGAGATAGGTTTGTACTTGTACCGAACTTGAAATGGACACAAGCGATCTCCCCAGGCGCAGAAAGAGTGTATAACGGAAGAGCGTTTTAAGGCCCACCACCGTCGTAACTGTTCAAAGATACACTTCTGAAACAGATGGCTACGAAAAGCTACACACAGGTCTAGATATGATTCATTTAGACACAGGACAATCCAGTTCAGTACACGTCGTTTCGATATCACGTAATTCGACAATGACTCCACTCCGTTCTATAAATACAACGCTTTCAGCAGGAGAAAACTAAAAATAGATTGACACGCTAACGGCTCGGCAGAATAAATAAGCGCGATTACGCGTGTGTTTTTGCTGCGTGTCCCATCTGCTGTTAAAGTTCATTAGGTGTGTCGACAAGGCATAACAAACACAAATGGTGCTGTAATGTGTCTTGAAATTTACGCGTAATGGTACTTTAAGAAGAATGACTCATTCGTTTTTGTTGAAACTGATCAGCAGTCTCCGTGCTGTTAACTCTGGGGGCGGCAGACCGAAGAGATACGGACGTAATTTGCGAACTGTGTGTGTTTGTCATCGGTCCTGATTTACATGCTTCTTATTTAAAACAGCGAGTCAGTCTTCGACACTCTTTTCTAAATTTCGATCCCGTGAGACAATAAAGGTAAAAACTGACAGCACTGTTTGTGCCAACATAGAAGAAAAAATACAGTGTTACAGCAAATTGTTTGTCTGTCCTACATACATCCGGGATATAAAAAAGAAAAGAAAAAGAACCAGCGTAGATGATAACGCATGTATAGGAAGGGACAGTAAGAGAAAAGCTGCTGAAAGAATCACCAGTGCTACTGAAACAGACGAAGCTTTCTTTGCGCGAGCAGAAACCTGATCTGGGTTCATGTTATTTTTTTCTTCTTAGTCTAAGTGAGTTGGCAACTTTCAATTTTGTTTTTATTATACAAATCTGTGTTAGCCAGCGTCGAAAGTGTGCAGTTTGTGTGTTTTTCGTTGAAAGTGGTGGAACGCTGTAATGGAATTCACCGACAAGAATAACACCACGTCGTATTTGCAAACATGATTCATTTATCGATAGTTGACAAAGGCGATACACTGTCTGAAGTCGACTTTTCGGTTGACTTTCTTCTGTTTTGTAAAATATTGTTTCCTCGTAATAAGATAATTTAACAATCATTGAGACAATTATCAAACATGATGCACTTCCTTTTTGGCTTCACTGCGTATGTGCGATGACGTATCTGATCTTTATACGTCACTGTACTTGTTATTGTCCCTGGTTTTGAGTGCATACAAAATTTGACACAATTCACGGTACTAGAAGCTAAAACTTAACTAAATCGCAAAACAAAAGATTTGTTACACTTTAAAACAAAAACTCATAATTACCAAATTTTGTTATTTTATAGATTACATATGAAACGTGTATTTTTACCTATCAGAGTTTGACCATAATTTGAATGAAAGTATGATAGGTGTGCTTTCTGCGAAAACACAAGCCAAATCAGTAGCTAAAATAATGTATGTCAGAGACAGTAAACTCTTTGGAGACGCACTGTTTTTGGGTATTGTCAACAACAACAAAAAATTCTTTTTTTTTCCAGTTTTTCATGCACAAGAATGCTACAAATAATTTATCAGTAAAAACCTCAACATTTCAACTTTCTAATGATATAAGTTTAATGTACCAAAATTAAAAAGAACTTACCGAAATATTTTTGGGCAATACACCAACAAATTGTATCCAGACTTTTTTCCGCCATTTTGGATCACAAAACCGCTTGAAAAGACCTTTAGTTACTTATGTAAATTCGAAAGCAAAAGAAATCCTCAGTAGCCGTATAAAAAGGGGAAGTAACTTCTTATAGACAATCTATCTATCTATCTATCTATATCCCGTAGTCTTGCCGACCGTTGGGGCACCACTGATGACTTGGCAACCAGCTCCCTCCATTCCTCTCTGTTCTCTGCCATTCTCAGCGTATCGCCCAGCTTCAGTCCTGTTCACTCTGAGATATTGTCCTCCCATCTATTCCTCTGTCTTCCTCTCCTTCGTCCTCCTTGCACAGTGCCTTGCAGGATTGTTTTGGCAAGCCCTGCTGAACGCGTGACATGCCCATACCACTTCAGTTTGCGTTTTCTCACAATGGCTAATAAGTCTTCATAGGGCCCGATGGCTTGCCTGATTCTGCTTCCCACTTCCTCGTTTGTGATGTGATCTCTGTATGAGATGCCAAGCAGCCTTCGAAAACATCTCATTGACAAATGATTTCTATTTTAAAAAACAGAGGTTGTTTCCCTTTGATCATATTTACCATCATGGGAACTCAAAAAAAAAAAAAATCGTACGTGCTTATATCGCGTACGCAGGCTCCATCTCACAAACTACAAAATGTTTTAAAACCATAACTTCAAATTCTTCCAGCCTCACAAAATCATATTTTTTTTCTAACGTGTGTATGCAGAAGACCAAAAATATTTTTACAAAGATCAAAGTAAAGAAATGCTGTCTGAGTTGGTATGGTCTGCTCAGTGTAATTTTAATGTTTCCGAGTTCCCCCGCTGAGCACATGCGGCTGTAGAAAACCCTTGTTACCTCCGCCTATTCACATTGAATTTGAAAAGATGGTTAAAAAGTCTTATTTGAGGCAAAATAACTTTGGGAACCTCTTGTATCGACAAATTTAGTAATAGACGATTTCCGGAAACCAGAAGCAGGTTATAATTGCACGTGTTTCTATGAAAACAGTGGATTAACCCATTCAGCCCGCGCACGTATTTCCCAAAGTTTGGAGGCGTCATCTAACGACTATGCACCTTTGTAGGACATGGTTCGACGATGATAATTCAAGGGCAGTGCCAGATTAGCTTGGCGCCGAGAGGCGCCAAGCTAATCTGGCACTACCCTTGAATTATCATGGACGACCCGTCTCCTGCTGTAGTGCGTCCGGGCTGAACGGGATAAAAGCCCGGACAAACACGCGATATCTCGAAGGGTTCCAAACAACCCCCCAAAAAGAAACTTTGTTAC
Organism: Semisulcospira habei; assembly: GCA_036245525.1. Lineage (NCBI taxonomy): Eukaryota > Metazoa > Mollusca > Gastropoda > Semisulcospiridae > Semisulcospira > Semisulcospira habei. The sequence continues at coordinate 320,607,784 of BTPG01000001.1, forward strand.
AGCGTTTTAAAAAATGGGACGGGGGGAGGGAGGGAGGGGGGGGGGTGAGTAGATGGTCTGGCACCCTTGGAAAACACCCACCCTCCCCCCTGCTCCAGATCCGCCCCTGAACACGAACCCCTTCGACGAAACTGTATGACACGAAGTCGAGCGGGAATTGGCTGCAGGTCACAATGTCAGGTGTGCGCGCTGGTTTAACTCATTCTACCCGAGACACATCACAGCAAGATATGGCTCGGCTATGAAAGTTCAAGGGTGGTGCCAGAATAGCGTTGCCGCCGTCAACGTTATACGACACTTTCGCAACAATTGATGCTGGGCGACTTGAACGAGTTAATTATGTGTGCTGTTATATACTTCTGGAAAAATAATGTACTCCTAGCTGACACATTTAGTTTCAAGCGAACTACGAAGTAAAGTTAATTAAATTTGTGTCATCTTTTAGTTACGAAATCCAGACCAAAAAGGTGACTGACCAGCTTGGAAAACACTGATAAGAACCCAACGGAGAAGAAAATACGCTTAGAAAAGGCAGATGCAACACCATTTATTAATATTTCCACTGTTGCCACTTCGCTTCTTTCCTGACATGGTATAAGTAGCGACTTTATTGAATACTTTCTTGTCTATTTTGAAAAAAGGGCCATAGAAAAGACAGTTACAACACAATTATATTACTATTTCTGGTAAATAAACTATTTATGGTTAATAAATTATGCTGTACATGTTTTGTTTGTTTGTTTTATTGTTATGAAACCTTTTTTTTCCAGCGCTTTTCGACTCCACCTCTTCTGTTACGTTTCTGAGTATGTGGGACAACGCCAGTGTTTCGTGGTCTCCAAGGCTTGTCTTGGCAGCCTGGTGCATGACCTGACATAGCTCACGGAGTGACGCGCTGCTGCTGTTCTGAGTTTGATGATGACCTTTAAACTTCGGGAGGCGTTTTGTCATTTACTTTTTATACCCTCACTTGCGGTACACAGAGAACAATGTTCCACCATGTTAATCAGGGCTTTCACTTTTTTGTGTTGTGACCTTGTCATTTTGTATCAAGTATCACAGGAATTGCGTCTTTTGTGTCTTCTTTACGTTCAGCATACTTTTACTAGAGAAATGTCTCGATATTCAAGTCAATCGCCAGAGATTGTTGGTGATATAACCAGTCACTGTTTTTATTTATTTATTTATTTATTTTTTTATTAATAATATAAAAGTCAAACATTTTTTTAAAACAAAACAGGTTCAACCCCTTCTCTGCCAATGCGCATACATTTCGTTTCGGAAACCTGCGTTCACTGATCGACTAATTATCACAACTGTCGGAAGAAGGTAGACCCAAAGTGCTCTCAGCAGGAGGCGTAGATCCTCATGAGCCTCCGCCGTTGAGGGGGTTCATGAGTAGCTATGTCTCATGCATTTGGATCGGGTTCACTTTATCTCGCCAGTGAAGGTGTTAAGTTCTATCATCGCTTGTTTTTCTAATTGTTCTTCTGATCGCGTCTCGTTGGAAAACTGTCCAAAGAACACGGACACCATGTGGTGTCATGAAGAGGCATAGATCCTCATGAGCCCCCGCCGTCGCGGAGGCTCATGAGAATCTATGCCTCTTGCGGTTGGATCGTGTTCACGTAATCTCGGCAGTGAAGGGGTTAAGTTCGATCGTCGCTGTTTCTTCTGATTGTTTTCCTGACTGTGCCTCGTTGAAAAAGCATCCGACAGGTCTGGCAAAAACGGGTGATATAGTTGAACGAGCGCTTGGACCGAAAGTGTAATAGGTACAGGCACTCTCAGTCACAAAGGGTGAATGACGGAGCCCTATTCTACCCATTTTCCCTTGTAGGATAAGATTCTAAAAGAGATTCTCTGTAACATCTTTAATTAATATGATACCAACACATCCGTGAACGCAGCTTATTTACTCGGCAAAGAGCTAGAGTGAAAAGTTTGCGTTGCTTTTCGATGAATTTCAAGACTGTTTTACACACGTTGTTGTTACTGTTATAAGCAATTCCCTCAAAGAACCCTGCTTGAATAGCTGCAAAAGTGTAGTATTGCATTGACGGCGGCAACGCTATACGTCACTTTCACAGCTACTGATGCGCGGCGCCTTGAGTGAGTTAACTCATTGTACCCCAAGACAGAAATCCCTAAATTTTGCCGTTGTCCTCTTAAGACTGGATTGCAGTGCAGGACACAGATCGACCATTATAGTTCAAGAGTGATGCCAGAATAGCTTGGCGCCTATTGGCGCCAAAACTATTCTGGCATCACCCTTGAAGTATCATGTTCGATCCTTATTTTGCTGTGGTGTGTCGGGGGTAGAATGAGTTAATGTCTCGATAAAAGGCATTTGGGAAATACACCGGCACGCTTGTAACAGACAGTCTATAAAAATTGGACCAAACGTGAAATGGACACAGGTAACCCTCTCAGGCGAATAGGTGTATCCGGAACAGATGGTGCCTACGAATAAGGGGGACTGCATTCATGTTCTTGTCTTTCTTCTTAAAACTCATCTTCATTGTCCGTGCTGTTATCTCTGGGTGCTGCAGACCGAACAGACACAGACGTAATTTGCAAACTGTGTGTATATATGTCCTTGGTCCTGACTTACTTGCTTGGTGTTTAAAGCAGCAAAGCAGTTCACGAAACTCTTTTCGAAATTGTGATCCTGTAATATAATAAAGGTAAAAATTGATGGCATTATTCGCGTACCAAAATAAATTGCTAAAACTGATGAGAAAAATGTGTGTAGCCATAAAATATTCGTGAGATGGCCTTAGTTGCCTGCTCGCCGTTAAACCCAAATAACTAACTAAATAACTAACTAACGTCTGTGAACTGATCACTCGGGACAAAGTAAGAAGCGTAGATGATTACGGCAGCAAATGGAAATGCCAGTAATACGGAAGCTACTGAAAGAATCACGAGAGTAAAAAAAGTGACGGAGAAAGCTTTCTTTTCGCGATCAGAACCCTGATCTTTGTGGATTGTCGACAGCTTCAACCGGGCCTCTCTCACAGACACTGCTAGTTTCCACACCAGTACTGTGTTACGGCAAGCAGGCAAAAAGGAACCATAGAAGAAATGCTGAGATCTACAACGGACCACACTTTGACAACAAAAATGTTGTACTCAGCGCCTGACGGTACGAAACAGAGAAGATCCGTGCCAACGTGCTGTGAGTGCTAAAAAAAATTTGACCAGGACATATCCATAGAAAAATGAGAATGAATTAGGAAAAATAAACAAAATCAGGAAAATGTATGACTTCTTTTTAGTGCAGTTCACCTTGATGCGATGTGGCCAGACAACAGAGTCAGCTCTCTGTACCGTCATGGCCACTAACAGCCAAGCTGATAATACTCCAAAGGTGTACAAAGCCCAAAAACCCATTTTACATGTAAAAGCACGCTAAACAGAAATGTCGACAGCAAAGTTTGACATGTACTGCACCCAAGAACTAAGGAGACCAGAGTACAAAAGACACATGTCAGAAAATGCAATGGGTGTAACAACTTTTTGCATCATTGTTTTTACATCGTTTAGTGTGTGAAACTGAGCTCACAGTGAATCAGTATAAATTAAATCTGAAGTGTTTTTTTGCAATTTCAGTAGACAGTTCCGTTTAACCAAGCAAGAAAACCGTAAATATTCTGCTGAACTCAGACTAAGCGCGTGATAAACATTGTGATTCTCCGCCATGTATTGTCTTACCGAGCTTTTTTCTCCAGCCTTTTATAGATATTGATGTTAGTTGATTTTTGGGGAATTATTTTTAAGACCACATTTGTATTAATTGGATTCTTATATAGAAATCCCACCTCAACATTTCAGTAGTACGATCCGTTTAGTCTGAACCTTGACAGAGCTTTTAAAAAAGAAGGCCGACATTCTTTTATTGGGCGATTTTAATATAGATTTACTTAAGCGGCCCCCCGCCTGGGACACGTCATCTCTGTTTGGCTTAGTACAGGTAGTGAAATCACCCAACAGCATTACTCCAACTACTTCCACGCTTATAGACCACATATATACTAATAAACCCAAAGCCGTCTCTGACGTAGGTGTCTCAAATCTTAGTGTTAGTGATCATTATCCTGTGGCGTGCTCCTGGTCTTCTAAACTCCTTAAACAAAACAAAACAAAAACAACAAAAAAAAAAAAATAAAATAAAATAAAATAAAATAAAAAATCGGCCATACAACCATAACGTATAGGACATTCAAACATTTCAGTAAAGACGAATTTTTATTTGATATAGAAAATACTCCTTTTAATGACGTGCTCCTGTCCTATGATCCTAATACCGCCCTCAGTATTTGGTACTCTCTTTTCCTAAATGTACTTAATAAACATGCTCCCCTACGCAAGAGGGTAAAATCTCACACTCTTCCTCCCTGGCTTACACCTGAAATCGTGCAGGTAATAGCGCTTACAAACAATCTATGTAGCAATAAAATGTTTTCTCAATATAAACAACAGCGTAACCGTGTTAAATACATGATCAGAGAGGCAAGAAAAAGGTTAGTTCGTGACACGGTTAAAAACAGCCAGGATACCTCTCCTATATGGCGCCTTCTAAACACACTTACTAAGGGGTCTCCAAGTACCGCAACTACCATTCCCACTGATCTTACTGTTGATACATTCAATGACCATTTTCTTTCTGTTGCCGAATCTCTAATTTCATCAAACCAGGATAACACTTAACTGTTCTAATCTGCTGTCTGAGTTTCGTCAACAAAAAACAATGGGCACAGCACCCTTCAACATCCCCATGCTAGCTGTTCATTAAGTGGTTTTACTCATAAGTAACCTTCCAAATAAAAAGGCCTCGGGGCCTCTTGACATCACGCCGAAAATATTTAAGCTGTCTCTCCCATACATTGTAGAATCTTTAACTTACACGTATCATCTTTGTATCTAGCATAACACCTTTCCTAACGAACTTGAATGTGCGAAAGTAATTCCACTTCCAAAAACAAACAAAAAATCGTTCTGACCCTAATAATTATCCGTCTATTTCTGTATTATATGTTTGTCCAAACCACTGGAAAAGCACGTTCATAACACCTGCTTGCTTACTTAGAAAAACGTGAGCTCCTCCACTCTTTCCAATCCGGATTTCACCCCGCAGCATTCATGCCACACAGCACTTACACGCCTGGTTGACACATGGCTCGAGGGTATGAAAAAATCACAGTTAATAGGAGTAGTCTATCTAGATTTTAAGAAAGTTAGTTAGTTAGTTAGTTAGTTAGTTAGTTAGTTATTAGGGTTTAACGCCGAGCAGGCGACTAGGGCCATCTCACAGCGGATTTTAAAAAGGCTTTTGATCTGACTGACCACACTATTCTGACTGCTAAGCTTCACAAATACCTTAATAACGGAGACGCATTTGCTTTTTTCACATCTTAACTTACTAAAAGAAAACAAAAGGTTCTTGTTTACGGCTCATACTCCTCTCTCAAAGATGTAAACTTCGGTGTGCCCCAAAGGTCTGTACTGGGCCCCCTGCTGTTTTGCTTATTTATTAATGACTTGCCTATACATATTACTTGCCAAGATGTACAATGCGACCTTTCTGCTGACGACATCTCTGTTTATACTACTAATAAAGATATACAGGTAATTTCCGACAACTTACAACAAAGTCTTCATGACGTATCAGCTTGGTGTATAAATAATTCTATGGTTGTTCATCCGGTCAAAAAGAAATCGATGGCAGTCGCCACGCGCCAAAAACAGCAGATATCGTCTCTATTGCTTAACCTTTCACTTAAAGGTAATCAGGTAGAACAGGAAATTTCGTGAACAAACTTCGCGTACTAGGGATTACAACCGACAGTCAGCTAAAATGGCAAGCTCTTAGAGACGCATTATGCAAAATAGAAGCAAAAAATCTCATTTTTCAAGATGACTTTATTGTTGCTATAACAGAAGATAATCATACACAGCAAAAGTTGTCTTGCCACCGCAGGTGCTGCTCACATTTATTCACTCGCTCATTCCACAAATTACAATAACAGAGCTACAAAATGGACAATGACTCGGGACGGGTGAAGCCCATCGCCAAGGCATCTAATGGCCGGCGCAAGTGGCATCATCCCGACCCGAACCTCCCTGACAAAAGCAGAATGCCAAGACAGCCTTATGTCTCCTGAGCACACTAGTATACTTTTATGCACTTTTGTTAAATTCCTACTTGACTAAAGCTAGTACATAAAAAAATACAAGTTAACAACAGAAACAAATAACCGTCGAAAGGAAAATAATCTCCGATCTAGGCAACATAAAACAACGGTCAAAGCTGCACCTGGAGGGCCGTCGCTATAGTACAGTGCCGGTGTTCATAGGGCACCGCTCAAAGTCCGTCAACATCATTTATAACACATAATTTCAGGGTGGTAACAGTCATGAGTCATTATAATGAAATAAAACCAGCACCCCCACACAGGGTTATGCCATTAAAACTGAAATATTATACTGATTCAGATACCCGTGATCTATTTTATAATGCTCACATACGTTCTCACGTTGATTACGCGTCAACGGTAGAAAAGCAGAAGAAAAGCTCACAAAAGCAGACCTACAACCTCTTCAAGATCATTTCAAATATAACAAAGCATTCTTTACCTTCAAAGTGTGTAAGCGGTAAACACCTGAGTACACCTCCACTTTGTTCCGTAAGTCTGAGTCCAAGCTTGGAAATATCAGAAAGCTTTTTATAGTCCCAAAACCAAGGATCGATCTATGTAAAACAAACCGATCCTTCTCATGGACGCATATCTGGTTTGCGCTTTCCGACCATGTAAAATCCGCCTCCTCGCTAGCCAAATTTAAAAAAAAACGGTCTCTGCAAGTATTTCGTGGATCACTCGTAGAGTCCAGGGATGCTTTAACTACATGTGTTATGTCTCTTTCTATGCTGGGTTCAATTTATTCCTAATTAAGCCTGTTATCCTTTTCATTTATCATTTGAACTACTTAGCTCTGTGTGTGTGTCCAGAGGGAGGGGCGGGGAGGGGGGGGGGAGTGGGGGTGGGCGGGAGGGGGGTTTCTGAGAGTCTAAGAGTATGTCTGCCTATGTGAACAGTTTTGTCAATTGTCTGCAAGTATTATGTTGTACTTATATGTATGTGCATGTGTAGATAGTCTTGTAGTTGTTAGCAACGGCAGGTTTGTAAAATGGCTGTGTCAATGACGATGTCAATGCCTTAACCGTTGTTAAATACAGTTTCATTGATTCATTAACTCTCTCTCTCTCTCTCTCTCTCTCTCTCTCTCTCTCTCTCTCTCTCTCTCTCTCTCTCTCTCTCTCTCTCTCTCTCATTTGTATAAATCCAGTTCGTCATACGCAGGTGGTTTCCTGTGGAATTCCCTTCCTCCGCATCTACAACAAGTTAATTCCTTAGCTGCGTTTAAAGCAAAACTGTACAATAATTTACCCAAGGCAACGTAAATTTAATTATCTCGTGTTGTCTAAACATATATTCATTTTTTTCCCTTTTTATTATTTTAATTTCTATTTGTGCAACTATTATTATTATTTTTTCATACCATTTGTGCTCACGTACCGTTTGTGTGGGTGCTTCCCGTATAGGCCTGGTCAGGGGATGCAGTGCAGGTGCCCCGTTTATTGAAACGATGTGCTTAGTATGTCATTCGAGTGAATTAAGTATCCTTGTGGCGTGCCCCCCGGGTGGGAGTGTCTGGGCAGGGCTTCCGCAAACGGATATTATGACACGTGCAAACATCTTCGTATGGATACCTGTGTGTTTTGTTAAGTCATTGTTGCTTTTTGTAGTGTTGTAATTCCCATTACTTTCGATGTTGTTTGTGAGTGTAATGTAGCTTTGCCTGTTATTGTATGTCAGTAGATGTAGCAAGGACAGATTGGAAGAAAGGCCTGTGCGCCTAATATTTCAATCCTTGATAAATAAAGTTTCAGTCAGTCAGTCAGTCAGTCAGTCTCTCTCTCTCTCTCTCTCTCTCTCTCTCTCTCTCTCTCTCTCTCTCTCTCTCTCTCTCTCTCTCTCTCTCTCTCTCTCTCTCTCTGTGGTGTAATGTGAGCATTGATTATTTCAAATGGATTTATTGTTGCCTGTACTTTTTACTATTATGTACACTTTTATATATAAAATTATGTGTATGTGTGTTTACGTGCATGCTATAGCTTAACAAGGACATGACTGAAAAAAGGTCATTGAAGGTACCTAATCATTTATCCTTGAAAAATAAAGTTTCATTTCATTTCATCTCTCTCTCTCTCTCTCTCTCTCTCTCTCTCTCTCTCTCTCTCTCTTTCTCTCTCTCTCTCTCTCTCTCTGTTTCTGTCAAAACTTTTTACCGTTGATAAATGAAGTTTCGTCGTCGTCGTCGTCGTCGTCGTCGCCGCCGCCGCCGCCGCCACCGGCGCCGTCGTCGTCGTCGTCATTTCTCTCTCTCTCTCTCTCTCTCTCTCTCTCACTTGCAGTGTACGATTTTCCCCTTTCTAACTCTTCAATTCAGTTATATCTTCAGTTAATACAAGATGCTAATGCTGCATGTATTGTGTGTGTGTGTGTGTGTGTGTGTGTGTGTGTGTGTGTGTGTGTGTGTGTATGTGTGTTTTTGTGCTTGTGCTTGTGTTTATGCATGTATGTATGAAGATTTATACCTTTATAATTGTGTGTATGTGTGAGATTTGTTATGTTTATTTCCACTTTTTCAATGATTTCTTTTTTTAAAACTTTATATTTCAATTTTTATTAGTTATATATTTTAGTTTTTCCCTATTTAATGATAGTATTTTTTGTGATTTGTGCATTATATGTAAAGTAGATTAGCAACGGCAAGTTCGAAAAATGGTTTCACCAAAACTTTCACCGTTGTAAAATAAAGAATCATTGTCATTGTCATTGTCATTGTCATTGTCTCTCTCTCCTCTCTCTCTCTCTCGATCTCGATCTCTCTCCACCAGTAACCTCGCCCCCCATCAGACCCTCTACCGGGATGGAGACCATAAGCACCCCATCGCTGAGGGCACCAAGCATCTTACCCTCAACATTCGATACAGGGAATACTGGCCTCCTCCACATGGCCAGGATTTTCCGGCAACCTTCAGGGAAATGAACAGCCGTCAAAACCAGCAGCCGCGCCAGTCTGACAGGTCAGATGGGTGTGGCCGCTACCTCAGTCATGACCATGGCAGATCGGAGATGTCAACCAACCACAACCACGCCGCACCTCGCCAAGTGGTGCAATCCAAAATGAACCAGCCCCAGGGCAACGTAGTGTCCTTCCCCACGTGTCCCAAGCATGGTCTAGCGGGACCTCAGCCAGCAAGGTTTCAGTAGGCTGACTTCCCGCCCCTGGCTCCTCCGGGACCGGGGTCTGCTGCTCCAAGGGCCCAGCCATAGCCTGCTAACACTAAACCGCGCAGGCACAGCGAGTGATGACAATTTACATCTTCCAGATTATGTTGTGCGACAAATTGCACAGATCATTTACTCCATGAGGCCCCGCGCGTAATAGGAATGTCAGATTGTGTTCCCAAACTCACGCGAGGCCTGTTGCATGTCCGTATGCGGTGCGTTCCGGGTGACTTAACATGACGGCGCCAGAATAACTGTACATACCACTGACCTACTTGTGCATGCAACCACCGGTACTGTATACAGCAACAGTGACTGCATGTGCGAGAAGGTTAACAATGACAATATTTGACTTGTGAGTGATGTTATCGAGTGCTGTATTTCATTCGGCTTATTCTGAATGGCAAGTGTTGACTTTTGGGGCTGTTATAGTTCTCTTGCTTGATTCACAGCGAATCCGTGTTTGTATTAACTCTTTTGTAACTCATGGTCTGTGGCATTCACACGAAGGCTTCTCTTTCAGGTGAGGAATATAAACGTGGCACTGTGGTCTTTCTTGACGATCGGCCACTCTACCAACTGACGTGTGTTTACTAATGAACTGTGGATGACTTCACTTTGTAGTGCTGTACACTTGGACCTTGACATAGTCCCTGTGGTTAGAAATAAAGTCGACCAAATCATCCCCTATTTTGATAGGTTATGTGTACAGAAACCCAGCCGCCACAGCTTCGTGGCAGGACGACTTTGTAGTAATGATGGATACAGCTTTACGGAGCAAAGCTGATATACATATTTTGGGGGACTTTAACGTTGATTTTCAAAAGCAAGACCATTATTCATGGAGATCCATGTTAAATTTTATAGGTTTGAAAGGGCTTGTCCAGTCTCCAACACTAGTGACTTCGTCATCTTTTACACTGATAGACAATATATACACCACAAATGTCTATGCTGTACAAAATGTTCATGTAAACAATATTTCCTTTAGTGATCACTTTCCAGTTTGCTTTTCATTGCCTGCTCGAGTACCGAAACATCCAGCTAAAGGACACACTACTATTATTTATAGATCCTTTAAAAAATTCGATCAAGCTGCGTTTTTACATGACCTGTCTCAAGTGTCATTCGGTGACGTTTATAATTCGAATTACCCTAATGAGGCCTGACCCGATGGTACGAGCTGTTTCTCGCTGCTCTGGATAGACACGCCTCTCAGCTTACCAAACGTTTCAAACCCCCTATTATGCCAGAATGGTTCTCGGATGCAATTTAACAAGCGATGGCAGTTAAAGACATGTTTTAAAAAGCTAAGAAATTTAATGAGTACAAAAAGCAGAGAAACCATGACAAATCTTTAGTTCGAAAAGCCCAAAAGACAGAATGCTGAAAGTGTTTTTGCCGGCGGAAAGGACATCCGCTCAGTCTGGCAAGTGATAAACAATTTCACTCAAGGTCACAGTAAACGGTCGCCTAATATTACACCCAATCTCACCGCGGATGCGTTTAACGCTTATTTCCAAACTGTTGCTAAAACTCTGGCACAGACCAATACTAATGACCCTGACAACTACACATGCTCGGATCAACTGCGTCACTATAGGCAGCAGAGAGCGGGTCACACATTTTCCATGCATCTTATGCGTATTCTGGATGTTGATAAATTTATTTCTAGTTTAAAAAAACAAACCATCTTGCGGTCCAGACGGCATCAAAGTCTACTACTTTGGATGACCCCTCGGAAATTTCAAGGTCACAAGAGGTCCAGAAAAGAGTCAGACATATTTTCACCAAAAAACGTTTCTTCTCAAATACTATTTTCGAATTCAAACCCAATCTTGGCACAGTCTTATACCAAATGGTAAGACCTTTCTGTGCATACTAATTGGGATGGTCCGTTAGAAAGGTCAAGAATCAAAATTGTGCAGCAAATGTGTAAACAAAAGGCCAAGTTTTGATAAAATATTAGTTTTAATAAAAGGTTTTTTTTTTTCATCAGTCAGATACGTGCGTCATACGGGCTTTGCCATTTTTGTTATATCCTTAAGTTTATCTTACAGTTTCCGCGTTTGTTTGTTTGGATTTTTTTTGTCATCATCTCTTTAGCGTCATTACCTGCGTCATTACGTCTTAGTGCTTGCTTTCATGTTATGCTGCCAGGCTGTTCGGCTGTTCGGAGAAGCTTCATGTCTATGGCCACCATTCCAGACGCTAAAAATTAAATCAAGACTGGCTAGGTTTGCAGTGGAACCAGAGGGAGTGCGGCGAGTGAGGCTGCCAGGCAAACAGTTCCAGAGGCATGTAAAATTCAAGGAATGAAGACATTTATCGTGTCGATGTGCTTTTTCTTGTATCAACCCTGTGAAAATGCACGCAAAATGTTATAATACCATCAAGCACTGGCTAAGTTTGCAGTGGAACCAGGGGTTGGGCGGCGATTGAGACTGCCCGGGGCACAACTCCACGCTGATGTAAAATTCAAGGAATGTAGACATTTATCGTGGTGATGTGCTTTTTCTTGTGTCAGCACTGTAAACATGCAGGCATACCATTTGAGCCATATCAGATCAATACATTTATGTAATCGTTCTTGCTATTTTGTTATTTTCTGTTTAGTGGTTCAGTTACAGCCCAAATATGATTTCAGAACATAACTGTTAGACTCACTCAAATTAAAGGAGCAAAATTACGTAAGATTAGTGTTCATACAAACAGTATGGACTGGATCGAAGGCTGGCTGAAAATGTTAGAAAATATAGCATGTTTCAGTTTTTAGCATGTTTCAGTTGTTGAACCATCACCACCATGGTAAAGAGTCAAAAGCTTGAAAATCCTATCTACTTCTAATATTGTCAGCTAACCTTCGATCCTTTCCACACTGTTTGTTCGAACATTAACGTAAGTTTGTTCATTTGATTTACGTTAGTCTAACATTTGTATTGTAGCGTTAATATAGCGTTTGCAATTTAACGTTAGTCTAACATTTCCATTATAACCATAATCTAATATTTACAATCTAACTTTAAACTAATTACTTTACTCTACGGTTTGCATTCTAACTTTAATGTAAGATAATTCTGTTCGTTAGATTAATGTCATTTTAACTATGAATCCCACCTAAAATAGGTCAAAATACAAACGTTACAAATTAGTAATTCAAATGAGCAAAACTCCGTAATATTAACGTAAGAACTAACGTAAAACTAACACAGAATGCGTTTTGTGCTTGAATGACATGACTAATTTGAAAGTCAATGTCGTAGCGGACATGTTGTTTTATTGTTGTTGTTTTGGTTTTTTTTCTTTTTTTTTTTTGATTTTTTTTTTAGTCATGTATTAGATGGATTCAGACGGAACAAACATACAATGACGAATCTACTTTAAGTAAGAAATTGTCATAAACAAAAATTAGATTTCTTTTAAGGTCATTGTCAAAGCTGCCATAATGTTTTTAATACTGTAAGAGTTATCTCCAAAACCAGTGCATACATTTGCTTCGAATTTGGTATGTTGTAAAGTATTCATGAAAAAGAAGTCTCCTTAATGATTTATGACACTATCTCGAAGGTCAAGGACGTAGCAGCCAAGTCTATTTTTAAGTTATGTATTTTTCAAAGTAATGTCTCTGTTAGAAAATTAGCTCACTCTGAAACAGTGACAGTTTGTTGGACTGTAATCTTTACTGACTCACAAGTGTAAAATCATTAAGACATTTTCATAGGGTTGAAGGTCAGAGGAAGTCGTTAAAGGAATACTCATTCTAATTTGCTAGATGAGCTAAGGACAACACATTATCAAACAAGCAACACTGAGTTTACTTTTTCCGACGAGATTCTGGGTGAAAGAAAACCCTGGCCCAACCATGTGAAATGATATAGACACGCTAAAAAAACGTAAGGGATAAGGGTTGATAAATCAAACCATGGTGAGTGCCTCTACAGCTTTTATGTCATATGAACAATGTACGCTAACTAACGATGCTTTTGCATGTAAGGCACTTTGTCATCACCAACATATTTATTATTTTTTAAAAAATAAAATCAGATTAGTGTTTTGATAACTGCACAGAGGTTCTAACAAATATGGTACTGAGTCGTGACCTTTAACTTTGAGGTTAAGGACCGGATTTTGGTTCATGGTACTTAAACTTTCGCAGAAAATTAAAACGATCATCTAGTTTATATTCACGTTGTTTTCTTTATATTTACTGACTCTTAGCCAAGTAGTTACACACTGTACACAGCAACTTATTTTCTTATGATAAGTCTGTGTGATAGGGGGACATCTTGGATATGACGGCCATGTTTGACTGAATCGTAACAAAATATGCGTCATCATATCAAGATTAAGGTCATTCTTTATTGCTCTGAAAAATGTAGTCTCTTATTTCAAATATAGTTTCCTTAACTATACGCTCAACTATTAGTGTAGGCAAAAGAGCCATGACAACTGCATTATTTTGCATATTCAAATATTGGGAATGCATAAATGATAAACTATTAGGATACCATCGAGATTCCTCTTTGGGACCGTTAAAAAAAAAAAAAAGTCGTTCGTGACGTCATCTTTGGAATGGTGACTTTGCCCACTTTACTTTTTAACCGAATTTCATTCATGCAATTTTTTATTAAGAAATATTTGGCCTTCGCAGTTAATTAGTTAGATTATAGAAGAATATAAATATGCTTTCTTTCACGAATATAAGTGACACATGGCTGCCAATTTCAGGATAGCGACAACACACCCTGTTTTCTTCACTTTTGGGGTGCTGAACAATATAGGACACCAGGCTGCTGAAAGCATCATCAGTGATAAATTAAAGACATACTTGGATAGCCAAGATGTTACTATTTTCAAAACGATTAGAATACCATTCGAAAAATGTCCACTTTTTTTCGTGATATTTAATTATTTTCTTGCCAGCTTTTTTATGAGTCTTTTCTATGATTATTTAATATTCCATAGTTGAGCACTCGGTTCAGACCGCCGTGAGATGGCTTTAGTCGCCTGCTTGGCGTTAAACCCCAATAACTAACTAACTCAGTTAAGGACGCTATATTCGTAATAAGTGAATACATTTTTTTTTTTTTTTTTTTTTTTTTTTTACTTCTCCAAGTTTTCTTTGTCGACCTCAGAGGTCTTCCTCTCACGCCGCTCATCCCCGTCAACCCCAGTGTGCTCACCCAGGCCCGCTGGTTGTTCCAGCCAGACTCCCGGCCCTGCTGCTATATATATGTCAAGTAGTAGGGGACTCCCTCCGGAGGAAACTCCGCACTGCTGCCGAGTCACTTCGGTGGTGTTCAGTGTAGCCTTCAGGTGACCACACCTACTATTTCCTTACTTACGACAATGCTAATCGCGGAGTCGACGAGTGGGAGCTCCTACCAGAGGTAGCGAGTCAACCACTACGTTCTTCCGCGCACAGCAGCAGGTCTGGCCGAAGACAACCGCGCACCTGGGGCTCCTGGAGGACTGGGATGAGGTCACCATGAGACGGAGACTTGAGGGATCAGAAAGATGAAACAGCGGTTTTTTTTTCATTTTGCATGATGATGAGGATGAGGGTGATAATATGATGATGCCATGGTGGTCCATGTGGTTGGGGACTACGTGACAGGGCCGCATTCCATGCTTCCTGTCATAAATATCCTGGTGTTAACCAGGCCTGGGAACTGCGGACACCTGCGGTGCCAACCGTGTAATCATTCACATATTGCGATGTGTCATAACCGGGTAGCACCCCCAAGTCGCACCCGTGAAGTGGGTGAATCTCGGCTGCGTCGCATCAGCCTTCCCATTGGATCCATAGCACCCCCGCTCTTGGTAGGAGCCGACCCAGGTAGGAAAAATCCCGCTTGACTCGGCTGGGATTCGAACCCGGATCTCCCGGCCGCCAGTCCGACACGCTCACCACTGCGCTACGGAGGCCGGCTGAATACATTTTGTTAAAGGAATAAAGCATGATCGTAATCTTGATATGATGACACACATTTCTTTAAGTTTCCGTCAAACATGGCCACCATAACCAAGATGGCCGCTTGTTTATCACACAACTGTATCCTTAGGAAATAGGTTGCTGGGTACAATGTGTAACTACATGGCTTTGATTCAGTACATATCTTCTTCCTCTTCTCGAACGCCTTCACACTTGGAGTTTGATTCTCAAAATGAAATTTGTGGTCTTCTGTAGCGTCTCCAAAGGCCCGTACAGTTTCTTTTGTAGAGTGGCGGGCTTCGGCCATATCTCCTCCCTCAGCAGCTGGTGCTTCGCGCAGTCCTGGAGGATGAGGTCTGTGGTCTGCTCTGCTTCTCCACAAGGGCACAGGGGAGATGGCACGAGGTGGAAGCGTCTGTGCAGGTGGAAATTGAGTCGGTTGTGCCCGGTCCTCAGACAGAAGATGGTCACCTGATCTTGTCTGGACAGCTGATGATATTTGTCTAGGGGCCGTTGTTATGGTCTGTACACAGCCAAAATGATGGTCTTCATCTCTGTTCAGATAACTCTATTTTCGTCTTGTTCTTCCTCTGCGCTCACTGTAGTTTGCGTACTGTTACTGCCTCAAGGACAGACATGGCATCAGTCAGGAAGACAATCTAGGCATCAGGGTCTGCAGTGCCACTAAGGGTCTTTGCAGCGCGGACCAGAGCTTCCACCTCAGCTCTGTAATTTGTGCAGAGAAGGCCTGTTGGTACTGTCTCTGCCTGCCATTTTCCGTAAATATGAAGGAAAACAACGTGAATATAAACTAGGTGATCGTTTTCATCTTCTTCGAATGCCAGTAAGGCGTAAACAGGTATTAATGTCAAGCTAGAGTCATCAAGGTACCGATTTGACAGCTCTAAATATATTCAAAGATACCTTCATTACGACACAAGACCGATAAAGACAAGGTATTTTGTCAACTGATTAATTAATTTTCATTACGGTATCATGATATCATGTTTATATACCGTTACGTCTCATATAGGAAGTAGTGTGTGCTCAATATTATTGGCTCGTTTGTCACGTCACATTCATGTTTTGACACGATTGACAATTTCTCGTAAAGTATGTCAGTCACATACATATATTTTGGCAAAATAGCTGTTTGTCTTATTACCAAACTAGCAGCAATCACATCAGCGCCCTCTATTCAAGGTCAACGTCGTGGGTGCTCCCTCGGTTTCTTTATAATTATTTTGCAATCCTGCTTCATCAAATGCGATAGGACAATCAACCTGTTGTTTCTTTTTTTTTAAATTATTGTTACAGGACACTGTACATCATGGTACTCTACTTCAAGATGGAATATTATCAGCCAGATTTGTGTTGTATTCTTTGAGGTCAAGGTCATAGCCTTTCATTATTTATTTATTTATTTATTTATTTCTTAGGTTTCTTGCGTGCCATATATCTAAAATCACTGGACAAATCGACCCAGATAGCTGATGATGACATTCTGTATATTGAAAGAAATGCCAGAAACCAAAACATCATTGCTGCTGTTAAGGTGAAGGTCACGACAGCTATTGTATTGGAACCTTAGTGCAGGCGAGGATTGTGAAGGCACTGAACCAATTAAAACTAAATTTAAGATAATGACACTACAACTCATAAGAGAGAGAATCAAGCTGTCATCCTCAAGGTCAAGATCATTCATACAACATTGGTTTGACGCCTTCCACAGACTTTTCTCTTAAAAGACTTGACCGATCGGATCCAAATTTAAGGCAATGATAATGGAAATAAAGTTAATTACCATGAACCAAATGCCGGGGTAAAAATGAAGTTGATGACAAAGTGTCTTACACAAAAGAACATCGGTACCTAACTTACATTGTTCATATGACATAATGAAAAACTGCGGAAGCAAACACCATTTTCTTTGTTTGAATTATTTTTCAGCTATCAACCTTTTCCTCTATTTTCTTAGCGTGTCTGTCTCATTTTACATGGTTGGGCCGTGGTTTTTGTTCACCCAGAGTCTTGTTGGAGAAAGAAAACTCAGTGTTGTATGCTGATTATATGTTGTCCCTATCTTAGCTGGCAAATTAGATCGAGTATACTTTCACGACTTCCTCTAACCTTCAGACCATTTAAAGGGCATTTTAAAAATGCATAAAAGGTCTTGTTGTATGTACGCTTTTGAGTCAGTAAAGATTACAGTCCAGCTAACTGTCAAAAACAGCCACAACTGTGTCAACTTGAGCTAACAGAGACATTAATTGGAAGAATAAGCAATTTGAAACAGACATCCCTGCTACGTCTCTGACCTTCAAGATAGTGACATAATTCATTAAGGAGACGTCTTTTCATGAATACCGCACAGCATACCAAATTCGAAGCAAATGTGTGTACTAGATTTGATATATCTTTTACAGAATTGAAAAATAGATATAGCCGGCTTGATCCAGGCCTTGAAGTTGGAACCCTTATTATTTTCATGACACTTTCTTACTTGAAAGACTCTCATTATTTTTATGTTTGTTCCGTCTGGATTCATCTCATTTCAAATATATATTGCCCGGACAAGAATACATGACTCTGAAAAAGAGCATGTCTGCTACGGCCTTGACCTTCGAATTAGTCACGTCATTCAAGCATAAACACATTCTGTTTAACATTCCTATACAATACATAAAATTTGAAGCAAACAGTCTCGGTCGTTTCACAGATGTCAAATACATTGACCAAGAACAAATATTGCTACTATGACCTTGACATCAGAAATTGCAACTTGATTCTTGTCTGTGAAACTTCCTTTAATATACTTGCTCTTTTAGCTAAAGTGTTAGGCAATTCCGTCCGACGGTTTAGGGGATAATCGTGGGCACATAGATACCACGTGAAAGTAAACATTGCCGCCGCGACCAAGACCTTAAGCCTTGAAGGTCGTGGCAAAACGTTTGCATACACTACTTTGTTAACATACAATATTTGAAACAAATCATTTGAGTAGTTTCTTAGAACTTACATAAAGGAGAAAAAAAAATACAGTCTGGTCGCTGTGACCTTAACCTTAGCGATAGCGACTTTATCTGATTAACTGACACAATAGGTGACCAAGGACTATCGTCAGTTTAAGTTTCGACTGTAGTAATCTCATGGTTTCACACACAAAAAAATGACTTGACAAGAAATGTAATCCAAAGCATTCAAACACGTTAAATCCAATAACCCCCTTCACCCCCATGTGATAGAGAGGGTAACAAAGTTCATCCATAAGTTGTTTCATATCATTGTATTGTCAGCAAGAATGTATACGTAACCATTGGCTGTAACATGTCGAAAAGTACGTCAGTAAAAGTTGCATTTTGTCAAAATGTTATTTATCACATCTTCTGACTTTTATGTAGAGAGAGGTAGTGTATTCAACGTACTACATACGTAGTTAGACCTAACTAGTTGTCATAATATTCAAAATTCTGGTACGTTTGTGTGAAGTATATGGTTATGTGTCATATTGTAATTGATCTCTCGCAACCTTCACATTTTCTGCAGGTCATTCCGTTTGGTATGTTTAAACAGATTTTACCGTCGACTGCCACTGTGGTCGAACCTGCCTGTCCCGGATTGGCCTCCGCAGTCACGAAAATGCCTGCAGACGACGTGGGCAAGCCCTATAGAATCTTCGTTCGCGAAGTCAAGCCATGACCGTCGACTATCACCACGCCAACTTTAAAGTATGTGGTTAAAACATTTTCAGAAAAAAAACACCTAAATCAACGTTTACCATCGTAAAATAAACCCACCGGTATGGCCTTAATAACTGTCGTTAACGGACAGACCGATGTAGAATCGGACAAAACGTAATTATAATTTACATACACTCACTTTGTCATCCTGTTCGAGCAAAACACATTTTTATTTCTATAAAATATTGATTGGCTGCAATCCTTATTACGCTTAAAAGTGCCTGAAAGAGTTAATTCACCTTTTTAACGGTCACACAAAACTGAATGGTGTCAATCGAAACTACATTAAAAACTGTACTTACATGCGACATTCCATTAGTCTGGGACAAATTTGCGATATAGTTGGTGGTTTTGCCCAGACTGTATGGAATATTACATGATTTAAAGAATACACCGATGAAAACGTTGACAAGAAATAATTAATGTTCATGAAAAAGTGGACAATTTTAGAATGGTTTCATAATTGTTCTGAAAATAGTAACGTCTTGGCTATCCAAACGTGTGTTTATTTTATCACTGATGATGCTTTCAGAAGCCTTGTATCCTATATTGTTCAACACTTCCTGCCTCAAGAACACGTAGGGTGTGTTATCGCAATCTTGAAATTAGCGACCATGCGTCATTCATATTCATGAAAAGAAAACATATTCATATTGTACTATAATCCAACTAATCAAACGAGGAAGCCAAATGTTTCTTACTTCAAAATTGCATGAATGAGATTCGGTTGAAATTAATGGGGGTAATGTCCCAAGGCAAAATCTTTAAGGTATCTTAATCGGCTAGACATGTCCAAAATTTGGTGTTTGTAATATGCAGGATAACGCACTTTCTTTTCGTGGCGCTTTTGCCTATTTTAGACTATTAGTCATCTCTGTGATCTCAAGAGGTTAGAAGGAGAACCATAGCTTAATAAAATATAGGTTTTAAATTTGCGATCACATCAAGTTTTTATTGTTGTCCTGATTATTTTTTTGAAAAGTTATCTGAAAAACAGCCGATAAGAGTGGTACAGACAGGCACGGCATTTTTGTGTTGGATCAAACGTGTATTGGACACAGGTCATCTTCCCACGCACAAAAGATGTATGACGGAACAGTCTTTACAAGGGAGACGAAAATGCATTCTTTGCCCTATTAATATTAAAACTCATCATCAGCCTCCGCGCTGATATCATTAAGTGCTGCAGACCGAATAGACATAGACGTAATTCGCGAACTGTTTGTATATGGCATAGGTCTTGACTTGCTTACCTGTTCTTTAAAACAGCAAATTAGTTGTTTAAACTCCTGTCGAAATTTTGATCCCGTAAGAAAATATAGGTAAAAATTTATGGCACTGTTTGTGTAATAAAATATATTGCCAATATTAAAGAAAAACACTAATTTAGCCATAAAATGTTTATCTGCGAAATATTCGGCCTCGACAAAGTAAAATGTGTATATAATGATGAAAACAAAAGGAAACGTCAGTAAGAGGAAAACTGCTGACAGTATCACGAGTGTCTGTGTGATGGACGAAGCTTTCTTTTCGCGATTAGAACCCTGGTCTGTGTGACCTGTCGCCAGCTTCATCCGGGCCTCTCGCACAGAAACTGTTAGTTTCCACACCAGTATGGCGTTACTAATGGCAAGAAGGCAAAAAGGAACCAGAGAAGAAATGCACAGATCTACAACGGACCACACTTGAAGCATAAAGAGGCGGTAGTCTCCAGACAAGTCACAGCTAACATCCGTCCCGTTTCTGACGTTAATCAGGACTAATCCGTATATCACGTGAGAATGAATCAAGAAAATAGACAAAATAAGGCCAAATAAGAAAACATATGACTTTTTCTTGGTGCAAATTACCTTAATGCGATGCGGCCAGACAACAGAGGCAGCTCTCTGTGCAGTCATGGCCACTAACAGCCAGGCTGATAATACTCCGAAAGTGTATAAAGCCCACATACCCATTTTACATGTAAAAACATTCAAACGAAAAATGTCGACAGAATCGTCTGTCATGTACTGCACCCAAGCCCTAAAAAGACCAGAGTACAAAAGACACAAGTCGGAAAGTGCCAATGCTATGAAAAACAAGTTCATGGAATTGTGACTGATCCCAATCCGACAAAGAATAACGATGGTCATCACGTTACCAAACGTCCCGAATGCCATGATTAAAGGTGTGCAAACGTTTTGCATCACAACTTTTACATCAGTTAGAATTTGAAACTGGTTATATTCCAGTGTTTTTGAAACATCAACAGTGGAAATCAAATAAACAATATCTGTTGTATTTTCAGTAGAAAGTTCCATCTCTTTGTCTCAAAGCAAACTAATTCAGTCTGTGAAAACGTCAAAGCCAACACGGTGAAGCTACTGATGTAAAAGGTCAGGTGCGCCGACAACAGCTCTTCCAAATCTGTACAGCGTTTGTTTTGGAGGTAAAGCAGCCACTGATTGTTGTCACTGTGTACGGTCAATGATCCTGATATGCCACAGAAAACACCCAGAACATCGACGAGTCTCCACTTTCAGTGGATGAAGCCACGTGAACGGTCTGGTATTTGCGTACTAGCCAGAGAAAGCAGAAACAGAAAAACAAAGAAAAACGGTTAAGGCCCCGCCACACTTGCCCGTTGTGCCCTGATTTTGAAGCCGATTCCAATCCGATTGCGATCGGATGACGTCATATATCCGATCCGATCGCAATCGGCTGGGAATCGGGTGTTTAGAAACTGCTCTATTTTTCCGATCCGAATCGGCCCCGATTGTATGCTTCAACCAATCAGAGCGCGTCTCGCAAAGCACGTCGTTTGAGTTTGCAAATGGCGGAAAATATCAGGCACCTTCGTTGCCGCCGATGTTTCGCCCGCCTCAGTCTTCCCGAATATGATGCAAAACTGCTGATAATGCAAGCACATCATCATCACTGTCCAAACTAGCAGCCATTTCGCTGATCAGGTACGACCTTGATCTTCGATTCAAACCGGTCGGCTAAATAAAGTCGGGGAATGTGTGGCAGTGCACACGTTTTTGCAGTCCGGTCCGATCACACTCCGATTCGAAACTGCTCAAGAATCGGCCTCAAAATCGGGCATGTGTGGCGGGGCCTTTAAACGAGATCAAAAAAGAAATTACCACTAAACAATTGTATTGTAGGCCAGAAGCGTTTTGGTCCAGTTTGCGGGACGTAAATCAAGCTACATTACTTTTTTTTTTAAATCAGCAAATTTACTTTGCTAGCAGTCCACATATCAATGCTTGTCTAGCATTTGTCCTATTAACGTGCTGTGCGGTCTTCTTTGAAAATGTGCCAATACTTATCTGTACGACTACAGATTCAGTATAAAAGATACAGTAAGTGTTAATCAAAGGAAAATAAAATATGTTGTATCGTCGTGTGATGATACACTGACTGCAAACCCCCCAAAATATATTCGCCACAAATGTAAATGTAAAGTACTTCTTCAGTAGTCTCCAGAGAAGTCGAAGACAGAGAGGATGATCTGCATCGCACGCGTTTGTCGAATGCGTACTTGTATTCCGTGTGTCTTTTATACCTTAGCGTATTTTGTTAACAGCATAAAAGGTCATATGATATTTTGAAGAAAAAAAAACCAAAACAACCATACATCATTGGAATTATTTTTTGTTTCCATATTTAGAACGTAGTTAAGTGTATAAAGCTTGTTCAGCTTTCCATTAAGCCATATTTTCCGTCATCTTTGTGTTACAAAAACATTAACAACAATATAAATGTTGGCCATGCCGGGCACGATACAGATCTGTATTGAACTATTTAACCCCTTACCGACCAAAACAATGCTAATATTATTCAACTACAAGAGGTAAGGAACTTCATGAGTCCCCGCATCTTAGGGGGGGGGGGGGGGGGGCTTATGATGTCTGTTGTCTCTCGCTTGGCCCCACTTAAATCCTTGTTCCCTGGATGAAGTTTATCACGTTTTGAATTTTGCCATGGTTTCACGAACATATTTTGCGTCCGCCGGCAGTGAAATGGTTAATATCGGATTAAACAATAGCCAGCATTGATGTTTTCAAACCTGAAAGGCCTCTGTGGTCAAATAATATGGTTTTAGTTTGATGGAAATGTCAAGACCTAAGGATGACGATGTTTTGAAAAGGAAACAAATTAATATCAGGGTGTGTCTCGGGCTGAGACGGGAAAAGATCATTGGTAGAACAAAGTGAAAAGGGTATCGGAATAAAATGGATTGTGCTTTCGCAACTTTTGGATCACCTGGCCTTGAATAATCTTATGGATCCATTTCAGTCAGCCTACAGATGTTGCCACAGTACTGAAACAGCACTTCTCAGAATTATGAATGACTTGTTACTCGCCCTGGATGATGGTAAGGCGTCAGTGCTCGCTTTACTAGATCTTTCTAGCGAGTTTGAGACAATCGACTACACTACCCTGATTAATCGTCTCCAGGTTGTTTTTGGCATGGATGGCACTGCCCTGTCTTGGTTCCACTCTTACATTACTGAGCGATCACAGACTGTGTCTGTTGATGGGCATGTCTCTGCATGTGCCAATCTCCATTTTGGGGTCCCACAAGTCTCCGTATTAGGCTCAGTACTTTTCCTACTGTATGTACAGCAATTGTCTAGTATTAGTTTAGTGTCTGGAGTAAAGATAATTTCCTAAACCTAAATGTGAGTAAGAGCAAGGAACTACTGATAGATTTTCGAAGAAACCCCGCCCCTGTCCCAGTTTTAGAGATTAGTAAATGTACATTCCTTGACCAATTTTTTTGGTCTTCATTATTTTACGTTTTTTTTATAACAAATGCTCATTATGACAGCACCGCCCATTTTTCCGAATCTACTCTAACTTACTCGGTGAAAATAAAGATGTCCAAAACCAATGCCATTCATGACTAAAGCAAAAATTAACATAGACAATTACCCATTGTCTTAAGTTGACCCCATTAATTAAACTAATTAAGGTCTTTAACGACCACACGGTCGTTTCTCTCAAATCAAACATATTCTGATAGTGCACTCTGTGAAAAATAAAAAAAGACATTTCAACCCCCCACCTAAATTAATAATTAGAAAATTTCTCTTCTTTGTCTCCCAATACTGACAGAGTCGATTTCTCAGGAAAGCAATTTTATTAGTCAGATACATTTCTCAAAAACTGGCTAGGCTTACTACTCTTGCACCGCGCCCATACACATGTCACACCTGAAAAGATCTTTAGAAATTTGTAGAGCACAGGGTACAGGTTAGTGCAAACTCTATTGAATTTACCATGTGTATGCACATGGTTATGTCGTCGTGACTTGACTACAAGGATCTAAGTGCAGTCAGTACATGGCTCTTTGAATCAGCCCATGCATGGACAAAAGCCTTTCTTGAGCATAATGGCTTGTTATGATAAAGCCGTCTTGTTGACTGCATTATTCACTTAAACAGGACTGTGAGTTAAATTTCTGAGCATTACACCACGTTGCATACGCAAACACACACACAGACACGCACTGACACACACACGCACTGACACACACACACACACACACACACACACTGACACACTCACTCACTCACACACACACACACACACACACACACACATATACACATTCACACAAACATGTATAAACAAAACATAAGGACCTACCTTGCCACACAGGTACACACCATTTACACAAAGGCAACATCTCATGGTGAAACATACAAGCTGGTTTTTCTCAAGGTTTACAATTTCCAAACCACCTAGCTAACTTTTCCACCCTGCTCGCACACACACTCTTTCAGAATGCCATTGTGGCCTATACAATTTCAGTAAACTATGTTACACATGGACCCTTGCGTGCGTTGGCTTTTCCTCAGAAATTATGACGAGACATGCATTTCCCACAAGCTGCAACCCGCTCAAATCTTTTGTCAGTGCGGTTTGCTAAAATAAGTACAGATCTAAAACAGAGCGGGGTAAAGGTGTATAATCACTGACTTTATGACAGGTCTCTCCCTCTCTCTCTCTCTCTCTCTCTCTGTGCGTGCAAGAGTGAGAGAGACAGAGAGAGAGAAAGAGAGCGTCTGTTTGTTTTTTTTTTTGTAAATATAATATACAGTGGACCATAATATCTGAGTGTCAAGAGTACATTGAATACTGCATGTACTATGTATAATGTTTTTGCCTTCATATGTGTGTACGCGATATTTTTGGGTGCGCGCTCACATGTGTGTGTGTGTGTGTGTGTGTGTGTGTGTGTGTGTGTGTGTGTGTGCGTGCATGCTGTGTGTGTGTGTGCATGCTGTGTGT
Organism: Semisulcospira habei; assembly: GCA_036245525.1. NCBI lineage: Eukaryota > Metazoa > Mollusca > Gastropoda > Semisulcospiridae > Semisulcospira > Semisulcospira habei. Next base: position 320,633,100 of record BTPG01000001.1, read on the forward strand.
GTGTGTGTGTGTGTGTGTGCATGCTGTGTGTGTGTGTGTGTGTGTGTGTGAGAGACAGACAGAGAGAGAGAGAGAGAGAGAGAGAGAGAGAGAGAGAGAGAGAGAGAGAGAGAGAGCACATATATACATATTTGCCTTTGGTGTATGAATTCTAATGTACTTAATGATTTTCTGTGTATTGCTTTACTTTGCATTTTTACTCATTTTATATTTTTGTGCGTACGCATTATGCGTGTACCTATGTCTGGAGTGCGTGTCCGAGAGCTTGTGTGTATATGTGTGCGTGTGTGTCTAAGTGCGTGCATTTGCAAGTTTTGTTTGTGTGTGTGTGTGAGCGTGCGTGTGCGTGCGTATGTGCGGGCGTGCATGCGTGACCGAGTGCATACATGCGTCAGTGTGTGGTATGTGTATGTTTACATGTCTATGTCATTTATGTAGTAGATGTAGCAACGGCAAGTTTGAAAACTGGTCCCGTTACCAATAACTTCTACCATTGGAAAATAAAGGTTCATTGTTCATTGTTCATTGTGTGTGAGGAGCTCATAGGAGATTGTGTGGGGTGTTGTTCCATTCACTGTTCAAAACCAATTAGCATAATGAAAAATAAGACATACCTTGGCATGTTTAGACATAACATGGCTTTTTTTTCATGCATACTGTGTCAGTCTGATGATTATTGAACTGCTCCAAAAAGTTTTGAAAACTTTTTCTAAACCTAAAGGCGAATTAAAAAATTTATGAATAAATTACCTACACATATGCCTTTTACCCCGCTGGACCATACATACCTTTTACCCCGCTGGACCACACCTGCCACATGTGGTGTGGCACCTGCCGCGTGTGGTGCGGCACCTGCCACATGTGGTGCGGCACCTGCCACGTGTGGTGCGGCACCTGCCATGTGTGGTGCGGCACATGCTGCATGTGGTGCGGCACCTGCCGCGTGTGGTGAGGCACCTGCCACGTATGGTGCGGCACCTGCCGCATGTGGTGCAGCACCTGCCGTGTGTGGCATTGCAACCTGTATGTAACGTATGATGTTCCACTTGGCTCTCTTTGCCAGGGTGCTGAGTAAGTTAATCGGCAGTACTGAGTCACGTATGTTTGCTTTAAGGAATAGGGTCACTGAACATGACCTGTCAATTGATTTGGAAGGCAATTTCATGTCTACTGTAAAGTGTGTGCCACCTGGCACTTGTTAATAAACAACATGCGTTATGTCTTGACTGAAACTGTATTCATAATATCACATTGGTGACCCTGAGGTATGCCAGTAGGTTTAAAACAGGGAGATTGAATAAAAGTGAAGACAACACGTGACGCATTGTTTTAAGTCATGCTTGTCTCAGTGAGTTACAGTTACTGGGTTGTCTCTTAATCTGTGAAGCATGACATTCATAAACCCACTGGCAGACGATAATAGCCCTTATAGGACAGACAAGTCTTGTCTGGGGTAAACTCAAAAACTACTGACTATATAACTGGCTGGTGTAAATGTATGAAGTTACTGTTAATGAACTTTCTAGAAAAAACATGATTTTGCTTGTTAACAAATTTGAATATTACCCATAGTTTTGTTTTTTGTTTTTCTTTTAAAATAACATTATAAAAAATGAACCCTGATGAATCACTTCTTCTAAATGATATCAATGCTGTATAGAACAAAGACTTAGACTAAAAAAAACAGCGTCTTTTGTCTGTAGTTGTTTCGGGGAAGTCAAAGGCTTATCTCGGAAAACAATACATGACAGAAGATATAGAATCTCTTACAGCTGACGAACTAATCAAACTACATTCTAAATATGAAAATCACATCACTTCACTAATGACTCGTGATTTAAGTCGATCTCTAGTATGCCTATACACAAAAGCAGTGAGTCACTTTCTGCCTGTAGACACTGACAGTTTATCACACGACCTAGAAGGCAACCCTATTGTTTCAAGTTCAATCAGTAAATTAGCATGCATCATGTTTTACAAGTTTGGAAATTACCTTGCAGCTGCCGTAACATTGCTTGTCACTGGGAGCCATATTGATTTCTCAAAAATAAATTTTCTAGACAAAGAAAAGGATGGATTAACTGGATGAGAACAAGACGACCCCACAACAGAACCCTGTTTTGACGCAGGTTCAAACAGTCACTAAACCAAAAAGTCAAGGTCGGGTAGAGGCTGGAAAAAGATTGGCCGAATGGAACAGACAAAAAAAAAATACAGCTTAAGGCACAAACAGAAAAGGCTCATGTAACTGATGCACTGTCAGGACCGTCAGGACCAGTGTCAATACCAACACTGTCAAGACCGTCACTACCATCACACCCTCATCAAAGTGAGAGACAAACAACCCAGTCTAACCCTGAACCTAAAATAACAAAATATATAGTTGCTGGATTTGTTGTCGGATTTGGTTACGTAGGTTACCAATTATACAAAAAATACAAACAACAAACTCGTACAGTGACCAAAAAAATCAGACACTCTAAAAACAAAACCAGAAGTCTCCACATTACCAGTAGCATCCAAAGCCGTTGACCCATTATTTTATGCAATAAATAAATTTGTTATTTTAATTTTTATTGCCTAAGAAAATGAGCGACACAAAGAACTTAATAAACCTTGTCTATCACTCCGCTGTAATAAGCGGACTAGCAGTAGCTTACTCTATGCTGGGAAAAAGTCTACTCAAAATGAAATCAGCAGACCTCAGTAGATTAGACTTTGAAGACAGTGCTAAATTAATTGCAATTGTCACAGCGTCAATTGCGACAAAAGACTTTCTCATCAAGCAGGGAATTATTCCCTAAAATGTTTCTATGTAAAATAAAAGTATGGCTACAATAGCCATTATGATTGGGGGCGCCATGGTTAATGCACTTGCTTTCAGTGGATCAAATTATCTCTTTTCAAAAATGGGTATTGAAGAATCAGCAGAAGAAATGAAGCACCACAATGAGGCATCAGAAAAATTAGCACAAGCCCAGCAGGATTATGAAAAACAAAGAATAGAAAAACTTGATTTCATTAATGAAAAATTGAGGCTTGAAGGCCATGCACAGCATACGTTTTCAAATACAGACGACGCAATTCGTGAGTATATGTCTATCCCAAAACCGAAACTAAGTGACTATTACAAACCAAGCACAGAACAAAGAAATGGAGAAATAATCTTTGTTCTAGTGGGAATGACTTTGTACATTTTACGGGACTTTATATTGCTAGAAGAAATGAACGTCAAAAATAAACTATCAAGAATATATTACTCTCCAATTGGGTACTGGAAAGGAGCAAATGTGATTCAGAAATTACACGCGGCCATGGGCAGTGATGTAACACTCAATCAAATAAAACAATGGTTACAGAGACAGGCAATTTGGCAGATATACCTCCCTGCTCCAAGAAAAATAACAAGACCTCATTTTGAGAACACAACACCAAATGACACGCATCAAATGGACCTCCTGTTCCTTCCACATGATACAATACAAAAAAAGCGTTACAAATACGCACTAACTGTAGTTGATATTGCTTCAAGGTATAAGGATGCCGAACCCATATCTGACAAAACTGCTACCACAGTTGCGACTGCTTTAACCCTTTGAACCCTGAGTAAATAAGAAGTCTATATTATACCCTTCAACCCTGACTTTATTTGAGAAATTTCTGTTGCAAATGGGTGTGCACTGTAAAATATTTGTAAATAATACTTTACAACAGATATCCCCATATAAGTATATATGTACAGATTGGCCATTGGATGGACTACCGTTTTATGGATTTTACCACACTGTGTCACATGTGTCGTAATGCCTGGTGACAAAAATAGTGACAAGTGACAATAAACTTGAAAAAAAAAGTCTTTCGTGCATGACAGGTCGCTGGTGCTTAACATGCATTATTAAATAGGGCGTCTTTTACTGTGACATGTATGTGTCCATGCATTTCCAGCATGCCGATACAACGTAAGGCCCCTACCTTGTCACCAGATGTCAATGTTTACACCTGCCACTGATAAGGTATATCCACGGTCTAGACAACATGTAATAAGCGGCGTCGAATGATGATCAGTGTGTCTGTGTTGTGTCTCGTACATGATCGGATGGAAGTACTAGTGTTGTAAAGACTATACACGTACTACACATGTGACCAATGTGTGTCGTTGGTGTCCACAGAGTCACCTACAGGTGCACCAAGGTGTGGCATAAAAAAACGGAATATCAATTAGAACCTGCGAATTCAGCATCGGCGATCGCTCCAGCTGACACTGCCAACTCGTGGTTATGCTGACACATGGCGGTAGGTCCCAATACATCTAAGCTATCTGTTGTTGAAACCATGTCTCCAAACACAAAATTGTATCACTCCGAAAATCTACACATCCACTCGCGATTCCGACCTTAATTCCCACGCTAGCGCCGCAAAAATGACCGCATACCACAGACGAACGTACGTGACCCTGTCATTGTAAACAGGATGTGTCAGTGTGAAGCGCGAGGTCACCACACGCGCAGCGAGGCTCGCGCGTCACCGGGCACGCGATACAAAACGCATGACACCGCTGTAGCGGTTTGCCGGGCTGAAGGGTATACGAAGCCTCAAACCGCTACAGTGGTTTGCCAAGTTCAAAGGGTTAACAAAATAATATTATAGTCGAGGTCCTTTAAAATACCCTAGACTCGTTCAGGTTGAAGACGGATCTGAATTTAAAGGTGCCGTTAATCAGTTATTTGCGAAGCACAGCATACTGGTTAGACGCGGCATTCCAGGTGTACACAGATCACAGGCAATTGTAGAGAATTTCAACAAACAGTTATCAGAAAGACTTTTCAGTTACCAGTACTCTAAGGAACTCATGCATGACACGCAGAACACAGAGTGGGTTAAAAGATTACCATCTGTGATAAAAGCAATGAATAATGAAGGACATGTAAAACCTGTGGATGTTATTAAATTGAAAACAATTACAGAGCCAAAAACAGGATCAACCCCAGCACCAGACACAAGTTTATTTACAAAGCAGGTGAGATATTTATATCAACCCGGAGTATCAGAAAACGATATTAAGCACAAAGCAACAGACCCCATTTGGTCTACGTCTGTACATAATACAAAAAAAAAATAATTCCCGGTCCTGACGCGTCAATATATTACCTTTACGAGCCTGCCCCACAGAGGGCATTTGTCAGAGAAGAATTACAGATTATTCCCCCAGACACTGTTACTCACTTTTGACCAATTCGTCAATAAGTTCATCAATGAGCTTATCACAAATATCTTCAGATAACTTGAGCCTGTAGTGTCTAGGCGCATAAGCCTTTTTCTTACTGTGAAACACACGTTTCATGTCCCCAACTGCCAGTGACTTTTTATGTGTTTGGATCATTTCAAGATTGTGTTTATTTGACCTCAGTGACTTGTTTGGATAATCAGGCATTAATGCACCATCCAATACTTGCTTGTAATGTTCATGACGAATGTCTTTATTTTTTATCGCTGTTTTTTTAATTTTTTATTCCTGACTACCTTTTTGGTGCAGTATAGAATACATTTTTGATCTCAGTCCAATGTGCTCGACTATCGGCACTCAATTCAGTTCGTCTTTAACTCATTCTACCCCAAGACCGAAATCCCAAAATGTTGACGTTGTTCTCTGAAGACTGCAGTGCAGTGCAGGACACAGATCGACCATGATAGTTCAAAGATGATGTCAGAATAGCTTGGCGCCCATAGGCGCCAAGCTATTCTGCCATCACCCTTGAACTATCATGGTCGATCCAGGACTTGCTGTGGTGTGTCTGGGGTAGAATGAGTTAAACTTACCAGGCACTTTCTTATTCTGTGTGCTGTACAGTAGGTGTTCCTTAGGGTAGTCAGACGTGTCATACATGTGTAAATCTGTTTTCATGTCTTCATAAAAGCTTTCAGTAGGCACGTCAATGATCATAGAGTCAGTGTCAGTGTATAGCAGACGACACTCCGGATACTTTGGTTTGAAGTAATCATAAAATTCAAGCATAAACAGTTTTCATAACTGAAGAATTGCCATACCAATGAATAACTGGCGTGTCCAGTTTGACAATATTTTTTTTTTGAGTGACACTGCATACAATGATGAATGAAACTCCTTGTACCCTGTGTACTGAGGCTTATCTGTAAGTTTAATTGCACCCAATTCAGTTGTGACCAGTCTCACATCTTTGCGGTGATGAGGATTTTCCATAGTCTTACCAAAACAGGAATTGTTCATAAGCTTAAAGAAGTCTTTGTCAAATGCAGTGTTGCCGTCTCTGGCATGCAGTGTTGTGTTTTTCATTATGTAATCTTTCATAAAAGCACTTTGATCAAATTGAATTCCTCTGTGAACTTTCTTTAGTACTAACCCATGTCTGATGTAAAACTGTAGCAATCGATAGTGGCAAACGTAATTGAATTTGTCATTCAAATTTGGCACAAATTTAGTGTCTTCTTTTTTCCCCATTATACTCATTTTCTCAACAGCCAACGGATAATCATTGTGGTAATCATGTAGATGGTGTGGGTACTCTAGGTCTACCTCAAAGATCCATCCCTTTGCATCGTTTCGGTCAAGATTCATAATATTGTTTGTTAACCCTGACTCTGGTATGTCATACTGTGACAAATCATACAGACAAACGTTTTTAAAGGGCAATAACTCACACATCGCGTATCCATATAAATTGTTCGCGTCTACGTACAGGATATAATTATATGACATTGAGGGGTCATAGCCAAGGTCACCATGACCATCCAGATATTTGTTGTTGGCTCTGGCATAATTATTTGCTGCAATACTAATTCCTCCTCTCAATCCACATTCCACCATTTCACCCATCGCATGATCAGACAACAGGTCTATAAATATCTTACTAGATTTCAAAAATGCATCCCATGTCATGCCAGGACTAGTTATGTAGCAAGCCGGATCAAGACTGTAGTGCATCAAACCCTTTTCACGGTAACTTTCAAATACATCTGCTAGCAAACAAACGTCAGCTTTCAAGTACTGGTCATGGTAGTCACCAATTGTCTGACACCCTAATTTACCCCACACATCGAGAGCATGTTGATAATTAGAGTCAGAAATACCTTTATCATTAAGTGTAGAATAAAATTTCTCTTTTGGTGGTAGTCTCCTTTCTTCAAACACAACCCACTCACTGATGTACTCATATGGATAAACACCTTTCTTAATCAAGTCTGGCTCAAAATATTTACTTGTTATTGGATACTCAGTCAGTCCTTCTGCCAGACTAGCAAGACCTAAAGACAAATGTTGCATGGAGTCATAAAACACTAATTTGTCCAACCTAAAAGTCAAGTATTTCTCAGTTGTCTGTGCAATACAACTAATGTTTCTGTAAGACTCGTCTACAGCCTGCATGATAATGTATGAATCATACCCCTTTAGATTGTGAAAAAAGATTGGTAACTTATATGTTTTAGGATCTGTTTTTAATAACAAGTTACAATTGTTATGTACAGGACCTCTGTAACGCCCAGTTATGTGATCATGGTCACGAACTTTGTCACCCTGGAGGGCTTGTTCACAAATCCAACATATCTCTGCTGTATCAAATTTCAGTTTGTCTTTTTCTGTCATCACCAAAGGCATTTGACTTGTTGTGAGATATTGTACTACCTTACTATACAGATGTCTCATTTCTGTTAAAACAGACATGCTGCATTTTCTCCCCTGTAGAAAACAGGCTCTGAATGCATTCCGTCTGACCTAACAATAATGTATCCAAAAGAACACACCACTTGGTCACTTAGTTTTATAGTCTTTGGTAATGATTTTGGAACAGGACCTTCATATGGTACAACCAGTGATTCAAAATCAGCATACACTACAAACGGTAGCTTTTGTTGATTCCCATAGTTCTTAAAACATACTTGACTACCAGGTTCATGGTACTTAAGTACAGTTTTTATGTCATCAGCTGACCTACAGTGTAAAACATGTTTGTGTGCTACTGCAATAGAAGAAAATCTTTGTAAACATCTTTTACACACTTCCTGTTTCCTACCATATTTTGATACATGATTATGAATTAGTCATGACATATTGCTGATAATTGTGTAGTGAAAGTTATCATTATCACCAATTAGCAACATGTCAACATGTTTATCTTCTGACTGTCCGTAGGTTGGAGCAAGTGGTGATACTTTAATGGATTGTAACTTGTCAACAGACTCATTATCCCACACAAACACATTTACAGATCTAGCAGGATTTAGTTTTTCAAACAAATCTATGTCTTCTATTTTAACAGGGAACTCAATGCCAATGAAGTTGAGTTCGTTTACAAATTTAGTGTAGTTAGATACACGTTCAGGTTTTGATTTTATAAAGTGTAGTTTAGCAAGCACACACCACATGAAACAATGGTGGTCATTGTTCTGTATATTAACGAAAGTTTTTTTGTTTGCAACCTCAATAGGCAGTGGCAACCATGATTTACCTAATATAGGATGATACATTGACTGTTTTAATTGTAGTTCATGTACATGTCCTTCGTGCCAAGCAGACCCCTTCATTTTTGCACTGTCAATTGCTTGGAGGAGGTCTGGTAACAGTCTGTCTCTAAACACGTTCTCCAATTCTCTTCTTGTGTGTTGTCTTGTTGAGATATACGATACAATCACTTCACCGTCTACTCTAGTAAATTCTCTTTTCGCAACAATCTGGATCTTTACACTGCCTGTAAGAAGATTATCTTGTTTGACAGAAAAAGAGTTTTCTATCGATTCATAGACATTGTTACTATTAGATATAGTTAAGTCTGTTGTGTGAAACACGTTTCCTAAGCCTGTCAAGCCTGATGGGCTTTGAGCATTGTCCGTCATTTTTATTTGTCCGACAAAATAATAAATAAAAAATATTAACGTTGACTATGCTGGCGCTGCATGTGCAATACCTCTTTATTAACTGTAACACTGTTAATATAAACATTTAGTTTGCGCAGTTGTTTAAATATGCTATAATAAAGTTTCTCTATCCAGAGCAAGCGGTCATTATCATTTACTTTAAAAGTAGGCGTCTTTAAATCAATTGTCATGTGCTCCACATTTTCAAGCTCATCAACATAATCTAAAGTCACACTATATGTTGCATATATCTCCACTGGTGCTGAAAAGCTTCTGTGAGTCTGTTTGGATGATGATATTAAGTCGGTAAAGTGCTCAAGATCTTTGAAGCAGTGTGAGATATCAAGCACTTGTATGATTTGTCCGTCTGTCATTTTTATTGGGCAAACAAAAGAATAAATTAATTTACTAACCCATACCCTGTGGGCTGATCTGTCGTTAAAATAAGCTTTAGATGCTTAGTTGATTTCAGTTGATTTTTCACATCATCCCGTTCATGCTTATTTGGTATGACATCGTTTTCTCTGAGACTTATTACGTTTGGATCCCTGTTGTTGCGTTTAGAGTACTTGTAAAGAGTGGAACGACGGACGCCGAGACGTCAGTCACAGGTGGGACCTAAAGTGAGGTCATCCCTCCAGCTCTTCGCTGAGAGTGAGTCTGATCGGGACCAAGATACCCGGGTCACAGCGAGAACTGCACTGCGGTGCGAGTACAAGGACGTCCGTGTTACAGACAGGACGACCCTAAAGAGCATACAATGGACTTGCACGCCTAGACGTGAGAAGGACCAACGTAACCAGGCAATAACATCAAACAGGTTGGAGATTGAGAACTAACACCTAGCCTGGCGAGATATTGTGAATTGTGTGTGTATGATGTTCGGATGTTAGTAGAGAAGTCTGTATAGTTTGATAGTCTTTTAAGCGTTTCTTTCTTTTATATTGTATAAAAGTCACTTTAAAAAGGGAGCCCGTGTGTTGAGTTTTACCGCATGAATGCGCCCGTCTGAGTCAGTGGCGGTGTATGCGTCTGTTGTGCGAGAGTCTGTGCGTACGACTGTGGGCAAGTCTGCGTGCATTACACCAAGTTTGACAAGACTCCAGAATGTGCAGACGGTAGAAGCTTCAGCGGCAGCCCTTGTTAAACATGCCTTAACTAAAAATAATTGCAATTAAATTGATGGGTCACATTGAAATTAATGAAATGATCACAAATTTTATGCTCAATATGCATATTTTGTTAAGAAAACTGGCAACAAAAATATTTAAACAGAGGAGTATGACATAAGCAATTGTTATGCTTAGTTTGCCTTCCTTTGCGTACAGGTAAAATGGGGGTAGGGCAGCAGATTTAGCCACTGTGGCCCCTAAATGCATCACAGCATCATAAAATCAGGTTGGGAGTAACTGTGGTACTCTATCCTAACCAATAAAACCTAAAAGGACCTATCAGTTGTCTACAAAATTTATGAGGGCATCGGAAAAAAAGACGTTTCCTAATTCTGAAATTTTAATTGGGAAAAAGCTATCATTCACCACGAACGTACCGTAAAAGATGCCGACTTTCCTTTTTTTCTTGCTCTATATGCTCACATTATTGAAACTTAATAGTTAAAGAGAGATCAAAATTAAATTAAAATGGAATAACTTTAGTAATTTTTTTTATATTAATTTTGTGTATTTTTTAAACTTGGGGGTAGGGATACAAAATCAACCACTGTGTCTCTCACAGTGATCACAGCATCACCTAGGCATCTGACACATTATTTTTGTCTTTTCTTTGCGATTTCGCGGAAATGGCCGTTTACTGGATGCACAAATACCTTCTCTGTGAGCCAGAGATTCAATATGTTTTCATTCTGTTTTTTTGCATAGGATGCAGAAAGTGTGCCTTAACATAATATTGCCTGATTTTTGATTCTGGAATGAATTCTGATTTATTTAGAAGAAGATGTTTCTCAACCTCATTTTAGCATGTGTGAAGAGCGTGAATGGGGGTACCCTTGCGCCATCGGCTATATCTCTGGTGTGTTCCTAAGGATTTTCAGCGAACATGGCTTAAACATCTCAGGACATACCAATGTACATTTTGAAAGCCATCTTATTGAGTACTGGGGGGGGGGGGGGGGGGGGGAGTGCACGGTAGACCTGGCTAGCTTATGAACTATATTACGTATAATTGTGTCTAGCTCTGTGTGAATGTGTAAGTGCCGCTCAGTGCATAAAATATGTTTATGTGTGAGATGTGTAAGAGCTACGTGTAAAGATTTTGTAGTGTATTCTTTGTTCGTTTAGAATTTGTCATTGTCTTGTTTGTGCTACTTGTTATAAATGTACAACAAGTGAATTTCTCTCTTCGAGATAATAAAGTACTCTTATTATTTTTCTTATTCTTATTCTTATTATTGCTGGACGCTCTGTTTCACATCACGCTTACAGTGATGATACACAGTTCTATAAGTCAGGTAGTGTGAGTCAGGTCAACGATATCATCCAGAACGTGTCACACTGCATTCTTAATGTGACGCTGTGGTTGTCAGAAAACAAGCTCAAACTGAACGAAGGAAAAACGGAAGCCATGCTCATTGCATCACCCAGAATGTCTTCTATCGCTTTGCCTCAGCATATCATGATTGAGAACACGACCGTCAGATTCTCTCAGTCAGTGAAGAAACTGGCTGTTGCATTTGAGCATGACTTGTCCTTGTATAAACAGGTAATAAACATTTGCAGGGCAGCTTATTTGGAGATGACTCGGATTAACTCTGATAGACACTTCCTTACCTTAGAGGCTACAAAAACGCTAATTTGTTCATTTGTTCCGTCTCGAATTGACTAGAACAACTCACTCTTATCTGGATGCCCGCAGTATCTATTTGATCGGCTCAGTCCAAAATTCAGCCGCACGTCTGGTCATGAAAGTGACAAAGTCAGACCATGTGTCCCCCATCCTGCACGCTCTCCACTGGTTATCAGTGAAAGAGAGAGAGAGAGTTCAACACAAAGTCTTGTCCATTTGTCATGTCTCCCTTTCTGGCACTGGACCACTTATCTCTCAGAGCTCCTTCACTGTTATATCCCTTCGAGGCAATTGCGCAGTTCGTCTGACAATAAAACGCTTAGGATTCCTACAGCAAGAACTAAAGGATTTGGGCAGAGATCTTTTTTTTTACCAGGGTCCATCAGTCTGGAATGATCTTCCTAAATCATTGAGACACAGTGAGTCCAGTGCCAGTTTTAATCACAGTCTTAAAACCCATCTTTTCCCATCTTGATTATCAGTGTTCATGTATTTAGGCATTTTCGGTTCTTTTGTGTAATTGTACTTGTGGCTTTGGTTTTGTCATCTTTTGTGTAATATCTTTCTTGTTCGTAAGTACGGCGCCTAGAGCATCTTACCATGTATAGGCGCCTTATCAATCGTCATTACTATTATTATTATTATTATTATTATTATTATTATTATTATTATTATGGGAAAATGAGTATATTTTCCGATTGTATGTAGAAGATGTGTTTTTGCCGAACAATCACACACTCTAATTCGAAAACTGGCTACATAGTTCTAACTCAGACTCCGAAATGCCTACCCAGCACGCACAGTATCTTGGGCAAATATTGGTCCATTGCTGGATAATGTCTGATGTATTGGGCCAGTATGCGAGAGCTAAAACTGAGCGACGACAAAACGGAAGCCATGCTGGTAGGCACTCGCCAGAAACTCTCCCAGCTCCCTCCCTCTCTCCACCTTCAACTCGATAGCACCCCCATCTCCCTCTCTGACTCGGCCAAGAGCCTCGGCGTTATCCTCGATTCCTCTCTGTCCATGACCAGCTTCGTCTCCGCCACGGCCCAGGCATGTTATTTCCACCTCCGCCGCATCAGTCAGATCAGAAAATACCTCACTACCGAAGCTGCCACCAAACTTGCTGTCTCTCTCATCTTATCTCGCATCGACTACTGCAACTCTCTCCTTTCCGTCCTCCCTCACTCCACCATTTTCACTCTCCAACGCGTTCAGAACAATGCTGCCCGCCTCGTCCTCAGAAAGAAAAAATCCGACCACGTCACACCCCTGCTCAAACTCCTTCACTGGCTCGCCATCCCCCAACTCATCCAATACAAAATTCTGTCTCTCGGCTACAAATCCCTGAACAACTGCGCTCCTGCCTATCTCTCCAACTTACTTCACCCCTACACACCTTCCCGCTCCCTCCGCTCTGCCTCTGACCCTCTCCGCCTCCACATCCCTCGCACCAAACTTAACACTTTCGGCCCCCGCTCCTTCTCCGTCTACGGACCATCCACCTGGAACACTCTCCCACTCTCTCTCTCCGTCAGAAACACTCTCTCTCCTCCTTCCAGTCCGCCCTCAAAACTCACCTCTTTCAACAGTTTTAGCACTATATCACCACACTCCCCACCCCAAGCTGACCGTCGTAATGTATTCCACTGTTTGTGGTACGCAAGTCATTGTCTAAAGCGTGCGCATGTGTGCGCCAGTTGTGAGTGCGCGCTTAGAGTTATAATTATTATAAGATAAGCGCATTATAAATACCGTTATTATTATTATTAGCTTAGCGCCATGCTGTACCAACACGCGAGCCGGTAACGTGTGAGCTCGCACGCGCGCCGGTATAATCAATTGGTGCCAAGCTGGAACAATCACGCGAGCCGCTTGGGGCTGTGTTACGCCCGCGCGCTGCTTCGCCCTGTAATGTTGGCATCGTGACTCGACTTGCAAGCCAGTCTGGCATAATTTGCAGATGAAATTTTAAATCTAATCGACATTTATCTAAAAATAAAGACGACGCAATCTTTTAGCATAGTTTTTTTAAAAAAATATATATATATTTTTAAATTTATAACATTTATTCGCCGCATTCTATGTTTTGTCAGACGCCGCCATGCATACCTGGTATGGCGCCTCGTGCGATTTATTCCGCCAAGTTTGACTGCAGAACAAGGCTACAAATTCCATTGCCAGACCATGTTCCAGCTTTCTTTCTTCTACATTTCTATCGCTGACGCCAAGCGCACTTGTTGATCAAGGTATACGTACGTGTGTATAGTACAATTTTCAATATCGGCAATTTTCAATATGGGCAATTTTCAACTTCTCCCTGAGAAAAGATGGATTTTAAAGATGAGTCGTACGGCTGGGCAAAGACGAGAAAAATCAGGAATTCCCATTACAAGATCATGCAGAGCTGGAGCGACTCAACACAGTCCTGGACAAAGAGGTGACCAGGAACAACACGTTAATTATACATTTGAAATCTAAATAGTGTTTGCATTTTCTTGTCACTTTTGTGGTGTGCTGCTTGGGTTGATGCGGAATTAGTTATGTACCTGGAGGTTTAGAAACTATTTTATTATAATTTATATGCAGTTTTGTGTTCGTTGTTTGCTTTCTGCTCTATGCATGGAAACTACAGAGAAAGGTAAGTTTTGATTGTGATTCTTGTTGACAAATATTTTGAGTAAAATTGCTAAAAACCGTCTAATTTGTTTTCTCTGTGTGTCTGCAGATTCTGTATTTATCCGATGTTGGAGGTTTGGACTTTAAAGATTGTGCACAGAGGACAGTGCAATTTTTGATGAGGACAAGTGTCTCGATATTGAACAACCTCCAAAAAGGGGAAAGAAGCCTTCAGCAGACTGTAACCTGCACAACGCAATCATTGGTAAATTATAATTAAGTAATGCTCCGTTTTATTTCAATTTTAAAAAGTTACTTCATTCATGGATATTGCAAAAAGGCCAAGTTTTACAGGTAGGCCTAATTTGATATTGAGCATGTTGCCATTTAGTTTATGTATCTGCTTGCCACATCAAGCATATGAGTGAATCACATATTAAGGTGAATCACATGCATAAGTTTTATGACTGAAAGAAGATTGAATGATACTTAGTAGGTACCTTGAAAAAAACAAACACACACACACCTGTGAAAGACCCCTGCACAGGTTGTCAGATTTAAAACAAAACAAAAACAAATGCGTGTTCTGTTGATTTTAATTTGATCTTAACCGAGACTAATTCTAGAGAAATTGAGAGTACTGGTAAAGTACGTACAGACACATCATTTTTATACAGGACATAGGTGCCGTATGGGTCAGTGTTTTAACTGGTTATTTCACAGTGTTTGTATTAAATCCTGTATGATTGTCATTGTTGTTGCTCCCAGCTCCGTATATTTGTTATGTACACATTTGCTGTGTCATTAACGTTGTGTCCCCCCCCCCTCCCCCCGACACACTCACTCATGTATGCTGTGCAGTCACTATTGTAGCCCCCCCCCCCCTCCCCCCAAACCAAGTATAATGCTGCGAGCGTGTTAGAAAGTAATATGTAATAAATCATTAGATGTACCAATAAATAAGTGCCTGTTAAGGCATTTGACTGTCTTTGAGGTAGACATGTGTAAATATGTGTTGTTTTGTGGTACATTTCAGTACAGAAATTGCATATTCACATCATTTCGTTGCTGGTCATAAATTATTATGTCCACGATTGTGTTTGTTTGTAGAATATCTCTTCGTCAGTCTCAATTTAATATAAGGGTAATAAGGTGAAGTGCAGTTAATGGAAATAAGTTTTAGCTATGTTCACTTCTGTCAGTGACATGGTTATTATCTCCTCACACCTGATGCATTTTTTACATGTTATTTCAGGATGAATCCAGGCTTTCCAAACACAACGGCTGCATTGATGCTATACATGTCAGGTTCCAGGCGCCAACAGAAGCAGAGCATGAATATGTTAATCGCAAAAAAAAAATTCCACTCCATCAATGCACAAGTAAGACTAGTTCAGAAAAAAAATTGTGTGATTGGATGTGTTGCATTTCTTTCAATGCTTTCACTGTCGACTGTTGTTCACAATAAATCCCAGATTCCTCGTATTAAAGAATACTGTACGTTTCAGGCACTTTTTTTGTAACATGAATGTTTCTGACGATGTGTGTGTGTGTGTTTTATTACTTTTAAAGTAGTTTTCATGGAATCGAGTTGTTAGATTTTAGTGTATTATATCCAGCTGAATTGCACCTGTTTCAACTTCGTGTTTAAGCCGATAACATTAAAAGTTGTGATTTTAATAATAATAATAATAATAATAATATAATTATAATAATAATAATAATAATAAAACTACTACTACTACTACTACTACTACTAATACTAATACTACTACTACTACTACTAATAACAACAACAACAACAACAACAATAATAATTATAATAATAATTGTAACTGTGTGTATATTTTGTATCTATTGGTGAAAAAGCTGGATAGTACAGCCATTGCATATGGGATGGAAATCAGTGCAGAGAAGACCAAACTGATGACCAATAACGCCAGTTGCATTGGCTCTGAAAACATGGTTGGAGGCCAAAAACTGGAAACAGTTAAGAAATTCAAATACTTAGGAGCCATTTCGACAGATGAGGGACCAAAACCAGAAATACTGTCCAGGATTGAGAAGACAACAACAGCACTGACAAGATTGAAGACCATATGGAAGGACATTAACATCACACTCTGCTCCAAGATCAGACTGATGCGCTCCTTAGTCATCTCAGTGTTCTTGTATGCCTGCGAGTCATGGACCCTCACAGCAGACCTTGAAAGGAGGATACAAGCCACTGAAATGAGATGTTTTCGAAGGCTGCTTGGCATCTCATACAGAGATCACATCACAAACGAGGAAGTGGGAAGTAGAATCAGGCAAGCCATCGGGCCCTATGAAGATTTATTAACCATTGTGAGAAAACGCAAACTGAAGTTGTATGGGCATGTCACGCGTTCAGCAGGGCTTGCCAAAACAATCCTGCAAGGCACTGTGCAAGGAGGACGAAGGAGAGGAAGACAGAGGAAAAGATGGGAGGACAATATCCCAGAGTGGACAGGACTGAAGCTAAGCGATACGCTGAGAATGGCAGAAAACACAGAGGAATGGAGGGAGCTGGTTGTTAAGTAATCAGTGGTGCCCCAACGGTCGTCAAGACTACGGGATATAGATAGATAGATAGATAGATAGATAGATAGATAGATAGTATATTTTGTGTGAAATTTAAATCATCTATCTGCTGTTCCAGGTGATGTGTGATGCTGATCTGATATTCATCAATTTTATTGCCAAGTGGTCAGGGTCAGTGCATGATGCACGCATCCTACGAGAGTCTGCGCTCAGAGCATTTGAGTCTCCAAGGTATCTGTGCATAGCAGGGATTTATCCTGGATGGGAAAGGGGACGAGAGTAGAAAGTGAACAAGCCACTGCAAAATATGTATTGACTAATTATAACGAAATCACATTTGGATTAGACTTCATTTTGTGTTTTAGTACGTGTTACAAGTGTCTCATAACCAGATTACAAATGCATTTTTGGCATGTGCATGGTTTTTAGTTTTGTTGGTCCCATTTGGGAAAGATGTGAGGAATCTATTTATGGCTGCTTTCTGTCCAGCTTGAAATATGCATTATGTCATTATTAGTTAGGAAACCACTGAAAGGCCTGATCCTTGGTGACAGCGGGTATATGCTCAGGGACTAGCTTATGACACCAGTCCTCAATCCTGCCACCCAAAGCGAAAGGAACTACAATTTTGCACACAGTTCAACAAGAACGTCTATTGTGCGCTGCATAGGAGTAGCCAAGAGAAGGTGACATTGTTTGTGATGTGTTCTTAGGCTGGAACCACCAATAGCCTGCCAGGTAATTTTTTTTAATACATTTGTTCTGATTGTTGTATATTGATAATAATTCACCTGGTCAGCTTTTCTGTTAATAAGCCACCAACTCTGGTCAGTTCATTATAATGTTGTCAAAGTTTCAGTCTGGCAGTTTTAATGATGGAAAAGAAACATGTACTCTACAAATGATATCAAATGTAAGCTGAGCTTATACATGAACATTTAAGTCTAGGAGCATGAAAGTGTATTACAATTGTTGTAGTACATTAGTACACCGTGCTGTTGAATTTTTTATCTGCACAAAGTACTGTTCTATTTTAAACTGTTGGATTGACAGAATGGTTACATGCAATGTGGCATTTTTATCAGCAGGATGTTAAGGTATTATTATAATGCATTTTTACTTCATGTAGGTCATAACTGTCTGTTTCTGGCTTCACAACCGTGCAACACGTCTTGGACTTGACCCTCCCGATTCTGATGATGATAATGACGAAGAAGGTAAAAATAACAACAATGCTGACAACCCAGCTGTCAATCAGAATGCACTTGCCGAAAGAGCTCGACGCAACGCAGACCAAGCACAGCGACAGAGGCTGGTCAACCAATATTTCTTTAGTGAAAAAGCAGTTCATTTTGAAATTCTAAGCAATTTAGCGGTAATTGTAAACTACCAGTCTTCAAGAAGAGGTAGACAGGGAACAAACACGACAAAAAGATTACATGAACTCTATACAGTTCGTATAATCACAGCCCAACTTTCTAAAAACCACAGTAAAAACGACCAGTACTTTTAGATGCGGGAACTGCACGTGAAAGTGCACAAATATTAGATCGTAAATGTTCTACTGAAGAAAAAGGCGAAACGCACGTGTTACGTGGTGGAGTTGTAGTCGAAGTATGATAAACACACTAGACACACACGCACGTAGAGTTCTTTTAAATAGACCTCATTCAGCTGCAATCCGTCAACCGTGGCTTAAGGATGTAGACAAAACTGGAGTAACAGTTCCAACAATATTTAATTCAGCGATGCGATATCCACACAATAATGCCATTTCAAATGCACAAACTACTGAATACAAAGTCTCTTCTGCGATGTCCTCACTACAACTCAAAGTTTATCATACACAGCGTCTCTAGCAATAAACTGCGTATCTCTACAACTGACAAAGCAAGACAATGTACTAACGGGCTTTCCCAGCGCCCTCCTTATATACACTATCAAAATCTAGAATCTTCTACAGAAATCATGAACTCAACCAATCAGAACGGAACACGCAGCCGAAACTCATTAACATAAACTTTCCAGAAACAATATAACAGGCTACAAAAACACGGCTGCTCACTTCAGCTCTAAATTCTAACATATAATAAAGACACATAAAAGTATGGTATCCCTATCTATGATAGCTCAAAAAGTACGAGAACATTCCCAAAACAAAACAAAGGCTGCTAGATACACGCGCACAGGAAAACAAGTAGCGAAAATGTAGCAATGTCAGATGTCAACTAACCGACGTGACACTTACGAGGCCACCAGACAGTGCGACCTGTCTACAACGTTCCGGACTAAACAAAACGAAAACGGCTGTACTCACGAACAAAAGAAAATCTTACTAAAAAGGCACGAAATCATAACCGTGATAGCTCAAATAAACAACATATCGTTACCTACAAATAACACATGTACGCTCTCACAGGAAAACACAACCACAATCGTAACAGCACGCAATGTCCGTACCTGATTACAAAGCCTGTTTTAACAAGACAAATGAACCACGCAAATTATGCAAAAATAACGCATTCTCCTGTTTACTTTGATGATTATAATGTTACAGTTTGTTATAAGCGATGTTGACAGCATGGTTTCTGAAAACTTTTTGTTATGACGGAAGATTTTGTAATATCCAACCTTTTTGTAAGCGGCTTAATTTGACAAAGACAAAGAACACTTTTGGCCCGGACCTTACAAAGAACTTTGTTGTATGCAACTTTTGTTATAGCCGATATTGTTATAAACGAAGTTTACTATATCACGTATTTGTAATGCATATATTATGCACTTGAATTTTTGCTTGCCAATACCTACTTACAAATATTATTATTGTGTGGGTATTAGTTTCTTATTTGGTTTGAGTATGTTTCCATTGTACTAATTTCCTTTTACCTTTATTTCTTTTTTCTTTGTTTCACTCAAAAGGTCAGTGTTGTAATACAAATACCAGACCGTTCACGTCCCTTCATCACTTCAAAAGGGAGACTCACTACTGGATCATCGATTCGGAACTATTCTGCGTTTTTTGTCTATTTTTCTGTGAAGGGATTGCATAGAGAGGTCATTGACTGTGCACTGAAACAACGGATTGCGGAGAAAGAAACACGCTTAGAAAAGACGGGTACAACACTGAGTTGCCACATTCCTTCGGCGAATGAAAATAAGTAGCGGCTAATCTCTCTGTTTGTTTGTCTTTTTTGACAAAGGGTATTTACCCGAAATATTAATAAATTGTGTTGTCTTTTCTAAGCGTGTTTTTTTCTCCGTTGGGTACTTATTAACAGATTCTGCAACGTGTTTCCGTTGTCGTTTTTGAAGACGGAACTGGTATGCTTCAGATAAAGAGATGGATCTTTCTACTGACACTACAATAAACACCTCGGATTTAATTTTTACTGCACCACTCGCAGCTAACGAATTTAATATTCTCATTGATGTGAAACGTGTGATGCAAAAGGTGTGCACACCTTTAATCATGGCATTTGGCACGTTTGGTAACGTGATGACCATCGTTATTCTGTGTCGGATCGGAATCAATCGCAATTCCATGAACTTTTTTTTTTTGTGTGTGTGTGTCTGTGTGTGTATAGCATCGGCTTTTTCTGACATGTGTCTGTTGTACTCTGGTCTTCTCAGAAGTTGGGTACTGTTTATGTCAAACAATCATTAATAATCGCATGATGTTTCGTGTACGGTATGTACATAAGCCTACAGTTTGTCTCGGCTGTCGGGTACGCATAGGTCAATTGTGACCTGTATGCCCTAAGTGTGAAAATCAGACAATGTTCTGCACCACATTAATAGGAGTCATTTGTCAAACAGCTAACATAACTTTAATTTTTCTTTTACGAAAAAAAATTCTCATAAATACCCGCATGATTTTTCATGAACAGTGTTTTCATAAGCCTGCTGTTTGACCCGGCCCTGGGGTAGGATTAGGTCAAACTGTGACCTGTAAGCCGTAGGCGTGAAAATCAGCAAGAATATTGCAAAGTTGATTCTCTCACGCGTCAAATGTTACTACTGCGATGACTGACGCTGAACATCGAGTCGTCACTATGAACACAGCGTCGTGGGACTAATGATGCCATGACGTAAAGCTTGAAGTGACGTCATTTCGCTGCTCGTGCTAAGCTCTTCAGAATAGCTATGCTACGCCAGACCACGGAGCTTACGTATGGCGGGAATCACCGTGTGTCATTTCTGTGTGCCAGTGTGAGTGGATCACAGGATGGGTTAGAGTGGAAGGAGATGGATTTCTGTCTCTAAACGAGCCAAAAGAGCGTACTAATGGCGGGAAGCGCCGTGTGTCCGTCTTCATTTGTGTGCGCCGACGTGTGTGTTGATCAGGGGATGGCTTAGAGAGGAGGGAAAAGGATCAGCATAATAAGCCTACAAATATCAACAAGCCTAAATGTTCATAAAGAGATAAACGCATATGAGTTCCAAACAAAACGGTAGATTTTGGGATGAAATCCTCTCTTGTTATTAAAATCTGAGCGCACGCGCGTGTGTGTGTGTGTGTGTGTGTGTGTGTGTGTGTGTGTGTGTGTGTGTGTGTGTGTGTGTGTGTGTGTGTGTGTGTGTGTGTGTGTGTGTGCGTGATAGTGACTAGAGCCCGCGTTGGAGGACGAACAAGCTTGAAATGTATGATATTGTCCCTAAAAGGTTAATCTCGAGGCATTTTTTTTTCGATTTTTTAATTATGTTGCTCATTGGCAAGAGAATAGCCGTTTCACAAAAACCGGTTGATCTGGCCACACTGGAGTCCGTAATTTGACCTAATTTTGCGTAATTTGCGAACTTTGTACATATGACACGGGTCAGGATTTACTTGGCTTGTCCATAACACAGCAAATCAGTCACCGAAATTTCTCTCGAAATTTTGATACCGTAAGACATTAAAGGTAAAAATTGACCGCACTGTTGGTGTAAAAGAATACACTGCCGAAATAAATAGAGGAACTTGATTGTAGCTGCAAATGGTTTATCCCCCCCCCTCCCAAATATTCATCCTGGACACAATAAAAACCGTAGATTATAAGGTAGTGAATGGACATGTCAGTAACAGGAAAGCTGCTGAAAGTATCACGAGTGTCTTTGTGACGGACGAAGCTTTCTTTTCGCGATCAGAACCCCGGCCTGTGTGACCTGTCGCCAGCTTCATCCGGGCCTCTCGTACAGACACTCTTAGTTCCCATAACAGTATGACGTTACTAATGGCAAGGAATCAGAAAGGAACCTGAGAAGAAATGTGCATATCTACCAGACTTCTAGAAAAAGCGGTAGTGCTCCGCGTTTGGAAGACAGTAAACACCCGTGCCATTCGTGACGTTAAGCAGGACAAGTCCGAATAGAATAATATTATGAGAGTGGAGACAGAAAACAAACAAAATGAGGCCCGATAGGAAATGTATGACTTTCTCCTTGTGCAGATCATCTTAAAGCGATGCGACCAGACAACAGAGGCAGCTCGCTGTACCGTCATTGCCACTAACAGCCAAGCTGATAATACGCCAAATGTGTACACAGACCAACTGCCCATCTTACATACAAAAACATTAGACTTAAAAATGTCGACGGTATAGTTTGTAATAAACTCCACCCAATATCTAAAAAGACCAAAGTACAAAAGTCACATGTCAGAAAGTGCCAATGCATGCCGGAAGACCACCCGGCCAAGCTCACGCTCACCTCCATCCACAAGCCCATAAATCAACCCACCCAAACACCACAAATAAAAACCGAAGTCCAAAAGTTAGAAGACGTGATAAACCTCAAATTACCAAATAGAACGCCAAATCCACAAATAACAACGCCTCCATGGAAACTCCCACAAATAGATGTAGACCTGGACCTCACAAAATATCAGAAAGCAACAGACGGGCCCAAAATGAAGACGGAGTTCGATATTAAAAGAACTACTACATACAAAAACTACACAATCATCTACACAGACGGGTCCCATGACCCAACCAGCCACGCAACCGGACTAGGTATCCACGTCCCCAACAAATCTGATCGGGCTATAAAATTACCGGACCACACATCAGTTTTCACAGCAGAACTCATGGCCATCCTGGGAGCCATCAAAGTAATAAGAGCTGACCTTCAGGAAGCTAAACACTTACTCATAGTGACGGACTCATCGGCAATACAAGCGATTCAGAACCTAGACTCGTTCAGAGAAGATCTAACATACCTGGTCAGACTAAGAGCAGCCGAACTCTCAGAACGCGGCCAAACAGTCAAATTTATGTGGGTCCCCTCCCATGTGGGAATCCCAGGCAACGAACGAGCAGACAGGGTAGCGAAGAAAGGCCTCGACCAAGAATCGACCTTCTTCAACCTACCACTTTCAGCAAATGAACGGTCAAATGCTCTCCGGCCCGCCTTCCAAAAACTATGGGAAAAAGAATTCCACCAGAAGAAAAAAGGAAGACGCACAAATCTCACGAGGGTACTGAACAATACACCCACCCTCCTAATAGGTAAGAGGAGAGACCAGTCACGACTAACAAGGATCCGATTAGGGGGCGAGAGATACCTAGTCCACCCCAACCCAATAATGTGCACATGCGGCCACCTACTCACGACGGAACACATACTGCTAGGCTGCCCGAGCATAGCCCAAACCAGAACCCTAGTAGCAGATAAACTCAACGCACCTCTCACCGTAGAAGGCCTCCTAAACCCCGACCCTAAAACATGGTCCACCACCACCAAATACACAATACACCTGCTTAATAAGCACACACTAATCCGATACATCTAACCAAACTACAGACATGACGAGAGGTAGATCAAAAGCGATGCGTGGACATCAGCGACAACCAGTCACAACATAACTCCCCCTCCCCCCACCCTCAACCCCCGGCCCATCCCCCCTGGACGAAATCAGCGAGAGCTGGAAGTCCGTATCCTTTAAAAATAGCATAGCATAGTGCCAATGCTACCAAAAAAAAAAAAAAAAAAAAAAAAAAAAAAAAAAAAAAAAAAAAAAGTTCATGGAATTGTGTTTGATCCCCATCCGACAGAGAATAACGATGTTCATCACGTTACTCAACGTGCCGAAGATCATGATTAGAGGTATACACAAATTTTGCAAAACATACGTTACACCGGCGAGAACGTAATAGTGGTTATTCTCGAGATTTTCAATAACAGCGGAAATGAAATGCAACATGTTTGTTGTAGTTTCAGTTGAAATCTCCATTTGTTTGCCTAAAGCAAACTAATTCAGCGATTGATGTCTAAGATCCGGTATTCCAATACCTCTTCGAAATCTGTGAAGTGTTTGTTTGGGAGATAAAGCAGCGTCTAACTGTTGTCACTGTGAACGGACAATGATCCCTCAGTGCCACAGAAAACACAGAACGGTTACGCATGGATGCCCCTGGCGTAGTCTGCCGTTTAAAGTGAAGTGTCCAGGTGACGGGTCTGGTATTTATATCAACACGTAGGCCTGCCCAGTGCCTGCCCAGTGAAACACCGAGAAAATATTGTATAGTCATATGTCCCCAGTGTCTGATTGGCAAACTCCAGAAAAGACAAAACTCAGCTGCTAGGTTGATTCTTAGAGTCCCTAGATCAGATCATATCACATCCCATCTGTCTGCTCTTCACTGGTTACCTGTAACAGCTAGGATTCAGTACAAAATTTCATGCATGACTCACAGTTGTATTACCTGTTCCTGCGCACACTACCTTGCCTCTCTTCTCAAGCTGTATACGCCCTCAAGACAGAATTTGCGCTCTGCTGCCGACTCTCGAGTTTTACGTATCCATCGTGTCAAAACAAAGTCGTTTGGTGAGAGGTCATTTAGATACTAGAGCAGTTGTTTGGAATGACCTCCCACGTGAACTGAGATACGTGGATTCGAGAGAGGCATTCAAGCGAGCCCTAAAGACCCATATTTTTTCTGTCTGCTACAAATGACTTTGTCACACACCTGTCATGTTAAAGTCATCTCTATCTATGTTAGAAGTAGTGTGTGTGTGGGTGTGTGTGTGAATGCGAGTATGTCCATAAGCGTAGCACTTTTGAATGGTGACTTTATAGCTTGTTTACAGAGTGCGTTGTATTTTGTTTTTGTACTTTTTGTAAATTGCATTTTGGTAATTAGCTATTTTGGTACAATTAGTTTTTGTTAAGCGCGTTGAGCTCTAATCTGAGGTTAGGCGCTATACAAGTACTCATTATTATTATTATTATATGTACAAAGGACGTCGAAGATCGACGGCAGGTCTTTTTAGTAAAACATGACGCTCTCTTTCACTAGTGGGAGGATAAATCTTCCAGATATTGAGTTCAATAATCGATCCCCAAAGATGAAATTTCCCTAACTTGAAAACTAAGCAATGTAACTTAAAAAGGTCGTGAGAGACATCAAAGCCCCAACCGGACTTTCAAGGAACTGATTCTGACACATCAGACCAAGTGGTCGGACAGGAACAACTGGCTTCAATACTCCCTCACGCCTAAACCCAGAACCTATCATTTCCCCACATCTATATCACTATCTCAGCAAAATAATCCATTACTAAGCACTGCATCGTTGCATCATCATTTTGTAATGAAAGTTAGGAATAGAAGTCATTTAGTTTGAGAGTAAAAGAGTGAAACAGGAATCTTAGTAGAACGGAAACACACCGAAACAGACAAGCAGCTACTACAACAGCATCGTAGTCCATAGGTAATTGTATTTTAAAAAACATCTTACGTTCCATCGGTTGTCATGACTTAAATGAATCTAATTTATTACAGAAATGGAACAAAATTCACGCACTTTTTGTAAAACAAAAAATGCGTGCACCATACTTCAACACCTATTATAATTTTCAACCGAAGACAATGAAAAAACGACACAGTGTTTTCAAACTCAGAAAGCCTTTTACTCATGCAGCCTTTTTCCCAAGTTGTTGTATGATCATTAATTGAGGCGCCAGTGTGATGTGACATTTAAAATGTTTCATATTACCTACTACATTCTGGTTGTTTAACAGACACAAATAATAAATTACGAGAAAATTATTTCAGAGTTTGAAAACTGAAATAAACTTCAATAAATTTGCGCTGGTCTGGTTTATTTTTATCCTATGGCTGTTTCATCCTAATTCACACACCATAACACCAATTGGAAGCAATATAAAAACATACAATATTATCATAGCCTAGTTTGTTAGAATAAATGATAATATCAAAAATACCAACAGATTTATGTTTATTGTTACTAACCAAACTTGTGACAAATTGCAAGCAATACGAAGAGAAATATATATATTTGTACAGATTTATGTTCATTGACATACATATATATATAAATAGATTTATGTTTGTTAAATTACAATTATTGAAGAAAATACTTTTGAAGAATAATAATAAAAATCATTTTGTGTTGACTCGCTTATTGTTTTCTTAATTACAGTGCCTTTCATAAAAGGCAGTATCAAAATTGTTTTCGAGGATTCTACACTCCATGAGGGGTATCTACAATTCTTTACTCAGACGCGTGCAGTTTGTGTATTTTCAGTTGTTCATGGTAACCTTTGTGTCGATTTATTGTTTCTAGTAAGTAATCTGCGCGGATGTCAGCCACTGATGGGTGTGTTAATCACAAACAAAATATGAACATTTGCATACAGCTTCATTTAACTCATTCTGCCCGAAATACAACACAAAGTGTCAAGCTATTCTGCCACCACCCTTGAACTATCATGGTCGATATGTCTCCTGAGTTGTAATGCTGTCCTCTGAGGATAATTTCAAAATGTGGGTATTTCGTACATCGGGCACAAACATTTAATATTTAGTTTGTGAATAACATCGTAGGACAGCAAATCACCGACAGGCCGCTAAACACCTTGTGCCAGATTGCGTAGCGTTACATCTACACTGTTGTGCATCATTGGGTGCCGCTATACGACGACACAACAATGAACTAGCCACGATGTCGACTCTCACTTAGTTCCGCGCTGTTTCTTTGGTTACTTCATATGTAATAAAGATGCGTCACTTCGACCCCTGTCTTCGACGTCGTTGCCTCATTTTCCTACCGCCTCGTCCATCCGATTACATAAAAAATATTCAGATCGCACAAGATATTGTTTATATGAGCGCTGATGTGTGAGTTTGGACTTTAAAATTACTTGGTTCACAGGGACAGTAATGCATGTGTGCTTGTATCTAGTGTTAATGGGCCAGGAGATGCGTCCCTTGAAACGCCTGACTGCAGCATGCACTAGAATTCGAAAAATCGATCTCTACCAAATGCACAAAAGGTCATCGGGCCGACGTCGGCCGCCGTTGCGCCGCGCACGGTCGTGCGCGGGACAACGGCGGCTGACATGGGCCCGATGGCCTTTGTACACTGGTTTGGCACGCTCCACGCACGCACTTTCCTCTTCAAATCCGGCGTAGAAAATACTCATGCAGCTGTCTGCTAGGCGTTAAACCCAAATAACTAACTAACTAAACATTGAACAAATCTCACAGATCTCGAAATTCGGATCTTAGTGCTCACTGTGTTAAGCTCCGTCAGAAGTATATATTAACCCTTTGAGGACCGATTTTAAAAGGTGTCTCCATGGGCTAGACTAGAGATATATAAAACCAGCTTTTCGTTAATATTTAGTCGTCGTTGCGGCACGAAGGAAATACACTGATGCACGATAGGGTTAATGTAACGACACGCAGTCTGGCACATGGTTTGAATGTTTCTAAAAGATAAACGAATGTGACACCCAAACAATAAGGTAGACTTTGGGATGAAATCCTCATCGTTTTCATATTTATTGAGAGTTATTGCATAGGGAAATTATTTGAAAGCAAGTGTGAAGACTGATTTGCATAAAATAGAATATTTAAACATTAGCTGAAATCTATTTTGGAAGTATAAATTGGGTAACGTGTGTTTGCGCGAGTGCGCGTGTCAGTGAGTACATGCGTGCGCGGTTGCGTGCATGTGTGTGTGTGTGTGTCTGTGTGTGTGTGTGTGTGTGTGTGTGTGTGTGTGTGTGTGTGTGTGTGTGTGTGTGTGTGTTGTAATTATCTGTAAGTGATATATGCATAATAAACCATTCATATTTATTGATTAGCTCTAAATCACATACGTAGAGTCAAGAGGAGACAGAGTATTTCATGTCCATCTGTACACTGTCCAAAATGCGTGTCCGCCACATCATTAACCCTTCACTGCTGAGGAAAAGCTAACGCAATCTAACTTTAAGAGGCGAATGCGTCGGCTCATGAGAATCTATGCCTCTTGCCGAGACCACTGTGTGCCCATGTTATTATGGACAGTTGTGGCTTTTGGTCGTTCAGTAAAATAATACGTCCGTTGGCAACAAAGAGATTAACTGAATTAAAGTCTTGGAACAGAGCAGAAAATCTGTGACTGAATGAGCAATCGGTTGAGCTGCGTTGTCAGTTGCCCAGGTCACACGGTATCAGTTCACAGCTCTGGCATAGTAGCGTTATGTAATTCATCTCTTAGTGTCTGCACTGCAGACAAACTGTTGCGGTTTAGAAAACAAATCGATTGCTAGATGGAAAAGTGGTGTGGGGTGGCGGGTGGAAGGGCGTTGATGGTAGTCATAATATCTGTAGTATGCTGCAAGCCGCCTTGACGCTATCCTCAGTTAAAATACTACGTTCGAACGAATTATTTGTAGAGGATCTCGGCTGCATGGATTGACTGACTCAGTCCCGACACACCTCAGCAAGATATGGATTGATCATGATAGTTCAAGGTTGGTGCCAGTATAGCTTGGCGCCTATAGACGCGTAGCTATTCTGGCATCACCCTTGAGACTATCATGATCGATAACTCCAAAATGTGGGGATTTCGTGCCTGGGACACAAGGGGATAACTTCACAAGGGGATAACTTGCGCGCACGCACGCACGCAGGCACACACACACACACACACACACACACACACACACACACACACAACTATGCAGTCAATCTAGGAAACAACCAGACCATACACACAGTATTTATTTTAGTGCACACAGTTCACAAATTTAGTTCATATTCATTTTAGTGCACACAATTCACACATTTAGTTCATATTCATGTTAGTGCACAGTGAGAAACACTTGGGTTCGGGGTTATTTTCTGCTCACACGATATCCTATTCGGACGTGCATGAAAGTCTCCGGGAACAGGCTAAAAGGATGCGTACGTTTTGGCATTACTCCAAACCTTGGTCTTATTTGAACGAAGAACTAAGCTGCGCGCCCCCATGGCGCAGTTGGTGTAATTCTGAACCCGACACAGTCGTCATGGTCGATAAACGCCAGTTAGATGCACACGGATATCTTGCCTTCTACAGTAAATATCAGCTGTATGTTGCCTGTTGCACGGGTGACAATCGTGGCGATGATGAGCTCAAACACAGCGAAGTGATTGTCTGGAATAAGATTGCTGCAAATTTCCCCTCTGCTATTCCAGAAAAGACAGGGCAAGTCTGATATCCTCTGCGAACCCAGTCGGGTCTCCGAAACCTAAAACCACGACGTACCATCTGCAGCGTTATACCTTCCGCTCAAGGATAGGCCAGAATGCTAAGGGGTTTCCTTGTGCTATTAATAATATACGTCACAGGTCGCACGCAGGTCACATGTCGTGGGTAGTGCAGGAAAGAGAATGCCTCACGGAGAGAATGCGTTGCTGCTTTCTCAAAACGTTTTTACTCAAAGAATTTGTCGGAATAGTGAAAACAGTTAGAATGACAATTCTATGATTTCACCATGCTTAGGCCAATTTGCCCAACAAGCATTCTACGTTTGTTAATCAGACATACGGGTACATATAGAGTGCAGATACTGGGCTAAGACAAACTAGACAAGATATGATGAAGCAAGTTTAATTTGGACATATTTTAAAACTTCAAATAACGGCTGTCATCGTGTTTTTTTCCCGAGAAACATAGTCACACAAACACGTGTTATGATCCGTTTGGTATTGCATTGTATTTGCAGTATAGTCTGTTATGTACAAAATGATTACCACTTGACAATCTGACGAGAGTGTATAATTATGCAGTGCCGTAGGAACGAAAAGAGGGGGGGGGGGGGGTTGGGGGTGGGGAGGGGTGTAAATTTCAATGGATAATTATTTTATGAAAGATTGTGAAAATATGACAAGCATGGCAAATGTAAAGGTACGAAGGCCAGAATAGCCTGTCCCCCCCCCCCCCCCTCCCCCCCCCCCCCCCCATTACATTTTTTGTTACGAAAAAGAAACGTGGGAGGAAAGAAAATTTAGAGAAAACGCATAATATTGCTTTTATTTTATTTTTTCATCATGCATGATTATGATTGCAATCTTCCCCTTCCCCTTTCCCCATCCCCCCGCCGTGAGATAGCCATAGTAGCCTATTCGGCGTTAAACACAAACAAATAATTAAATTACCCCCTCCCCCACTCCTTTCTTTAGAAGTTGATAATCTTTAACTTTTGTATAAACTGTTGCCAGAAGGGTTTCATGTGAACGAAAAAGAAAGAAATAGAGGCTGAAAACCCTTTAAGTTAGAAACATGAAACAGGACGTTTCGGTTCAAAGAGCTTTCGTGATATGAAAACAACGTAGAACAAAAGATAACACACGATAGAAAGATCTAACAACTGGTGTTTCTAAATTTTTATAATTTGTATTCCATAGTTATTGGTTTCTTTCTTTGTATATCAAACCCACGATGAAACCCTTGAAGTAACTCATCACAGACGATTCAGTGACTAATTCATGATGTCAGATGCGATCATCTGACCAAACATGTTCCAAATATAACTTGTGAAACAAGAAAGGCAACGCCATTAATGCTCACGTGGATGACCGATTTACATATGTGTGACCTTGTGACAAGGGCTCGCTTCTGCAGCAGCAAAATCCATGTTTTCTGAAAATGTAAGCATTTTTCACACATCTGTCAACCCTCGCGACCCTTGACCTTTGTGATGAGTCGACTAAATTAGTATACATAAGAAGGTCTTATCATCAGCTATCTATGTACCAAACTTGGTTGAAAAAAATGTGCAAAGAGGTTGGTAATACCTACAATGTTATTAAAAATCGGCATTTTACACACATTTGCCAGTCTCATGTGACCCTTGACCTTTCCAAGGGGTCACTCAAGTTAGTTTGCATAGATAGGTCTTATCAGGTATCTCTGTACCAAATTTGGGTTTGAAATTGTGAATAGTATTTAAGGGAAAAAAACATCTTTTGTCAAAATATGGCTATTTCTTACCTATCTCCTGAGCTCTCGTGATCCTTGACCTTTCTGAGGGATCAACTAAATTAGTGTGCATAAAAGAGATCCCATCAGACATCTCTGTGAGCTCTTGTGACCCTTAACATTTCCGAGGGATCAACCAAATTAGTATGCATAGAAAGGTCTTACCATCAGATATTTTTGTACCAAGTTTGGGTTTGACGTTGTGAATAGTATTTAAGAAAAAAAGAAATTATGTCAATATTTAGGTATTTTGGACATATTTCCTGATCCCCTGTGACCTTGATCTTTGTGAGAGGTCACTCAAATTGGTATGTTTAGAAAAGGTTTTGCCACAAAGTTTTCATGGGCCAATTTTGAAGAATGTGTCTTGAATAGAACCTGAACAAAAATGTCAACATTAAAGTTTACCACGGACGACATACGACGGCGGACGAATGGACGACCACTGGCCCAAAACACAGACTCACTTTTGCTTCGCACGTGAGCCCAAACAAGCAAAAATGGGCAAGAAACTTACAGAACATACGTAATTTATGGAGATCTTTCCATTTATGCAATACACATTTGCGAAGCACGAGATCTTCAAGTCGAACAACTCTGTGAAAACGTCGCCTTAATTCGGATAATTGTTCTAAAAATTCTCCTGCACTATCGACTTAAATCTATTCGATTATACCGAATGTGTAATGTATGCATACAACTTTCCATGGCACAAAACGTGAATGCGGAACGCATTCTTTTTCTTGTTAAGGTTGTTGACTATACCTACATTTTGTAATTGAAAACTGCCGCTTATAGGGTTTCTTGAGAGCCTTGTTGAGTCTGGAGGCTATTGCCACCCTGAAAGACCCATGGTCCGGGCATATTTGTAAGATAAAACCGTTTGCGTGAACTACCCCATGAGCAAAAACACGCAAAATAGCTGATTTCAGAACACCATAAAATTTTACCGAATAGTGTGTTAAAATGATAAAGAAACATTTAAGTCACTTCATATGGTATGTTAGTATTTTTTCGTAAAAAAGTTTGTTCTGATAATTGGAATTTTAAGTGAAATCTACAAAAGTGTATTTTGTAAACTCGCAAATTGCCCGGATGTTTTCAATAACATTACAAGTGTTTGCAATGTTGGGCAATTGCGCAGGCCCTTTTTATTCGACAAAGGCGTACTTTAAGTTACACCCAGCACACTGGTTATGAAGAAAATATGGGTTCCCGCACCAAATTTGGCACTTTGGGTCGTTTGCGAGTGCGTATTCAAAAAGGGATACAAGCGATGTCTGACTTCCGGCAGATCATATCTCCGCCGTTGCCGGTCCCCAAGCCCGCATGAGAAAGGCTGTGGAAAACAACTACGCCAAACATACACTGCTAGTCCTCAATCACTATTGGTGCCAGTGGGACAGTAAATTGGAACAAACAACAACACCAGATCTTTGTTGGATACGGAATGAGAAAGTTGATCTATAAGTAATCAAATGCAACCTACTGTCCCTTGGCAATTGAGGTAGTGCAGCGGTAAGATAATCGCTCGGCACGCAGGTAACCTGTATAACATTTAGAATCACGCAAAGAGGAGCAGTGATAAGTTTTCTCCTTGTCTCACACTGATGCTGCACAAAATCTATCTGTACCACTGTTTCCTACCCCATAAGAGTCAGCTGTGGAGTACATATTTTGAATGACTGATGTATGCCAGTATTTAGGAATTTGTCACAAAAAAGACCTGTTCATACGATGAAATGTCTTTGAAAAATGAACACATTGGCAGTAAAGGGGTTTTCCCTGGATAATCAAAACTAATCAAAATTAAGCTGCGTTTCCAAATCTCGACATGATAGGAGAGTGACCAAAAAGTAACCTTTCTGAGGGGGTCATCCAAATAAATATGCATAGGAAGGTCTTACCATCAGGTATCTCTTTACCAAGTTTGGGGTTACAGTTGTGAATAATATTGAGAAAAAACATCTTTGGGCAATATATATATGGCTATTTTGTACCTATTTCCTGATTTTTTGTGACCCTTGACATTTCTGAGCGGTCAACGAAATTAGTATGCATAAAAAGCTCTTACCACTTTGTACCAAGTCAGGATTTGGAGTTGTGTATACTTGAGAAAACATTTTTTGGTCAAAATACCGCTATTTTTCACCTATTTCCTGATCCCCTGTGACCTTGCCCTTTACAGTCTCCAAGAACCTTCCAATGTTAAAGTTTACCACGGACGACGGTGGACAGATGACCACTGGGCCAAAACATAGACACACACTTTTGCTTCGTACGTACGCATGACATCGAGTTAAGTGACAGGGGGCTAAAAGCAACAGCAGCCAAAATATATTGCTCAGTCGAGCGATTCAGAGGCGATTTTAGCGAGTGGGTCGTGGTTATACTGCAGTGATGGGGGCGTGGTTTTTACTGCACTACAAATTATAACATGGGT
Source organism: Semisulcospira habei (assembly GCA_036245525.1). Lineage (NCBI taxonomy): Eukaryota > Metazoa > Mollusca > Gastropoda > Semisulcospiridae > Semisulcospira > Semisulcospira habei. The sequence continues at coordinate 320,666,652 of BTPG01000001.1, forward strand.
GTCAAATCGCTTTGTCACGTTGTTATATGAAAACACACAAAGCACGCACCCATCGCTGTACAATAGCCCTTGAACCGCTCGACTGCACGTTACAATGTTGTCGCCCTGCTGCTTCTATGTCAGGCTTCTGGAAACACTCCCTCTTTATTTCTATTTTCTCGAGTTTTGTCGCTGTCACTTTGTTGTCACTGCCCCACTGCTGTTGCGTCTGCAGTTGAATAGGAAGCAGACAGTAAGTCACAGGCTTTTGCTGCATTTGGGAAGGATGTGACTGTCCAAAACCTTGACATTGTGGCCAGCCTGGAGGATGGACAGCAAAATAACAGGACGTCTGCCCTCATACACAGGACAATCAGTTCACTTCCTTTGCCTTCCCGTCGATTGGCCATCCGGGAGAGACGTACCCGCTGAACTCGTGGCTATTGCAACCTGCAAAAGATAAGTCAGAATGAAAAAAAGTTTTGAAATGCACATCATGCGTGCATATATGTGTTTGCAAGTATTTTTATAAAGTACATACATGCATAATATGACAGTAGTCAGAGCAAGAACAAGAACGGCAATGTCCTTATGGTTCACATGTATGACCAATCCACATAATACATCCGACCTTTGTGACCTTGACTTCTCCAACAGGTCTCTGAAAATGTCTAAACATAAGTATAGGGCTGGTTTCTGTACCAGCGAAACCTGAGTTTTCTCAAAATGCCTACATTTTTCACAAATTTGTCAACCCTCTGTGACCCTTGACCACTGTCAGGGGCTGATTAAATTAGTATGCACAGAAAGGTGTTATCAACCTGCCAAATTTTATTGAAAAGTTTGCAAAAACTTTGATAAAAACAATTCTATCATAAATTAACTTTTGTCACCCTCTTGCCAACCTTGAGCTTTCCAAGGGGTCATCCAAATTAAGGCCTTATCATGTGGTATCTCCATACCAAGTTTGAGTTTGAAGTTGAAAATAATATTTGTAAAAATACAGTTTTTGTCCAAATATGACTATTTTTTACCTTTTCTGGACTCCGCATGACCCATGACCTTTGTGAGAGGACCAGTAAATTTGTACACATAGAAAGTTCTTACCATCAGGCATCTCTGTACCACATCTGGGTTTGAGGTTGAAGCAAAATGAGGAGAAACAATTTTGTGTCAAAATCTGGCCATTTTTTACCACTTTCTGGACCTCCCCTGTTACCCTGACCTATGAAAGGTCGCAGAAATTGGCATGTTTAGAAACATTTTACCACAAAGTACCTTTGTGCCAAGTTTGAAGTCTGAGGCTTGAATAGTCTCCGAGGAAATGCCAATGTTAAAGTTACCCACAGATAACAGACAGTCGACGGAAAACCCATTACAAACACTTACTTTTGTTATCACACGTCAGCAAAAAATTAGACGCCATTGAGCTTAAAATGACCACAATGGGTGTATACATTCTAGAATCAGCATCAAAGTGTAACTTGCAGAAAATGTTTCAAACAGGACACAACACATTAACATTCCTGTTTAGCAACAGCACACACTGGACCAAAAGGGTAGTATTCAGTGTTTTCTAGTCCCTCAGTGTGCACTAAATGCTTATTAAAGAAAACGACAGTATTTGCGGACTTGCCCCAGTCTCTAGTTTCCAAATCAAATGCAATATAGTGCGAAGTACTACACCATCTTCAAAATGAAAGAAAGCATTACAGTGTGCTGCGTTTATTCACACCAGTTGTGTTTTGTTCTGAACCTGATTCTATTCACAAATCAACCGGTATGATTTACCTTGAGTCCAGGAGAATAAGTGTCACCTTTTCTCGCTTTAGTTGATCTGCCCCTACATTTAGATTACGCATTACTACCTTCAAACTAATGTGAAATAAACTGTGAACTCCACAAACTACAATGGTGACGCCTGGATCGTTCATGTGCATTTAAAACTGATCATTTACATAATCTGAACTGTGTGACCTTTCCAAAAGGTGACTGAAATTTAAGTGCCATGAGTCTCACCATAAGTACAGGGCTGGCTTTTGTACTAGTTGTGAATAGTATTTGAGAAACAACATCTTTTATGGCTATTTCTTTACCTATTTCCTGATTTCTCATGACCCTTGGCCTTAACTCAAACTGTAATGCTAGGAAAGGTTTTGCCACACAGTATTCTTGGGCCACGTTTGCAGACTGTGGTTTGAATAGTCTCCGAGAAAATGCCAACATTCAAGTTTACCATGGATGACCAATGGCCCAGAACATAGCCTCACACTTGCTTCACACATGATCAAACGCAAGAAAGCATTACAGTATGATGTGTTCATTTACACCATAGTTGTGTTTTGTTCTGCACCTGATTCTAGTCACAGATCTACTGATATGATTTACCTTGAGTCCAGGTGAATAAGTGTCGCCTTCCCTCACTTCACTTGAGCTGTGGCCTTGGTGTAGGCGTCATACTTCTGCGCTTGTTTGCAAGTATGTCCTCTGGGTGAGAGTACTAAGACTCCACAGCGAGAGGCCAACAGCAGTAATGGCCTGAAATGAAATACATGATTATTACTGTGTTGTTCAGCAGCATGACAATTTCACTTTGCATAAACTAAATGCAGGGACAGATTATTACTTTTAAAATAAATGCGACATAAACTGTACACTGCAAAGAACACACAACAATGGCAAAGTCTGTATGCCTCATGTGCATAACTGATTCACATATAAAATGTATGACCTTTCTAAAGGTAGCTGAAATAACTTAATAAATGTCATGAGTCTCAACATAAAGATTTACTTTTGTACTAGTGAAATTTGTATTATCTCTACAATTATGCATTTTTACATAAATGTAGTAAAACTGTTGCCACTAGGGTTTCACGTGAAAGAAAAACAGAAGATAGTGGTAGAAAACCCTTTAAAATAGAAACAAATAACGACGTTTCGGATCAAAGATCCTTCCTCAGGTGACATGGAAACAAACGTAGAACAGAAAAGAACACCAGAAAGAAAAGACGTCATCCTGTATAGGGAGAATTTAGAATGACGTAAAAAAAAAAAAAAAAAAAAAAAAAAAAAAAAAAAAAAAAAAAAAAAAAAAAAAAAACACACACACACACACATAATGACGCAAATACACATGCACAAAACACGTAGCACAAAACTTACGTCTATATACATACACGTCACTGCATACATTCGCATTCACTCGTGCCTACTGCAGCTCACGCACATGCACACACACACACACACACACACACACACACACACACACACACACACACACACACACACACACACATACACACACACACGCAAAGGTAGCATCCAGTATCAACAGTGAGGTCAAGCCTGGCACCAACTACCCATCAGGCCGAGCATACATCCCTAGGGGCGAATGTTCAAGCCGCGCGGATGGTAAGTGCCAAGCCTGTCCGCGAAAAAGGATTCTGTCATTTTGCGGCGGATGAAGTGGGATGTATTTTGCCAAAGGATGCGTATGCTGAAATGTGTGAGGCTATGAGGCGGTTCGTTGAAATGACGTCCAACCTGGTTGTTGTATCCGAGGCGGATCGAACGAACATGCTCCTCGCAGCGTTCAGGGAGTGTACGGTATGTCTCCCCCACATACAACATTTTTGGGCAGTGAGAACATGAGATGACATAGACAATATCCGATGACTGGCATGTGAATGATCGGTGGACATGAAAAGATGACAGGGGTCCGGTGATGACGGGGGATGTGTTGATGTACGGACATGCTTTGCAGTGTGGTTGCTGACAAGGGTGTGTACCAGGTGGTAAGGTGTTAGATGCGCGAAGTGAACTGTGAACAAGATGATCGCTTAGGTTAGTGTCACGTTTGTAAGCGACCAGCGGAGGCTCAGGAAATATGTCTTTCAATACTGTGTCATTCTGAATGATGTGGAAGTTCCTGAGGAGAATGTTTTTGATGGGGATGTTGTGAGGATGATACGTGATACACAGGACCGGCCGGTCCTCTGCAGCACTGTGAGTTTTCTCCCTCAAAGCTTCACTTCTGCTTGTGGCCTCAGCCTTAGAACGAGCGGTGTTGACGATGTCTTGGGGGTATCCCTGGTGTGAGAAGAAAGTGGCCATGGTTTGGGTCTGGTTGGTGAAGTCGTCGTCGCTGCTGCAGATCCGACGGAGTCGCAGAAATTGGGAGAATGGGATACCGTTTTTGGTGGCGGCAGGATGGCTTGATGAAAACTGCAGGTAAGTGTGGGCGTCGGTGGGCTTGTAATGGACGGTAGTATGGAGTTTGTCAGAGTCGGCTTTGGTGGATATTCGGAGTCTGTGCCCTTCCTCGACATCCGAATATCCACCAAAGCCGACTCTGACAAACTCCATACTACCGTCCATTACAAGCCCACCGACGCCCACACTTACCTGCAGTTTTCATCAAGCCATCCTGCCGCCACCAAAAACGGTATCCCATTCTCCCAATTTCTGCGACTCCGTCGGATCTGCAGCAGCGACGACGACTTCACCAACCAGACCCAAACCATGGCCACTTTCTTCTCACACCAGGGATACCCCCAAGACATCGTCAACACCGCTCGTTCTAAGGCTGTGGCCACAAGCAGAAGTGAAGCTTTGAGGGAGAAAACTCACAGTGCTGCAGAGGACCGGCCGGTCCTGTGTATCACGTATCATCCTCACAACATCCCCATCAAAAACATTCTCCTCAGGAACTTCCACATCATTCAGAATGACACAGTATTGAAAGACATATTTCCTGAGCCTCCGCTGGTCGCTTACAAACGTGACACTAACCTAAGCGATCATCTTGTTCACAGTTCACTTCGCGCATCTAACACCTTACCACCTGGCACACACCCTTGTCAGCAACCACACTGCAAAGCATGTCCGTACATCAACACATCCCCCGTCATCACCGGACCCCTGTTATCTTTTCATGTCCACCGATCATTCACATGCCAGTCATCGGATATTGTCTATGTCATCTCATGTTCTCACTGCCCAAAGATGTTGTATGTGGGGGAGACATACCGTACACTCCCTGAACGCTGCGAGGAGCATGTTCGTTCGATCCGCCTCGGATACAACAACCAGGTTGGACGTCATTTCAACGAACCGCCTCATAGCCTCACACATTTCAGCATACGCATCCTTTGGCAAAATACATCCCACTTCATCCGCCGCAAAATGACAGAATCCTTTTTCGCGGACAGGCTTGGCACTTACCATCCGCGCGGCTTGAACATTCGCCCCTAGGGATGTATGCTCGGCCTGATGGGTAGTTGGTGCCAGGCTTGACCTCACTGTTGATACTGGATGCTACCTTTGAGTGTGTGTGTATGTGTGTGTGTGTGTGTGTGTGTGTGTGTGTGTGTGTGTGTGTGTGTGTGTGTGTGTGTGTGTGTGTGTGTGTGTGTGTGTGTGTGTGTGCATGTGCGTGAGCTGCAGTAGGCACGAGTGAATGCGAATGTATGCAGTGACGTGTATGTATATAGATGTAAGTTTTGTGCTACGTGTTTTGTGCATGTGTATTTGCGTCATTATGTGTGTGTGTGTGTGTGTGGGTTTTTTTTTTTTTTTTTTATTTTTTTTTTTATACGTCATTCTAAATTCTCTCTATACAGGATGACGTCTTTTCTTTCTGGTGTTCTTTTCTGTTCTACGTTTGTTTCCATGTCACCTGAGGAAGGATCTTTGATCGTTATTTGTTTCTATTTTAAAGGGTTTTCTACCACTATCTTCTGTTTTTCTTTCATGCATTTTTACAGCTTTGTCAACCTTCTGTGACTCTTGACCTGTGTAAGGAGTCAACCAAATTAGTATCTATAGAAAGATTTCATCATCAGCTACCTTTGTGCCAAATTTGATAGAGAAATTGCAAAAACGTTGATACAAACTGTAATCATACACTGAAAAATAAATAAGCATTTTTCACACATTCCACCATCATCCAAAATGGTAGTCAACAAATATTAGGGTTTCAGTCAAAGTAGCCTAGGTTTGATTGAACATATACATACCTATAAAGTACTAGGTAACCATTTTAATCCTGATACACCCACTGCTTGGAATAAATGTGACTATGATAGTTCAAGGGTGGTGCCAGAATAGATTGGCGTCTCATCTGCCAAGCTATTCTGGCACCATCCTTGACCTAAACAAATGCTGGACCTATCTCCTAATCTGTAGTATAGCGTTCATAAGACACTAAGGGAATGGATGAGCAAACTAAGTTACTAAGTACTGGAAGCAGTTACTGAGTTAGTGGTCCATTATGCCAAATTCTCCCTTAGCAGGACCTTTTCCTACACACAGTACGTTTTCCTAGATAATAAGCACTGGCACTGGTTTAATATAACTACAATGCCGACTACATACCCTCCACCATATTAGTAAAGGCTCTCTGAAAATGTATGGAAATGTTCTACTTCTACTTCTAGGTGGTGACTGACATGGAATGCAAGCCCCTGTCAACCCACAATAAAATGTGCATAGTCTTCTTTGCAGGTAGGCAGTGGCGACGGCAATACTACTGTGGAGACCTAAATTGCCATGCATAAAAAGACAGTTGGCTATTGGGGTTTTACGCCGTGCAGGTGACATCTCACGGCGGTGCATAAAAGGGTTGGAAAACCAGTGAGATATGCCACTTACGTAGGACATTTTGCTTCCACTAGTACTAGTACTGTAGTAGTAGTAACTCGTATTCTAGTCACTTAGCAAACACCACCACCCTTTTATATAATTTAGTTTACCTTTTCGTTGCTGATGTCTGAAGAGATTTTGTTGTTTTCCTGGCTGCCACGTAGACTGCATGCTTCCCGTTTGGTTGGCCCGTTCATTTCTTTTTTCTTCAGAAATTATCTGTTGTTTTGCGCCATCTTACTTAAGTTATGCGTTACTCTCGACGACTTGTCACAACTTATGCAAAAGTATCTTATTTCTGAGGAAACAAAACATTTTATGCATAGAAACAGTCAGCTTACACACCAATTTCAGACAGTATATCTCTTTTGTCAATTATCGATAAATTGAGCTTGTTTGCAATACGACCTGCAGTACGGCTTTTTTTTTTCGGTGAACTCCAGTCTCAGGTCACGGCAGACGCAAGATAGCGGTATCTAAATGCCCAGAAAAGATGCGCGAAAGAGGTGTGTCATACTTAAATCTCGTCTTCAGCTTCCGTGCTGTTGTATCTGGGTGCTGCAGACTGAGCAGACTCTGACGTCAATTTCGAACTGCGTGTATATGACATGGGTCCTGAGTTGCTGGTGATTCTTTAGGACAGAAAATCAGTTGCAGAAACTCTTTCCGAAATTTGGAGCCCGTAAGACAATAAAGGTAAAAATTTACAGCACTGTTGTATACCAGAAAGCACTGCCAAGATAGTAAAAGAAAAAAACATGATTGTAGCGGTAAATGTTTCGTCTGCCCAATATTCATTCCGCACATGGTAACTATAGAGGACAATGCTATCAACTGGAAGTGTCAGTAATAGGAAAGCTGCTGAAAGTATTACAAGTGTCTTAGTGATAGGCGACGCTTTCTTTTCTCAATCAGAACCCCGGTCTTTGTGACCTGTCGCCAGCTTCAGCCGGGCCTCGCGCACAGACACTGTCAGTTTCCATGCCAGTATGGCGTTACTAATGGCAAGGAGGCAAAAAGGGACCAGAAAAGAAATGCATAGATCTACAAAAGACCACACTTGTGCCATAAATGTGATGACTGTATTCAGCTAATGCCGTACAGGCAACATCCGTTCCATTTCCTACGTTAACCAGGACATATCCGTATGATATATGTGAATGAAGACAGAAAACAAACAAAATAAGGCCCAAAAAGAAAACGGATGAACTTTTTTTGTACAGATCAACGTAATGCGATGCGGCCAGACAACAGAAGCAACTCTCTGTGCCGACATGGCCACTAACAGCCAAGCTGATAAAAATCCAAAAGTGTACACAGACCACGCACAAACTTTACATGGAATAACATGCAACTCAAAAATGTCGACAGTATAGTTTGACATATTGTGACCCACTCTCACAAAATCAGTCTTAACTCGCATTTTGGATGTTTTGACATAATTATATACATTTCTGAAAATTACAGTGTTTGCTGATTACTGTGATATAAGACTGTATGCTGTATTGCAAACATTGTAGAAGTTGTTAATGTTTAAAGTTGTTAAAGCCTCTGGCGGCTATTTTGAGAAAACAGCCTGCGAAGTTTCTGTGTGCAGCATAATTGGAGCCAAGGGCAGACTTTTAAAATCATTTTTAACCTATTTAATGGCATTTTTCATGATAAAAATTTTACCATACGATACTTTGGTGTGTGTAGAATACATTTCTGCAAAAAAGTGAAAATGACCCAGGCTGACCCCCACCACATATTACTGCCTGTAGCGCTGATTGGCTCGCTGGGAGTTAAGACTGGTTTCCTGAGACCAGGCCCTAAAAAGTCCAGAGTACAAAATACACATGTCAGAAAGTACCAATGCAATGAAAAACAAGTTCGTGGAATTTTGATTGACCCCCATCCGACAGAGAATAACGATGGTCATCACGTTACCAAAAGTCATAAAAGTCACGATTAAAGGTTGGAATTAAATCCGATGTGTTAGTTGTACTTTCAGTAGACAGTGACATACTTCTGTCTGTGAAAACGCCAATACTGTATAGCGACGGATGCCTAGGATCACATTCCCTGACAGTAGCTTTCCAAATCTGTACTGTAAAATGCCACAGGGTACTTGCAGAAGAGTCACGTATCTGTTACGATTGTGGTTGTGTTGTCCTGTTAGAGTATGCATGTGTTAATCATAGGAAACGATCTGATATTTATTTGAGCTTTCATGGTTACGTATCACGTACCTTTTCAGTGAGATTCTTTATCGTTCGTGCATGATAGCAGATTTTGCTTTGTTATGATACGCTAATTGTAGTCCGGAAGCTTCTAGAAAAGTCGCACGGTTCTCCGATTGTTGTTTTGCGTAGATTATCTGAGATTGAACCAGAACGTTCGAGCATAATCGCGCTGTCTAGTGACCTCATACATGTGACGTTGAAGTATAAGCAACAGTTTGCTACACTGTAATAATTTTAGTGAATTTAGCAGCCGTTCTTTGCGTGTCATGAAAGGTCGTGAACGGTCTGCCCTACTTTTGTGAGACGTCAATACACAATAAGATTTGGGGCTTAATTGAGCAGTCGAATTTTGGAGATCACTTTAGTTATTCTAGAAAGTTAATTTTGTTTTTAATATTTATGAGTTTCAGTTAAGAGTTCTGTTCTGATTAGTTGCGTTGAGTAAATTCTTTGGATTATTCTAGAAAGATGTCTTACTATATAAAGTTGTGCTAGGAGAGCACGCATATACATTGTCTTGCATTGCCAGTTGTAGAGACACACAGTTTATCGTAGGTACGTGGCCCGTATAGGGTGTACATTGTGAGAGACGCAGCGTAACGGTGGTGTACGTTGTGTCAGGAACTTTGTGTCGCCAGTGTGTACATTTGCAGAAGAGACATTGTATCAGTGTCAGTGCATTTGGAAATGCATTGTGTGGAGATCGCATCGCTGAATTAAAATATTGTTGGAACTGTTACTCCAGTATTGTCTACATCCTTAAGCCACGTGTGACGGGTTGCAGCTGAATGAAGTTTATTTAAAAGAACCTTAGGTGCGTGCGTCTGAGGTGTTTATCACACCACGACTACGACTCAACCACGTAACAGTATCGATGATCCAAAAGTGAGTTTCCCCTTTCAAATGATGTAGCTAAGTGAACGGTCCGGTGTCTGTATTAACACACGGGCCGGTCAAGTGAAATGGAGAAAAAGGTTAACAAAGAAAGCTAGTAAAACGGAAACACACACAAAACACAAGAAAAACCACTTCCACACAAATGATATCGATGCGATTTATTTTTTGATTTTTTTTTAATATAGGGGGGTGGGAGGAGGTGGGGGGTGGGGGTTGGGGGTAATCACAAAACCAATTCTGGTTTGGTTGTCTAGTTCAAAATTACGTTACAGTGGGGTCTAATAAGTGAATCATGTACGGCTTGACGTCAGGCGAAGTCGCTGTACATAAACCACTCACAACATCGTCCTGCATCTTCGTCAAAGTATATTTTTATATCGACCTCGTCTGATGGATCAGTCTATAATTATATTCTTTATTTCAGATTATATATATATATATATATATATATATATATATATATATATATATATATATATATATATATATATATATATATATTATCTGAAATAAAGAATATAATTATAGACTGATCCGTCAGACGAGGTATATATATATATATATATATATATATATATATATATATATATATATATATATATATATATATATATATATATATATATATATATATGAGTAAATAAAACCAGTCCAAGAAAGCTGGCACCACACACTCCAAATATGGATCCAAGCAGCAGTGAAATACTTAAAATCTGAAGAAAGGATCCACAAACACCACGTAGTTTAGAAGAAGTTACACTTTTATTCTATGCACAAATTTTCGCCTCTCAGCGAGGGCTTCTTCAGGGGAAAGCCCAGGTAACAGGTAACTAGGTAACAAAACATAATTTACATGTGAGAATGTAGTGCGTCAAAATAGATACAGAATGTACACGCATGCACATAATCTAAATTATCGTAATACTTTTACATTATTATTCTAAACTACGTGGTGTTTGTGGATCCTTTCTTCACAGTTTAAGTATATATATATATATATATATATATATATATATATATATATATATATATATATATATATATATATATATATATATATATATATATATATATATATATATATATATATATATATATATATATATATATATATATATATATATATATATATATATATATATACATAAATTGTTGTTTTCGGGAACATATGCCCACAACAGCTTTTTGGGAACATGCCTTTCCACTTCATGCAGAAATCTGGTATTTTGCAATTTCACCAAAAGACACATGCTGATGCCAAATATGACTTGAAATGTGAGAAAAATAATTTGTATATATATACGAGTAGATGTTAAGATTCCCAAATGCAACGTTCCCGAAAACTTTACTGTTATATATATATATATTCAAGTTGTGTACATGTTTTTGGGATCCTGGCTATGTTTAGTAGGTTTGGTCATTGCCCATGATTTGCAACTTAAAATGTCAGCAAAAATATGACAAAAAAGCAAGTCTGTTAATCATTAATTTGCTTGCACCTTATTGGCAGTGTTGTAATTTATCAGTTATTCATCTTCTGCATTGTGAAGTGTGGAATGTATGGATGCTTACATTTGAGTTCATCTACAGTACTGAGCACCAAAAGGGGTCAGTGTGGTGCTATTCAGATTTCGATCAAAATAAGGCATGTAGTGACATTTCTGTTGTTGCAATGCATTAAGATAATGTTAATGTATAAATTTGTATATTTTGGGCTATCTGCTTGATGAATTTAATTGTGAACTGATAATAAAATGTTGAAAAAGTGGCTTTGTTTACATCGGCACAGGAAAGGGCCCGACTGCTGCTGTCTGCGCGTTTAATCACAGTACAACAGTCTACGAGTTTTATGTAGAATGAAAATCACCATTTCTTGGTCTCAATCACAGTTAGAAGAAAGTATTTTGAAACTTGTAGGAGATGGGGAACGCTTTGAATCAGTCTGAAATTAAGAAATCCGTCTGTACTTGCAAATCTCTCCAACTCCTAACCCCCCCCCCCCCTCTCTCTCATGCTGTGTGTGTGTGTGTGTGTGTGTGTGTGTGTGTGTCTGTGTGTGTGTATGTGTGATCTAAGTTTTTCATTCAAAAAGCAGCTTTTTTGTTGAATAGAAAATAACATTATCAGTAATACTTAGAGATCTTTAGGTTCTGTGATTATCTGCTAGGTATGCAGGCACCCTAAACATGTTAACAGACACATCCTGAACAAATACCAGGGTAAAAAAACTAATGGGAATCTGGACTGTGTAGGAGATAAGACACTTGTCAACACATGTCACTCCTAACAGGACTTCAGTGCAGCTGTGGTCGCTTACTTATCACAGCGGAACTTTTCCCACCAGGAATTTAGAAATATCCCAAGTATAACACAAGCACATAAAATTAAAACTGCCCATTTCATTGACTTTTCTCCCTCCCGAAAGATCGGCTTGCGTTGGCTACACCTTTTACCTTTTGTACTCGCCAAGATTCAGCAGATCTTCTTCTGGAAGGTAAGCAATCATTAATTTTTGTGAAAATTATTCAGCAGTCTCTCTCTCTCTCTCTTCTCTTTCTTTCTCTCTCTCTTTTCTTTCTTTCTCTCTCTCTTTCTCTCTCTCTGTTTCTCTCTCTCTCTCTCTCTCTCTCTCTCTCTCTCTCTCTCTCTCTCTCTCACACACACACACACACACACACACACACACACACACACACACACACACACACACACACACACACACACACACACACACACACACACACGATTAGTTTATAAGCTTTCTAAAAAAAATATGCGTTTGAGAAATTGATATTAGTATCTGTTACGTGAGCCTCGTCAGCTCAGTCATGAGCGCCGCTGCTGAGTAGAGGAGGGCGAGAGGGTAATGGGTTCGAACCCCACCCTGGTAGCTTGTTCAAATTGTCGGGTCATTACCTCGTTGTGGATAATGATAACTTAAGCCTGACTGGCAAACAATACTATCTGTTGCAACAATGCGTATAATGGATAGCAGTATCTTTAAAAACAAAACCATTCAAATGTGTCTTCATTTTCATAATGTAACTGTATCTGATCGGAACCAATATCATTTCTCTTGTAGATCAGTACCCGGTGTGAACATCATGGACCCGAGCAGTGCTGAAGACAGCGTATATCTCAATCTGGCGACATCTTTTGTCGCAGCAGCTGAGAGATCAGCGGATTACTTCAGCTCAACCGACAACGAGCAGCTGAGCAGCGTGATGGATGCATTTAATGAGTCTGATGATGAACCTCTGATTCGTGAACAAAAAAACCGCTTTCAATACGTCTGATGACGAACCCTTCATTAAGAAACTGGCTTCACATTCAGACTTCAGCACATCAGATGACGAGCCCCTCATTTCGAAGCAAGTGCCTGATGCTGCCGATGATTCTGCAGACCCAACATTTCTGCCATCAGAAGAATCCGAGACATCACAACATGAATCTGACACCGTCGACAGCAGCTTCTCAGTCGAAGAAGCCCAACGGACCAGCAGAAAACGACGTCGAAAGACCAAACGACAGAGTGATATGATGAGGGCGCAAGCTGCAAGTTTAGCACACACAAAAGAAAGAGAGAAAAATGTTGCAGTACACCAAGCCCACCTGGACAACCTCTTATCAGCCAAAGGATTGATTCAAACAGAAATATATCCTGATGGAAACTGTTTTTTTCGAAGCCTCCGCCTTCCATTTAGATGAGATATCAGGGGAGGAACTGCGGAACTGTCTGTGTGAATACCTTGAGGACAATTATGGAACTTGCGTTCCCTTCATTGCTCCAGTAGACAGAGATGATGAAAATGACATATTCATGAGGTTCCTCTCGAATGTCAGTGAACTGCGACAGCCTGGGAAGTGGAGCAATGATGCCGCAGATCTTCTGCCACGGGTGTTGGCTGACTGGTCCCAGAGAGTTGTCCGTATCTACACAAGCAATTTGTGACCCTCTCTCACAAAATCAGTCTTAACTCGCATTTTGGATGTTTTGACGTTTTGGATGTTTCTGAACACTACAATGTTTGCTGATTACTGTGATATATGACTGTATGCTGTAGTGCAAAAATTGTAGAAGTTCAGTGTTTAAAATTGGTAAAGCCTCCGGCGGCCATTTTGAGAAAACAGCCTGGGAAGTTTCTGTGTGCAGCATAATTGGGGCCAAGGGCAGACTTTTAAAATCATTTTAAACCTATTTAATGTCATATTTCATGATAAAGATTTTAACCATACGATATTTTGGTGCGTGTAGAATACATTTCTGCAAAAAAGTTAAAATGACCCAAATTGACCCCCACCACATAATATTGCGTGTAGTGCTGATCGGATCCCTGCGAGTTAAGACTGGTTTCGTGAGAGAGGGTCACATTTGTTCAAATCTGTCCTAGACTTTATGCCGTCCTGCGGTAGCACCGCTGCCATAGCTTGTCAACAGGCGGAACCAATCACACTGGCCTTTATTGCTCACGAGCCGTCTCACTACGACACTTGCCACAGACCAGCCAGAAAGCAGACGCCAGGGCCTCAGGATGACGTCTGTATTCACTCTGACTGATAGTGAGGCTGAGGACTTCCAACCCACTCACCAGTCGACGCCAGACAGCAGACGCCAGGGCCTCAGGGTGACGTCTGTATTCACTCTGACTCTGATGGTGAGACTTCACTCCAACTCTAATGGTGAGACTGAGGACGTCCAACCCACTCACCAGTCGACGCCAGACAGCAGACGCCAGGGCCTCAGGGTGACGTCTGTATTCACTCTGACTCTGATAGTGAGGCTGAGGATTTCCAACCCACTCACCAGTCGACGCCAGACAGCAGACACCAGGGCCTCAGGGTGACGTCTGTATTCACTCTGACTCTGATGGTGAGGCTGAGGACTTCCAACCCACTCACCAGTCGACGCCAAATGAAGACCACAATCTGACCGATGGGGAAAGCCTGGGGGAAGGGCTGAGTTTTCCTACCATGGACGACAGTGTGAACACCACCCCAACAAAACAGCAGTCAAAGGACAAAACAAATATCACACCCAGGAAACAAGGGTTCTTCCAAACGCCTCCTAAGAAAAATCTTTCCAGGAAGAAAAAATCTAAACCAGAAGCATGGAAACAAAACGTAAGAAAATCATTGCATTTGCAAGGGAAAGAGTATATATCTCAGGCTGGCAAGACTGTTCCTCCCAAACGTGTCCAGCAGACCGACTGTAGCAAGTGCAGATACGACTGCAATAATCGTATCTCAGAGGAGTATCGGCAAGACTTCTTTCAGACATTTTATGCCTTAGACACTTACGAACGCCAAAAAGACTTTGTTTGTGCTCATGTTAGAGAAAGAGAGACTGTCCGTATTTTGGGTGCAGACAATAAGCCAGTGCCCAAGAAACGCCAGAGATGCCGCACCTTGTTTTTTTTTATTGTTGATGGTCAAGAGCGACGTGTCTGCAAGATGTTCTTTTTGGCGACACTGGCACTTGGTGAAGCCTATGTTGACCATGCTTTAAAGAATAGCACGAACGGAGCTTTCACTGGCAAGGAACGCCGAGGAAGTGGCAAGCCATACAACAAGGCCAGTGAAGAAGCTTTTGAAGGGGTAGGAAAACACATCGAGTCCTTCCCCGCTGTAGAGTCACATTATACCAGGAAAGACTCTCAACGCAAGTATCTACAGCCCGGATTGACGGTGAAAAAGATGCACGACCTGTACATACAGCAGTGCAAAGAGGAGGGCCGCCCATCAACCAGTGTCAACAAAGAAATACAGACAGGTTTTTAACACTGAATATAACTTATCTTTTCATGCCCCCATAAAGGACCAGTGTGCGCTGTGTGCTGCTTTTTGCCATGAGGAAGACGAAAGAGCTGGTCATGGAAGATGACAAGAAGGCGTTTGAAAAACACCAGGAGAGAAAGAAGCAGGCACGCCTTGAGAAAGAGAATGACAAGGCAGAAGCCAAAGAAAATCGCCGAAAGCATGTGGTCACTGTGGATCTCCAGGCGGTCCTGCAAGCTCCTTGTGGCCTCGTCAGCCACTTATACTATAAAAGGAAACTCTCCGTGTATAACTTTACCATCTATTTACTAGCTGACGGGGAAGCCAAATGCTACACATGGGATGAGTCGGAAGGTAAAAGGGAAGCGTATGAGATCGCAACCTGCCTCTACTTTTACCTCAGCTCACTCCCAGACAGCGTTGAGGAGGTTACAATCTATTCAGACTGCTGTTCAGGCCAAAATCGGAATCAATACCTGGCAGCCGGTTTATCCCATGCTGTACAAAACATCGAAAGCATAAAGATCATAACCCACAAATACCTGGAAAGTGGGCATACGCAGATGGAATGCGACTCCATGCATGCAGCCATTACATTTGCAAAGAAAAGCACACCCATCTATATGCCCAGCGGCTGGGACATCATCCTAAGAATGGCCAGAAGGACGTGACCATATTCTGTTGTCCCAATCAAATACACAGAGATCCTTGACTTCAAAACACTAGCCGCCTCAACACTACGCAACACCAAGACTGACATCACTGGACAAAAAGTGAACTGGCTTAAAATAAAAGCATTTCACTTTGAGAAAGGCAAAGGAGATGAGATATTTTTCAAGACCTCCTTTGATCAGGTCGACTACCAGACCATCAAGGTCGCTGGAGGAAGGAAGAGAGGCCGTGCTGCCCCTATCAAAACTATACCACACCTGTACAGCCACAAACTTCCCATCTCCCAGGCCAAGAAATCTGACCTCTTTTCCCTGTGCTCGTCTGGGATCATTCCTGAGGAGCACCATGCGTTCTACAGAAGCCTTCCGGCCTCTTCAGCTACAGTAGATCGGCTCCCACAGCCTGACGTCGATGAAGTGGACACCGACTCAGAGTGAACACAAGGCCAGGACAATCAACACTTCTGGAAGATGCGAACTGCGATCATACTCTTTTTTGGCAGAGGCTCTAAGGAACCGATCCGGCGTTATCCTTGAAAAAAATGATTATCAGAACCCCTGCAAAGCGCACAGAGTTTTGCCACTTTGTTGACGTCAGGCTGTTCTGATACAACAGCAGCTCCTGAACGATAATTAACATCTCGTGGATGACTCAGTGAAACTGGTGTGCTGAAATATCGGTGTCTCTTACTGGAAAATACATGTAGTATTTTTTTTTTTTAATCAGGAAATGCATCAATCGAAAATCAAACATCAAATTACGCACTTGATATAGGCAAGGGATACCATGTTAGCATAGTATTTGAGTCCCACCTGGGTCCAGGTCAGACCCTGGTGAGACCCACATGGAACGCGTTGATCCCAACCTGTCCCCATATTTGGTCCAGGTGAGATCCATACGGATCCCACTGACTTTGTTGACCGAGTACCGAAAAGAGATTTTAAGTGTGAAATGTTTCGTGGTTGCTACTAGAAAACAAAAGCCATTTTGTGACTTATTGATACATTGATGTGTAACTTGAATAGATTGACATGTGCGACTTGGATACCGTCATGCTGCATACACGAAGACACATCAGATTGCGGCACTGGCTTTCGGTCATGGTGATGACCAAGTGAGTTTTTCTCTTTTTTTGTACTTTGTATGGAGCGTTAAATTAAAAAACTTAACTTTTCACTTGTCACAACAACCCATACTTAAGGACTGTAATATTCGGCAACCATTCTGTCGTGTCTTTTTCTCCGCCTCTCTCTTTGTTTCCTTTCCACACTATCATTTCGTGTGTGTCATTATCATTAATTCATAACGAAACACTCAACATTGCAAAGAGACCACTCTATGATTAAGTTATTGGAATACGAAGTAGAGGAAGAGCTTTTACGCCCGAACTTTATTAGCAGAGTTGAAAATAAATTTTAAAATGCGACTTTCAGACTCTACTAAGAGGTGATTCAGTCATTTTTTGTGACTTTTAAAAAAGACGTTACTGGTTGTACTGGCTTTCATTAGGTGTTGTTGGAAATTCTAGGCATGCACAGGCCTGTCTTAAGACCGCATATCCATATAATTGCTTTGCGCTGGCTGTTTATTCCAAAAAGTGCCGCCGCGACGAAACCGTAGTTCTAGTTACGAGTTTTATTTAGGAACTAGAGCTGGCCACCTGCTAACCATTCCTGCTAGCGTCTCGAGTTACGACTGAAAGACAGCCCTGTTCTGTGATGACATGCCATGTATTTGGCCTGTATAAACAGCGGAAATGCATTTACGAGGTTTATACGGACACTGTTCATTTAGAGTTTACAGTTCCTAGTACTACATAAATCCTGCATTTGCTACATATGTAATAAAGCATCAAATTATTTATAACATTAATGCTTGTGCAGTTAAACATTTACATGAAGATGCAGAGAAGACTGAGAACAAAGTTTTGGTAGACACTAAATTTTTTGGCAATAAGAAAAAGAAAATATTTAATTTTAGATGTCAAACTTTCAAAAGGCTCTCCTGTAAAGTTAGCTGAAATGGAGATACGAGGTTTATCCGGGCAACCCTCGAATCTATATTTTATGAGGTATCTTATGCTATCAATGACTGCATGTCCCCCAGAACGGAACAACCGGAAATGACGCCTAATAAGAAGTCAAAACATGTGTTCTTTCATTCATGGTGTCCCGCGACATCTGAAACGTCATAACTAACAATTGTAATATTTAGGAGATGCAACTATTATAATTTTATTGTTTTTGGTTCCCATATTGTTTCACTTGTTTTATACCTTGCTTGTGCTTAACTACTGGAAAACACCTGTTCTTGCTTTTGTGGTGAAATGATTTGGTATGACGTTTCAGATGCTACGGTGTCCCAAGTTTTGACGCAGCTCTAACCTTTCGTTTAGGTGATTTATTTTCTAAAATCACCTCAAAAAGTATATTTACTCTTTGATTGAACATTACATGTTCACAAAATGGTGCATATTACATTTAATTAGAGTGGGTGCATTGCAGGTGTCCCTATGGTGCATCTGAAACGGGTATCATAACCCCCTCAGTCGATCCTCAATTGTGTCAACACAAAACAGATTATTTATTTTGTTTTTTCAATTTGTATTTAGACTTTTGTCAGACATGTCTAAAACAGGCATTGTTTCATCTGTAGCATTTTTTTAATTTTTCATCCTATTTTCCCACTTTTGGTGCTCAGTACTGTAGATGAACTCATTTGCAATACAGTTAGCACTTGTAGTTATTGTTTTAGAATAATGACATGCACTATGTACATTAAATTTTATTGTTTTTAAGCATGCACTCAAAACTAGCTGTGCTGTTTGTGTGATGAGTTTGAGTGTATAAAGAATATGGAAAACAAACTTTGTTTACTCTTGAACATCCTTTATTGCACAATAATCCAACAATACACGGTCAAAACTGATATACAATACAACACGTACACTATCTCGTACACAACACTTAACGCTGCGTTTGGCAGGGCACCGCGAGCGGCGCACGTCATAGCTAGCAGTCGACACGAGTGAAATCCGAGAAGCAATGGTCATAAGTGCTATCGGCCTATGTACACAGAGGAACATCTGGTTCACTCTGTTACATTTTCCCTTCGGCCTTAACAATACAGTGACCTCGCTGTTTAAATACCAAAACCATCGATCCAAAAACACAAATACAAGAACACATTGGGCCCAATGATGATGTAACATCAAAACACTTTATCAAACAGTACCATCCACATGGTAAACCACAAATATAGCACTATTGACCAAGGCTCTCTTGTCTACACTATTATACTGTAGACTTGGACTCACACAGTCATTTTCAAACTAAGTTATGCATAGCAGAAAACTGACATAGGATATTATCATTTGGAAAAATACCTATGCAGCAGACAAAGTTTGAAAATGAAATCAACTGCACAGCTGTTGTGTACTAGAAAGACACAGATGTACAGATGCCTTGATTTCCAATATTCATCTAAGACATCAAAATTCAAAGCATTGTACTACTCGAAAACACAGTACCGGTGCCTTGGATTCCAATCCATGACAAATCAAAATCTGATGCACTGTACTGACTAAAAATCCAATAATTTTAAATTAACATATCACCTTAAGCAATCCTTCACCTAAGACAGTCTCTTTAAATAAAAAACAATAAGCCCAAAACAATTTACTCAATATTAATTTGTCCTATTTTCCTAACACTATTAAAGCATCCGATGCACTTGGAGGAATACTGAAGCTTGAATGTCTTGTGGGCATTTAAAGTTGCAGAGGCATACCTTTAAAGGCCCTCTGGTCACACTCAAGCTGTCAAGGTTACTAAAAGTTTTAATGGTTTCTGCCGCAAGCGTGCAGACCGACGCAGAGGTGTAGGCGTTGCAGCGTGCACCTTGTTTGGTCTGACACTCTTGGGCTTAGCACGGCATGCAGTGTCACAAGTACTGGTACTGTGAGTCTTGCACGTTTGGTAAAAAAAAAAAGTCTGCCACGCGAGCAGCTGTACTTATAGAGGCAAGCTGCCGTCTCCGCGTCAGTACAAAGTCCACGCGTCGGTGCAGAGTGCCACAGAAAATCAAAAAGGCTGCTAAATCGCAAATATCACTCTGATAGGAGAGTTATAGTTAACCGAAAGACATATGCATTACAAAAACTATTACCTGGGCCAAATCTAACCATGTTAAATACTAAGCAATGGTGTTGTATTTTGGTTACAATACACGGTCAAAACTGATATACAATACAACACGTACACTGAGCTATCGCGTACACAACACTTAACGCTGCGTTTGGCAGGGCACCGCGAGCGGCGCACATCATAGCTAGCAGTCGACACGAGTGAAATCCGAGAAGCAATGGTCATAAGTGCTATCGGCCTATGTACACAGAGGAACATCTGGTTCACTCTGTTACATTTTCCCATCGGCCTTAACAATACAGTGACCTCGCTGTTTAAATACCAAAACCATCGATCCAAAAACACAAATACAAGAACACATTGGGCCCAATGATGATGTAACATCAAAACACTTTATCAAACAGTACCATCCACATGGTAAACCACAAATATAGCACTATTGACCAAGGCTCTCTTGTCTACACTATTATACTGTAGACTTGGACTCACACAGTCATTTTCAAACTAAGTTATGCATAGCAGAAAACTGACATAGGATATTATCATTTGGAAAAATACCTATGCAGCAGACAAAGTTTGAAAATGAAATCAACTGCACAGCTGTTGTGTACTAGAAAGACACAGATGTACAGATGCCTTGATTTCCAATATTCATCTAAGACATCAAAATTCAAAGCATTGTACTACTCGAAAACACAGTACCGGTGCCTTGGATTCCAATCCATGACAAATCAAAATCTGATGCACTGTACTGACTAAAAATCCAATAATTTTAAATTAACCTATCACCTTAAGCAATCCTTCACCTAAGACAGTCTCTTTAAATAAAAAACAATAAGCCCAAAACAATTTACTCAATATTAATTTGTCCTATTTTCCTAACACTATTAAAGCATCCGATGCACTTGGAGGAATACTGAAGCTTGAATGTCTTGTGGGCATTTAAAGTTGCAGAGGCATACCTTTAAAGGCCCACTGGTCACACTCAAGCTGTCAAGGTTACTAAAAGTTTTAATGGTTTCTGCCGCAAGCGTGCAGACCGACGCAGAGGTGTAGGCGTTGCAGCGTGCACCTTGTTTGGTCTGACACTCTTGGGCTTAGCACGGCATGCAGTGTCACAAGTACTGGTACTGTGAGTCTTGCACGTTTGGTAAAAAAAAAAAAGTCTGCCACGCGAGCAGCTGTACTTATAGAGGCAAGCTGCCGTCTCCGCGTCAGTACAAAGTCCACGCGTCGGTGCAGAGTGCCACAGAAAATCAAAAAGGCTGCTAAATCGCAAATATCACTCTGATAGGTTAGTTATAGTTAACCGAAAGACATATGCATTACAAAAACTATTACCTGGGCCAAATCTAACCATGTTAAATACTAAGCAATGGTGTTGTATTTTGGTTACAATACACGGTCAAAACTGATATACAATACAACACGTACACTGAGCTATCGCGTACACAACACTTAACGCTGCGTTTGGCAGGGCACCGCGAGCGGCGCACGTCATAGCTAGCAGTCGACACGAGTGAAATCCGAGAAGCAATGGTCATAAGTGCTATCGGCCTATGTACACAGAGGAACATCTGGTTCACTCTGTTACATTTTCCCATCGGCCTTAACAATACAGTGACCTCGCTGTTTAAATACCAAAACCATCGCGTACACAACACTTAACGCTGCGTTTGGCAGGGCACCGCGAGCGGCGCACGTCATAGCTAGCAGTCGACACGAGTGAAATCCGAGAAGCAATGGTCATAAGTGCTATCGGCCTATGTACACAGAGGAACATCGGGTTCACTCTGTTACACATGCACCAACACATGAGCAGAATTTGGAAAACTATGATAAATGTATAACAAATTTTAATTTGTGTCACCGTAAAGTGCGGATTCTTAGTAACTGTTTCAAAAACCAAAAAGCAAATTTAACCTGGTATACGCAATCTGACTTCCATTCCAAATTCTGTATACTGACTAAAGTTTCAGGTTAGTGCTGAAAAAGTAAGACAAGAGCAGAGGCTTTTCAGTGCAAGATACCAACATGCCAAAAAACAAAAGACAACTTCATTTACTCTTTAGCACCCAGCTGCTTAACAAATATTCATAAAATATAGTAGTTATAATGATTTAACACCAAGCAGGTGACAGAAGCTACACCATGGCAGTATTATGTCCATTATCACAGTTGTTGCTTGTTTACACGCAGGACTTGTGAAACCAGAAACATAAACAGTTCATCAGCCAGTGGCATGACCCTTGATCTGTTCGTCACTGCTACATCCTCTGTAACATATTTATAATATGGCTGCCTCATACTTGCTGCACTTGTCTCAATGTAGTCAAAGAGTACTTTAAAAGTTGTGTATCAAATAGGTAGTCATCACTGGAAAATCGACTGATCCCCAAACCGCTCCAACTGTAGTCGCGTCACCTGGGCCTGGGCTGCAAGAAGCTGCTGCTGTAGCTCCGTGATGCAGTCATTTAGGAGGCTCAAATCTTTCTCCGCAGGAAGCACGCAAAGATCAGCTGGTAGTGGTTGAACATTCATCCTGTGGTGCAGATGCAGCTGCTACTGGGCGAGTGCTGTGGTCTTCAAGTACATCACTGCTGCTGGATCCACTGTTATCCTTGAAATCTGGTCTTGCCTTCAGCTTCCTGGAAAAAAGGGTGCATAATAATAAATCACGGCTGTTTCAGTCTGGCCACTTAGTTTTTTCCAGGCAAGCCGAGAAACTGGGTCACAAGTCGTGCGCACGGGCTGCAAGTGGCCACTTCTAGCGCTGGGCCAAACAGCCGTGAAATATATAGTGCAAAATACCTGCAGTGCAGGCTTTTAAGTCCTGTACAGTCTGAGACAAAATAACCAAACTGGACAAAACTCATCAGACAGCAGCAAAAAAATCTACACATGACAAAATACAGATTCAAAATTGACAGCACCTGAACACATCCAATCCTCGAAAAACCAGCCATCGTGACCATATGAACGGGCAGGGGGATCTTCATACTGTTACAGTGAGACAGTTAAGAGACTGGAATGTGGCGAAACATAGTGGTATGACTGGAAAAGATGTGTTTTTGAGCTGATGTAGCACCATTAGTGCTGCATACCCACAACCCCCTTCTCTCCATGCCAGTAAAGCAACTTTGCCTGGACTGCAGCTTATGATAGTAAAATAGTATTGGAAGACATTTTAACTGTAAACCACACAGTTTCCTGACATCAACATATTCCTGTATTTATGTGAAGACTGTGCTACTGAATCATGAAATGTGAACTGTCAGTCTGAAACATGTACTTACTTATTGGCACGTTTTAGCGGCGACAGAACTGGATGCTTCACTGGTGGTTTTCGGGTTTGAGTCTGTTTCCACACGCTTGGAACGGCATCAGGTTTTAACTTTCTTTTAAGCAGTGTCCACACATAATCAGTTGGAACTGGAAGAAAATGGAGACAACACACAACTGTGTGCTGTGTGATCTGGGGAAGAAAAATTTCATAGTTATAAATACTACCACTCAAAGTTCAACGCTGGACACTAGCCTCTGAATTCTCTTGTACAAAACGAAAGACTCGTTCCAGCGTGTTTTGAACCCATTGTACGTACTCTATGGGACATTCAGACGCATCTCTACTAGGGAACACACCAAGTTCGACTGTCAATGGGAGATTGACTTCTCTACCAAAAACAATTAAATTGGGCGTACACCCGGTTGAATGGTGGACAGAAGCTCTATATGCCATCATGATCAGGTCGAGGTGATCGCTCCAATCATCACGGTTCTCGTTTACATATGCTGAGAGCATCTGTTGGATGGTATATATATAGAGCTTCTGTCCACCATTCAGTTCAGTTTTAGTTCAGTTCTAATTCACCTAAATAGGGCTTAGGCTGTGTTAGGATGACGCGTAGGTTTTATTGGTAAGTGCGTATAGGTGTTAGGCCTAGGAGCTAGGTTCGCTAGGAATCGTATTCATTCATTCATTCAGCTTTCTGTAGACACTAGACATGCTTAGGAAAATGAAGATGAGCAATGCATGCAACGGACTAGAAGACAGGCAACCGGCGCCCAGTTTACCGTGAAGACAACGTAAATCGGTTGCAAATGAAACGTCTTTCAACTGTTCTAACTCATGCAAAGTACTTTTGCGAAAATTATGGTTCAGGCCAGCGATCATCGTATACAGCCACTACGCTATGCACTACTCAAAATGTCAGATAGATTTACCTTGCGATCTCAGTGGGTCCTGAAATGGGATGATGCGTCATTGGTAAAATCCAGTGTTATACCTGTAGCCATTGTATACATAGCCTCGCTTAAACAGAGCTGGGCACGGAGTTTAGTATTTGGCATCATTTATATTTGTTTCTCTTCTTCTTTTAATTTTGTACTGTGGTAATTGTGTAAAAAGAGATAAATTACAATCAAGAGCTGCACTGAGCATGGATGAGACTTAGTCGCACTTTTAGTTTCGTATCAAGACGAAAGCTCCTCTGTTGGTCACGGTATACATTTAAATTGGGAAGTTCAGGCAGTAAGAGGTCCCGTGTTTTTAAAAATAATTTTTGCCTTGTTTGAAAATTTGCAGTTGGGCTGAATGTGGGAATTTGCTGGAAATTTGTGGTTAGCTGAGAGGAGACATGTTTGGTGCTTTGATTCATACCATCCTGAGCTTATCCAGTGGACATTTGTGGGCCTATGTTGAGTTGCCTTTGGCGTAGTGATTTGAGGGGCACGCTGATTTCAGCTGTGCTTGGGTGTGGGGTTGGTAAGGAACCAGTTTCATAGCCAAGAAATGAGACGGGTCATGTGCTTTTTTTTTTGGTATTTTATGCATGGCAAATGTGCAGCTGGTGGGCGGTAGTGCTTTTTAGGGAATTGAACAATTAGGGGATGACTGGGATTGACTAAGGCTAAGAGACTGGACAGTACGGAAACACCACTGTGGTCCGTGGCCTGTTCCACCGAAGCCATACAGTATAGGTCAGTGGTTGTAGACCAGGGGAAGTAACCTGTCGAAAAATTTTTGGTATCTGAGAACATTGTTTTTTTCCCTTTATTTTCATCGCCTGAATCAGATTGAGTGAAAAAAACCTTGGGTTGGATAAGGGAACTTTTCAATGTCCCCATATCCAGAGCATGTTCCCAGATTCACGCTCATAGGCATGCGATTGTCCCCAGATACCATACATTATAAGAGTATATATATATATATATATATATATATATATATATATATATATATATATATATATATATATATATATATATATATATATATATATATATATATATATATATATATATATATATATGTAGTAGTAATAGCTTTTGATCACTTTATACTCGACACAGCTGTAGTTTACAAGAACAACTTTACCTACATATTTCACCTGTAGAAAAGCTCAAGGTCATCATAGGTCGATGTCTTTGTAAAGATTAGTCATTTTTCGCACACAAATGTTTTAAAAGTTAACTTTGGGCGCAAAAGTTTAAAGTTACCTAAGTATGCATTTTATACCACGAATACTATTGCGAATGACCTCTCTTTAATGTAGAGGGTAGTTTTAAAAAAAGAATATGTGGGAGATTCCGTGCACCTTTTGTGGGAACTTTTCCTGTCGGCGGAGTAACAGTTGCTCGGAAGGTGAAGAGGATGAAGACTTACAAATGCGCCACTTGTTGAATATCAAACTAGGGGCGCGTGGTGCTGATGTTAGTGCGGGTGGGAGGTCGCGGGAAGGGGGAGAGAGGTCTCCAAACCTTTTCAGCAATGGCCGAAAAATCACACGGCGTACCGTTTACAATTTCCAAGAAGAGGCGCGGGGGTGGGAGTGGGGGGTTGGGGGGGGGGGGGTTGTTGGGGTGGGCGGGAGTTCCAAACTCCCAAAAATGGAAAATTACACATTAAAAAATATCCTTGGGAGCCGTGCATCTTGGAACACCCCTCTCCCCCTGAATTTGCTTCTGAATATGTACTTAAACCTGTGTCGATAATGCTAGCTTTTATCAAGTTTTAAATCTTAAGTGGAAAAACTAAACGCAGTAGCTTGTATTCCCCCATACATAGAACAATTTCAACACACTTGCTTTCCATACCTGCCCTTTGACCTTTGGAAGGAGCCAATAAATTAATATGCATTGACAGTGTAACCCCATGTTTACTGGGGTCTTAATGCAAAGGTCACATACGAACTACCTGTAATAGCAACAAACCTAAAATAAAAGTCTTCTTACTTCCCGTGACCTTTGACCTTAACGCGAGGTTAACTTAGGAGAGCTGCAAACAAGAGTTGTATCATCAGTTTTCTTTTTGGCAAGTTTTAAAATAAGCGTATAACTCGTTTCTTAAAAAAAATCGACCGTTTATTGACCTTTGTAACCTTGACCTTTAATGGAGGTCAGCGCAAGTGACAAAGCTATTTTCAAATAGGATGACTGTGCCAAATTAGATGTCTGTAGCCCTGATGGGCTCTCAGAAATTCAAAATGATAAAAACTGTCACAATTGGATATACATAGGATGATGTATGGATGGTCCAATAGTGGACCAGTGGCGGATGACTCATTATATTTAACTCACTTTCAATGTTAAATGAGCCCATAATGTGTGCTAACCATCTCTCATACCTTACTTTTCCAACAAAATGTAAGTGAAACTTGTAAAAAGGACATATTCACACTGTTCATAATAGGAGACCTAGTGTTTCATATTAGGCAAATGGTGCCTAATATGAAACAATTTGTCACTTTGTTCAAACTGGAACTGCTTCTGCATCGATTCGAGTTTTGACATTTGGCTTTGTCCTAAGATGCATCAATATAATCTCTATCAAACCCTGGTTTTGGATTGATTCTACCTTTCTTTGGACGGTCGCGCGGGACGTTTTTGCTTCAGTGTTTCATACTAGGTCTCCTCCCCTATCTCTTTTACAAATAGAGTAATAAAATACGGGGGGAAAAGTCCATGGAATTATGTTTGATTCCTGTACAAACGAAATAACAATCGTCATTTTGCTTTCAAACGTCCCAAATGTCATGTTTAAAGGTGTACACACTTTCTACAACACATTATTTACGTCATTTAGAAAATAAAATTGGATAACTGTGAGTGGAACAGACGAAATGAAATCCGATGTGTTGGTCGTAGTTTCGCTAAAAAGTTTCATTTCTTTGTTTGAACAGTTTGTTAACACGCCAACGCCAAAACGGTGCATCGACTAATGTGCGCCGATAATAATTATTGCTCTTTTAAATCTATATAGTATTTGTTTGCCACAGAAAACACACATAACAGTTACAAATATACATACTGATGATCCAGGAGTGAGTCGCCCTTTCCAAGTGATGACTTTGCGTGAACGGTCTTGTATTTGTAGTTGTATTAACACTCTTTACTGTCAAATGAAACACTGAAAAAGGTTAACGCTTAAAATAACATGACGACATGACGTCCATTCTATCAAATGAAAGTTATGGTAACGAGTTAAAGGGTAAAGACAACAACTGGTAGAACACACACAAAACAAGCAACTATTATGGCGCTGTGATATCATAGTCAGTGAGTATATCAGTCACAAAACTACCTTAAGTTCGCATTCCAAAGGGAATTACTCAATGCTGGGCATACAAACAGTTACACACCCTGGATCTAACTGTCTGTATGTCCCTTTGGTAGGTAATAATAATAATAATAATAAGCGCATTAAATAGGCGCTTTATCCCAATTGAAAATCGGCTCAAAGCGCCGCCGCGAACTGAACCCAACAAGCACGCTCACGTGAATCACGCGCATTCACTCACACACTGTACATAAACACAGAACATTCACGTGGTGCTAAGGGCAAGCTCAAGCGAGCTACTGTAGTTTTTGGAAATTCAAAATCGTTTGTATTTGAAATTTGATTAAGTGGGCTGAAACTGATACCAAAGTGGAGGGGGAGGAAGAGCCGGAGTACCCGGAGAAAGAACCCCCGTGTACTGTTCTACCAGCGCTAGACTCACCTGTCTGGTTTGTGAGCACCTTGAAGGCCCACTACTGCCATAACTGTTCAAAGATACACTTCTGTAACAGTTGGTTACAAAACGCTACACACAGGTCTAGTTTTGGTTCATTTAGACACATGACAATCCAGTTCAACAAACATTCATCTTTATATCAAGTAATGTGACACTAACTCCACACCGTTCTATAAATACAACGCTATCAGTACCAGAAACAGCTAAAAATAGATTGACACGCTACCGGCAGCACAATAATAAATAAATGCGATTACGCGTGTGCTTTTGCTGCGTGTCACAAAGGCTGTTGTAGCTCATTACGTGTGTCGACAAAGCATAACAAACACAAATGTGCTGAAATGTGTCTTCACATTTACACGTAATGGAACTTTAAGTTCGATCTGATCATGATTTAAATAAAACTAATTTATGTCAGAAATACGATAAGTTACACATTGTCTAGCGGTCAGCATTATCTCATGTGTGTGTGTGTGTGTGTGTGTGTGTGTGTGTGTGTGCGTGCGTGCGTGTGTGTGTGTGTGTGTGTGTGTGTGTGTGTGTGTGTGTGTGTAATGGTGTGTGTGTGTGTGTGTGTGTCTGTGTCTGTGTCTGTGTGTGTGTGTGTGTGTGTGTGTGTGTGTGTGTGTGTGTGTGTGTGTGTGTGTGTGTGTGTCTGAAGGAAAAAAAAAATCCTGAAACACATATTGTAGTTATACGAATATTGTTTCACAGCTCAGACAAAGAAGAACCCAGAGAAGACAGAAACACGTTCAGAAAAGAGAATAACAACACAAACTGGAAACTATATTGTTTAAGTGTGTTTCTTTCTTTGTTGGGTTCATCTCTGCATTGTACACGCAATCAACGTTTTGGTGTGGACTGCACAGTGCAGAAAGCTTTTCCTCTTGCAGCCTGCGCAATGCATTGTTGTATGACAATACATCAATGTGTCAGTGTGATGTCATAATAATAAGCTACAGTATCAAACACTCTATTCTGATCGTAAACTCAACAAATAAATTACGATACAAATATTCTGAAACTTGGAAACTGCAATTTAAAAAAAAAAAAAAAAAACCAAACACACACACACACAAACAAATAACCTAAATGTTTTCTGGTCTCTGATTCTGGACCTTACAACTATTTAACTTTAAAGTCATAAATCACCGACCAGTAAATGTGTGCTGATATAATTTGTCATTTTGGATTTACGGCTCTAAAGCTGTAGGGTGCAAAATCATAGATCAGAACTCAAATGTGAATAATGATTTTTTTTTAAAAAAAAGGCAACATATCGTGATACTACTTTATTAATATATCCCTTTGGAGGTTAATCGATAGAAAGATTTTTTTAAATTTACAGACTAATCTGTGTGATAACACTTGAGAAATTGCAAATAAAAAAAAAGTGTTTAAAAATGATTTATATTATGTTTATGGATACTAGCAATATCTGACAAATTACTAATGATAAGGAAATAGTAATTTATGGGATATTAATTGTTTATTTTTGTTATAAAGTATCAGAAAGAAAGTATTTCAATGAATAAAGGATTTTTGAAAAATGAAAAAAAAATGCATTGCTTTCAGTCACTTTCTTAGCGCCCCCTCTCTTTCCCATCTCTTTTTTTTGTGTGTGTGTGCTTTGGCCACAGTAGATCTACGATCACTGGTCGATCATGCACATTTCTCTCCCCTGACAGTGCTATAACCTCCTTTACTTTGTAACCTTCCAGTGTTGATCTTTATTTTTCTCTGTTGTTTTCTTAACTGTTGTCACTTTTACAAAAGGAAGTTGCAAAGTGGACTCAGACGTGGATGCATTTTGAGAATTTTCCTTTCTTCATCTCATAACGTGTGTGTATATTTCTGTGTTTGTCGAAAAAAGGACGGTCACCGCAGGATTTGTGCGCAAAATACATCATACATTTAAAGGCTATTTAGTGTGTGACAAGCGTCCTCGGAGAGCAGTCGCTCTCTCAGTTTGTCTCCTGCAACATTATTCAAACATAAAACATTAACCCCTTCATTGCCAGTGGACACAGATTGTAACCGCAAGAGACATAGATCATCATGAGCCACCACAGTTGCGGAGGCTCATGAAAATCTATGCCTCTTGCAGTTGTTTCTAAAACGTTGGTAATTTTACGCCACGGAGCCCCAGTCGCCTAAAGAGCGTGGTATCAAACTGGCCATGATTGCTAAATCTGAACGATCAACTACATTTGAGGGTGTCGCTGAGGTCGACGTGTCACAGCAAACAATATGCGTGCAGTCTGCATCCATGATCATTCTGTTTCCATGCTTATTTTAGTTGTTGCTCCAAACACACGTAGTGGGCAGATAACGAAAATGCCGATTATTACAAAACAATAATGTATGATCATATAATAATGTGTATGAGTCCATGCAAGCGACCACGATTAAAGGCAATCATAACTGTTTGGTGAGACCTCCAGGAATTTAGGAGCCATCCCTGATCGGTATTCTTTTAACCCATTTAATTTTAGCCCTAACAAACTACAGCAAGATATGGATCTGTTGTGATCGTTCAAGATTGGTACAGGAATAGCTTGGCGCCTGGAGACGCCAAACTATTCTAATACCATCCTTGAAATACCATGGTCGTTCTATCTCCTGAACGTTCAATACAACTTATAAAACTGGGAATTTTGAAATAGGTCCCTTCAATAGGGACACACATTTGAAAACCACGCTTTAAAAAACTGCTCCTAATACACTGTGCACGTCGAAATCCCAAATCTCGGTGTTTTCTCCCGAGCGGAATACATTACAGTTTCCAAGACAGACTGACCGTCATAATTTCAGGAGTGGTGTCAGAACAGATTGGTGTCTAAAAGTGTTAAGCCACTTTAGCGCCACACTGGAACTATTGTGTCGGTCTATGTTTGCTAGCTCAACAAGTTAGGGAGCTGTCATCTTTTGCCACCGCCTGGTTGATACACAAGGTTGGTTGATTGGCCGGTTTGTTGACTGGCCGGTGATTGGTTGTTTGGATGGTAGAAATTAATATTACCTACGTGATTTTTTTCATAGTGCTCACCGGTTTTTTTTAAAGTCCCTTCTATTTATAGAAAGGACCTTTTAGAACGGGTCGCGGTGGGGCGAATTTAATAGGATGTCCATGATGTCAAAGGCGGGAAAGCTAAAATTCTAACAATTGAAGTAACAAGATCAAAATTACGTCATGTCTAGTTACGCTAACCTCGCTGCTGAACGTACATTTGGCGCGAAGCGCCGTATGTGCGTATGTGTGTGCGTATGTATGTAAACAAGATAATCTCCGATATTTATGTACACACAAGCTTGAAACTTGGCAAAATAATTTCCTAAAGGTTTGGCTAAGAGACCATCCGAGGATATTGTAATTAAATGTGTCATTTAAGGCATAAATAAACCGTTTATAGGAAGTCGGTTGACCCAGATTAGAGTCTGTAATTTTTGTCATATTTACTTGAACTTTTGCATATAGCTAGTGTAACCGGATAGATAGCCAGGCCACATAAGCGTGTAACGGAGGAGTCAACAAAGAGGTCGCTATGACATTTGTTTATTGTACCAAGTACTAAGCAGTGCAGAGGCAAGATTCAGCACAGGAGTCCCTCACATGTTCAGTCTTACAAGGATGCAGTTTAAGGTTTGCTCAGAAAAAAAATGAAGGTTCACATGGCCCAAGTGATCAAAAGACCGGCTCAGAGGTGAATGCAGCCAGTGTAAAACTACTACTGAACACAAAATTGACAAAGAGGCCAAGGTTCAAACTCATTTGCAGTTAGTTAAAGAACTGATCAGTGATTGGTCATATTAAAGTGGTCCTTGGTGGTAAAAATAGAAACAAGGGCGACAATCAGGGCCGGTGTAAGAGTTACACTGCTACTAATTGATGACAGGTGAACAGTAGAGAGAATGGTGACACAGAGAAGAGAAAGAACAGAGCACAATTGTGCAGACTAGGCAGGGAGTGGGGGGGGGGGGGGGGATAGAAGAAAGTAAGTACACACAGAGAGTCAAGGTAGCAAAATGACAATATGAACAAAAAACAAAGCAAAACATATAAACATATAAAACGGTAACCAGGGGGTGACCCGGTTACATATCTGCCCGCTGAATCGCTACCCAGCGTCCTCGCTGGTCTGGTACCACCTGAGAAGGGGTGGGGGGAGGGGGTGGGAGGGCGGGGGGGGGGGGGGGGGGTGGGGGGAAGGGTGAATGGAAAATGTAACATACATGTCACAATAAATCGTACAGTACACCTGTGCCGAGGCACACACAGTAAATCCAACAAAACCATCCAAAACGCAAAAGAACGGAACCCACACAAAAATTATACATGAATTGCTCAAACACCAAAACGCACAGTACATACCAACATCAGAAGCTGTGCACTGGAGGAAGACTGGAAAGCCATCATCACAAACTATGATCCACTGAATTCTCGCTGAAGTGTTAGAGAGGAAAATATCAAACATGGTTATATCTAGGTGGTCAAAGCTGCACAGACAAACTGGACCTATTACGGTGCCCAGAACTCAAAGTGACCGCAACCTGAAAAACAAATTAAACTCACATGCACTTGCAAGTCTGCTGGTGGCCCGACTCGTAATACAAAAAAGGTCTCTGGGTGGACAGTTTGGTGGCATACGGAGAGCATCGACAGGTGTTACCTCCACTGACATGGCGGTTTAGAATACGATTTAGAGGATGGCCCCAGGGCTGGAGTAGCATCGGCAGGAGGGGTGGGGGTGGGGGTGGGGGGGGGGGGGGGTGGATAGAAGAAAAGTAAGTGCATACAGAGAGTCAAAGTAACAAAGTGAAAATATAAACAAACAAAAATAAAAAATAAACATACAAAACGGTAACCAGGGGATGACCCGGTTACACTAGTTTGGAGAAAGACATTGGATGAGTTCGTTAGCCAGCTGTGTATCCTTTCAACTTCTTTAGTAAAAAATAAATTTTTTTGAGAAAAGAATTAAAACAGTAAAAAACCTTCACTTCTAGACAAAGTCAGATAGTGCCGGTGACGTAAAAAAGAAGCAACTCCGTCACCACGCAGACATACTCTAAATATGACGTAATTCTCTCTCTCTCTCTCTCTCTCTCTCTCTCTCTCTCTCTCTCTCTCTCTCTCTCTCTCTCTCTCTCTCTCTCTCTCTCGCTCGCTCTTTCTCTTCTCACACAATTAAGCACATCTCCAACAGGCATAGATCCGTTGTTGCCCGGAGGGCGCATGAACATCTTAGCCTCTTGAGAATGTTTGGAGCGCGCGCATGCTCTCAAACATACGCACTCGCATACACACACATCGACCCGCTTTCAGAAGAGCATGCAGGTGTACTTAGTATAGCATGTAGCTAGGTAAAGTCAACCTGATTTCACACAAATTATAGCAAGACTAAAATTGTACCGTGAAATTCTAGTTTTGTCAACATTTGCGCAAGTCTTGAAGCGAAAGCAAAACTCATATCACGTTAAAAATAAAATTACGTAAAAAAAGAAAAAAATAATAATAAAATAACTTCATGTCAAATAACGTTTGACAAACCAATGACGCATGTGATGAAGCTCTATGCTCGTACATAGTGCTCGCACATTAGGTTAAATACGGTACGGTTTTTGTTAATGGTTTGTGTTGTGCCGATAGTCCGATAGTCCGTGAGGCCCGTTGTCTACGTGAAATCTTTAAGACATGGTTAACACGAGAGTTTTAGTGAGTTCTGTTATAGTGAGTTCTAGGCGGAAGCTGTCTGGCAGAGCAGTGAACACGTTAGTACGGGCTTTCTTGTTGTATAAAACGGATGTGTTTGAGATACCTAGCCCGTATTCCAAGACTCTGAAACCTAGAATTCAGGTATGTTTCTATATATGTAGTATTGATAGTTGCTTAGTTAAAGACAGTATGCGTTGCTAAGAGTAATTTGCTTGTATAGTGTTGACCGGTTTGGTTCAGTTATGTTGGTTTAGAATTCAGTGAAGTAACCGGTGTTTTGGTTTACAGTTATTTACCGAGACGGATAACTAAAGGAATGGGAGTTAGTTCATGTACCGAGATGGATAATTAAAGGAATGTAAGGTGTGTATGCCTAAGTCGCTAGGAAGGTAGTACGTGGTTGGTTAAGCATAGTTTTTTCCAGTGTATAGAATAATGTATAGTCTGTTTCAAGATAGTGACAGAGATATGGGGGGGGGGGGGGGGGTGTAATGAAAGTAGTTCGGTTATGAAGCACGTGTGTGTGAATGAACGTGTGAGTTGTTTGTAACGGCCAGGTTACGTAATGTTTCTCATGTCATCCAATATGTTGTGTGTTTAGCAAGCGTTACCTTTTGGATCCTTGTTGTTGTGTTTAGAGTGCTTGTAAAGAGGGAACGACGGACGCCGAGACGTCAGTCACCAGACCTAACGTGAGGTCATCATCCCTCCAGCTCTTCACTCAGGGAGTGAAGCGATCGGGACCGAGATACCCGAGTCAAAGCGAGAACTGCGCTACGGTACGAGTACGAGGACGTCCGTGATAAAGAGACAGGACGACAGGAAAGAGCGTACAACGGAGAACTTGCACGCCTAGACGTGAGAAGGACCAACGTAACCAGGCGATAACATCAAACAGGTTGGAGACAGTGAGAAACTAATACCTAGCCTGGCAAGGAGATAGTGTGTGATGTGTATGTAATGTGGATGCTGGGTGTGGGGAAATGTGTATAGTTTGATAATCATTTAAGCGTTTCTTTTCTTTTATATTGTATAAAGTTACTTTAGAAAGGGAGCCCGTCGGGGGTTCTTTCTCCGGGTACTCCGGTTCTTCCACCCCCCCCCCACCCCCCACACTTTGGTACCGGTCTCAGGCCACTTTACAAATTTCAAATACAAGCGATCAAAAATCTCTGTAACTTCAGTAGCTGACTGGCCCTTCGTTTGTCTTGTACTGTGTTTGTCTTAAATGGCGTAAATCCGTGTCTGTTTCGTGAGTGTGTGTGTTGGGTTTCAGGCGCGGCGCTTTGAGTCGATTTCCCCAAAATTGAGATAAAGCGCCTATATAATAACGGTATTATTATTTATTATTTATGTTGACGGGGAAGTGGCGCAGTGGTTAAGGCGTCTGCCTCCAATGCCAAAGGTGCGAGGTTCGATACCGGGTTCCGGCGTTGGATTTTTCTCCTCTGGTAAGTGCCACCGTCTGGGTAGTGGGCAGATGTTCACATCTGCACGGGACATAGACGACCCCGGGCCCCACGAGTCCCCTGCTGCCTTGCAGGCTTGGCCGCTTGGCTGCGGAAAGGCTAAGGGAGGAAACCCCTGAAATCAAAGCCCCCGTGTCTCCGGGGAAGGCTTTTGAGCCAGAGACTAAGACAAGGACAGTCTGATATAAAACCTACGACCCGAGGACCTCGATGCCACCGTCCCAGCTTGCTAGGCCATGGCAAACGAACCAAGGGTTTAAAGGGTGGGGCCAGTACTGCGCACACTGCACTCCACCAAAAAGCTCCACCGCGCAGGCTTTAGGAAACGCCCACGGACTATGACACTGAACTTTCCAAGTCCTGTAGCGATGGGCAAGGGGCAAAACGGCAGGTGAAAGATGTCACTGGAAGCCGCAGTCTCAAACCTGCATGCAGGCGGTTCAGGATATTGGTCGCCTGATGTTGACCTGGGGATGACAACGTCACTCGGCACACCCTGAACGACCAAGCAGCCTTCTCTAGGGACAGCACTGCTTGCTCCACACGGAGAGGGGCCTAGAAAAGGTGGCCTAACCAAAGCTTATCCCCTCGTAACCCAGTTGGCTAGCCGCGGTCAACGGGCATCTTCTCATGCGGTCAGAAAACAAGAAAAAACAATGGATCTACTTTCATGACGACCACGACCGGACTCAACGTAGCATGCTGGAACATCCGAACTATGCTCGACACAGCAGACAGCGGACGCCCTGAACGTCGCTCCGCCCTCATTGCCCATGAATTGCGGAGGTTAAACATCGACATCGCCGCGCTCAGCGAAGTACGCCTCCCGGAGGAAGGCAGCCTCCAAGAACTTGGCGCTGGCTACACCCTCTACTGGTCAGGCAGGCCTGCATCAGAAAGACGGCTCTCAGGCGTGGGCTTCATGGTGAAGACCCACATTGCGACTAAGTTGGAAAACCTACCAACGGGTCACTCCGACCGCATCATGTCCATGCGCCTCCCACTGAGACACCAGCAATACGTCACCCTTCTCAGTGTGTACTCCCCAACCCTCCTGGCAGAGCCTGCAGAAAAAGACAAGTTCTACTCTGACCTGCGCAGCCTCCTGCAGAGCACCCCTGCAGACGACAAAGTCATCATCCTTGGCGACTTCAACGCCAGAGTGGGCCAAGACTCAGAAGCCTGGAAAGGAGTCCTCGGCAAGCATGGCGTTGGGAACTGCAATGACAATGGTCGCCTACTGTTGGAGCTCTGTGCAGAGCAGCAACTTGTCATCACCAACACAACTTTCCAGCAAAAGGACAGTCGAAAGACCACCTGGATGCATCCTCGCTCCAAGCACTGGCACCTTATCGACTATGTCCTAGTGCGTCAGAGGGACCGCAGTGACGTCCTCCTCACCAGAGTGATGCCCAGCGCAGAGTGCCACACTGACCACCGCCTTGTTCGCTGCAAACTAAGGCTCCGCCTCAAGCTGAAACCCAAGAAATGGGGCCCCCCCAAGAAAAAGCTTGATGTTGCCAGCCTTCAGCGTGACGACAAGAAAGCTGCCCTTCAGGCCGATTTACAGCGCATGCTCAAAGACACAGTTGATCCAGCAGACTTCTCCCCTGAAACACTCTGGGAACAACTGAAAACTGCTATTGTAAAATCTTCTGTGGAAGTCTTGGGCTTTGCTAGAAAGAGGAACAAAGACTGGTTTGACGAAAACGACGTAGAGATCCAGGAACTTCTAGCAAAAAAAAAGAGCCGCCCACCAGGCCCACCTAGCCCAGCCTTCCTGCCCTGTGAAGAAGTCTGCCTTCCGCCTCATCTGCAGCAGTCTCCAGCTCAAGCTTAGAGAGCTCCAGAACGAGTGGTGGTCCAGACTCGCACAGAGGACCCAGCTCTGTGCTGACAACGGTGACTACAGGGGCTTCTACGAAGCACTGAAAGCAGTGTATGGCCCTAGGCACCTGGTACAAAGTCCCCTGCGAAGCGCTGATGGACAGGCACTCCTCACAGATAATACCTCCATCTTGAACCGCTGGTCGGAATACTTTCAGGACCTCTTCGGCGCTGAGCGCACTGTTCAAGAAACAGTCATCCTCCAAATCCCACACCTTCCACTAAAGGTTGAATTGGACGAACCGCCCACCGCCGAAGAGACCCTCACAGCCATCCACCAGCTCAAGAGTGGCAAAGCAGCAGGCATTGACGGAATCCCGCCAGAGATCTGGAAACATGGAGGCCCAGCACTGCACAACAAGCTCCACGACCTCTTTCTCTGCTGCTGGGAAAAAGGAACACTACCAAAGGATCTCCGTGATGCAGTCATCATCACCCTGTACAAGAACAAAGGAGAGAAGTCTGCCTGCTCTAATTATCGTGGAATTACCCTGCTGTCCATTGCCGGGAAAATTCTCGCAAGGTTGCTCCTGAATCGGCTGGTACCTGCCATCGCTGAGGACCACCTCCCAGAGGGCCAGTGTGGCTTCAGAGCCAACAGGAGTACCACCGACATGGTCTTTGTGCTGAGACAGATTCAGGAGAAGTGTCGCGAGCAGAACAAAGGGCTGTACGTAACGTTTGTCGACCTAACAAAAGCGTTTGACACTGTGAGCAGGCAAGGTATGTGGCAGATCCTGGAGCGACTAGGTTGTCCCCCAAAGTTCCTCAACATGATCGTCCAGCTCCACGAGGACCAGCAAGGCCAGGTCAGACTAAACAGTGACCTCTCAGAACCATTCCCCATTTGCAATGGCGTGAAGCAAGGCTGCGTGCTGGCACCGACCCTCTTCACCATCTTCTTCAGCATGATGTTGAAGCAGGCCACAGTGGACCTCGACGATGACGACGCAGTGTACATCAGGTATCGTCTCGATGGCAGCCTGTTCAACCTCAGACGACTGCAGGCCCACACGAAAACCCTAGACCAACTGATTCGTGAGCTGCTCTTTGCTGATGACGCTGCCCTCGTTGCACACACAGAGAGAGCCTTGCAGCGCATTACGTCCTGCTTCGCAGATGCCGCCCAGCTCTTTGGACTTGAGGTCAGTCTGAAAAAGACAGAGGTCCTTCATCAGCCGGCACCCAAGGAAGAGCATCGCCCTCTCCACATCACCATCGGCGAGTCCGAACTGAAGTCTGTACACCAGTTTACCTACCTTGGCTGCATCATCACGTCAGACGCCAAGCTGGACTAGGAGCTGGACAACAGGCTGGCAAAAGCGAACAGTGCTTTCGGGCGACTATTCAAGCGGGTGTGGCACAATCAACAGCTGAAAAAAGGCACCAAGATCAGCGTGTACAGAGCTGTCGTCCTCACCACCCTGCTGTACGGTTCCGAGTCCTGGGCCCTCTACCGCAGCCAACTACGACTCCTCGAACGCTTTCACCAGCGCTGCCTGCGTACCATCCTCAGCATTCACTGGAGTGACTATGTCACCAACGTCGAGGTCCTTGAACAGGCGGAAACTGTGAGCATCGAGGCTTTGCTGCTGCGGACACAGCTTCGCTGGGCGGGGCACGTCTCCAGGATGGAGGATCATCGCCTACCCAAGATCACTCTGTTCGGCGAGCTCGCCACTGGACACCGAGACAGAGGGGCACCAAAGAAGAGATACAAAGACGGTCTCAAGAAGTCACTTAGTGCCTGCCAAATCGACCACCGCCAATGGTCTTTGCTTGCTGCGGACCGTGACACCTGGCGCTCCACCATTCACAAGGCAGCCGTCTCCTTTGAGGACTCTCGCAGAGCTAACCTTAAAGACAAGCGGCTCAGAAGAAAAAACAGAGCTGTCGTAACTCAGAACCCTGACCAGACCTTCCCCTGCAGCCACTGCGGTCGAACCTGCCTGTCCCGGATTGGCCTCCGCAGCCACGAAAATGCCTGCAGACGACGTGGGCAAGCCCTATAGAATCTTCGTTCGCGAAGTCAAGCCAAGAGATTTATGTTGAGTTTTACCGCATGAATGCGCCCGTCTGAGTCAGTGGCGGTGTATGCGTCTGTTGCGTGAGAGTCTGTACGTGCGACTGTGGGCAAGTCTGCGTGTGTTACAACGCACATGCGCGCATCTCAAAGAGGCATAGATCCTCAAGTGCCCGGAGGGGCCATAAACATCTATGCCTCTTGAGGATGTTTATAGTGCGCGCATGCACGCACTCACA
This sequence comes from Semisulcospira habei, assembly GCA_036245525.1. Lineage (NCBI taxonomy): Eukaryota > Metazoa > Mollusca > Gastropoda > Semisulcospiridae > Semisulcospira > Semisulcospira habei. Next base: position 320,706,336 of record BTPG01000001.1, read on the forward strand.
CGCACACGCATACGCACACATCGACGCGCTTTCAGAAGAGCATGCAGGTGTACTTAGTATAGCATGTAACTAGGTAAAGTCAACCTGATTTTACACAAATTATAGCAAGAATAAAATTGTACCGCGAAATTCTAGTTTGTCACCATTTTCCCCAAGGCTTGAAGCGAAAGTGTTTCTCAAATCACATTTAAATATAACATTACGTAGAAGCAAAAATATACGTCATGACAAATGACGTTTGACAAACCAATAACGCGTATACACTGCGCACGCCCCTTATAGGTTCACTATGAAGCATTGGCACATCTGCCAAGCTTTTCCAAAAGGAGATATTTCATCATCAGAATCATGGCAAAGGCAAAAGATAGACTCCCTTGACAGCGAAGACAGCTCTCATATAGAAGGGATTTTGTGGGTTATCGTTCATCCCATCTTGTTTATTATTTTGACAACAGGGCATTGTTCATGCAGTAAATAAATTATAGCATTTGATAATAAACTACTGAAACCAAAATGTTAAGATCGGTCCTGGAATTTATGGACTCGAGTCCCTTACAGCCAGATAAGTCACTGAGTTAGTTCATTCGAGAATATCTGTATCAGAATACGTGGCTTAAACTTCGTATCAAGATGCTGTTAGTCTCGAAAGAGTTATAGATCGTTTGACATTGGAGCGCACAACGTTTTTCGGAAATATCTTCACAATGAACCGCGTTTCTATACCTCTCTTAGAACACATATCACTAATTGCCAGTTGACCTAATACAAATTACTTTGAAGAAATACGAACAACGTGTCCGTTTTGCTATACAGTCGTAGACATTCGGAAATATTTCACGAAATGACTGACTGGACATCCCTAAATGTGTCCCAGATATATTCAGCCCAGTATAGGATGATCCATTTTCACATGAAGATCTATTTTCACGTGAATTGGCCACGATTTCAAACTTGAAACATCGCAGGCATAAAAGATCTCGATACTGAAATCTGCCTGGGTATCATTAAGGTCTTGAAAATGGCGCGTTCTTGTTTTTCGACCAAATTTTTACAACTGTACAGTAAAATCAATAAATTATTGGAGTCAAGTAAAAATAGCCCATAATTAGGTCATTTGGCACTAAATGATATTAATGTTTTTAAAGTCGTACAGAAAAAGTGTTTATTTGCGGAGATATTTTGTTTAAAAAATAATAATAATAATAATAAAAACAACGATCTGCGCTCCGACGTCAAACGGCCCATAACAATCTGATGAGCTGCGTCGTCAGTTGGAGGTATCAGCTGGCCGCGCTAGGATTGTAAGCTTTATTTTCCGCTTAGCGCACAACCGCGGCGTGCCGATTGTTTATTTCTGGTGCTCTTATTGCGGGCAGCCGTCGAATAAAATTAGGCTTGGGAGACAGATCGATCATGAGATAGAGTGCGTGTGAGCGTGCGTGCGAGGAAGCGTGTTTGGATCTGTGTGTGTGTCATTTTGTGTATATATATTATTTGGATTTCCCTAAACTTTATAAGGATTTTCTTTTTTGATTTATTGGAGGTGCTGCTACGTATATGTTTAAACAGGTGTGGGGGATTTACGAGCCTTGACGTGCTTTTAACAAACATTTCTGGCTCAGAGCCTCGGAGCTAGAACTGTGTGTTAAAAGCATCTGGAGTCTGGTAAATAATCATCATGCATGGTGTAACGAATTTATCCCACTGTCGTATGAGCCCTGTTTCATGTCCTGCCGGTTTGACGGATAGGTTGACTCGACAGAGCCTACACAAGCGTTGTGCTTACTTTGGTTTATCTTATAATAACGCTTAAAGGGCCTCCGTAACGCAAAGTTGTTCAGCTGTATCGTCAACCTTTCTTTATCGAGTTTAAGTTTGACGTCAACAATAATATACTTTATCGCGCCCCGCTGCGTTCTGTTTTAGAATTCATGTCCAATGTGGCTGTGGTTTGAGTGAATGCTTCATAGGCCACATTGTCACAAATCCCGGAACTGGGGGCATGGTCGCAGAACACGATAAGCCATCTTACACACAAGCGACACAAATTATACTCAGGTGATTACAACACAAAAATACAAAACATAAAGAAGTGGAAAGATCAAAGGCAACCCCGCCTACAGTCCGTTTCAGAAGAATTTCTTGGTGAGAGAGATGAATAAAATTGAATTTACTGCTTGATAATATCAAGTCTCAGCAAGAGACATAGATCCTCATGAGACCCCGCATTCGCGGGGGCTCACGAGGATCTATGTCTCTTGCAGTTAAAGTGCGTTCAAGTTTTCTCGGCAGTGAAGGGGTTAAAGTATTCCGCCTAGACTCACTACGACAAGATGTGGATCGAGTGACCATAATACTTCAACCGAGGATGGTGTCAGGACAGCTTAGTGTCTTAAATATTCTAAACCTCTCCACTTCCCTGTTGACACATATTATCTAGAGAATCTATGCCTCTTGCTGAGACAAATATGCATCCATGTTTCTTGGACGGTTTCAGCTTTTGGACGTCGAACGAGCACAGATGTCAGAAAGAAAAATGCACGTACAGTGGCAGTTAAGGGGTTAAAAAGGATGATAATTAAGAGGATAATTTCACACGATTGCATGCACTCTACCACTACACAAGCACGCACACACTCACACACTCATGCAGGCACAGGGTCTCTCAGCCATTCCAGAAAACAACCAGATCATTTAAGCCGGGTTTATTTTAGTGCGGAAGGAAAAAAAGCCATTAAACATCATAAAACAGAATGCCACAGTTCATTTTACTTATAATAAAGTCGCATATTACAAAAGTCGGATATACAAACACATTTTTTAGATATGGCTCGAGAGCACTGTTTCTATGTAAATTACTTCGCTCCTAACAAACTTCGGGGATTGGGAGGGTGGGGGGTATGTAGCTCGGTGATAGAGCGTTCGAATCTCGTCCGAAAGGCCGTGTGACTGAATCCAGCTGTTGTAAAAATTTGTTCAGACTCTATTCGGTGCCCTTCGTGTTGGACAGAAGACGTTAAGCCCTACATGTTTAACTCATTCCAGACCTGCCGCCTCAGGATACGCGGCTTATGCCGCGTATTCGGAGGCGGCACGTCTCGAATGAGTTAACTTTTTCCAATAAACTTCGTATATAACAACCAGAAAAGTGCGTCCACTTGCGATTTGTAATATCCAAAGTGTACTGTACATTCGGGGGCGGATAAAAGTCTGATGATCTATTTACCGTGTTCCGAGATGCATTCGATGTGGCATTTCTTTCCCGATAATCTTTACATCTGTCGCAAGTTTCCTTGCAAAATGAAGGCTTCTTTGAACAAAGAACAGAGCCAGTTTACAAAGACCGCCGTGAGATGGCTTTAGTCGCCTGGTTTAAACCCCAATAACTGACTAACCGCTTACAAGCATCATAACTCCATCATATAAGACCAAAAGTTAAGACAGTATACATTTTAGAACAGTATAACATCTGTAAAAGTTGAGGGCAGACAATAACCCTTTCACTGCCAACTTACGTACGTTTTGTTTCTGAAATCTGTGTTCACTGAACGACCAAAAACCACAACTGTCTCAAGAACATTGACACATAGTGATCTCAACAAGAGGCATAGATAGATCCTCATGAGCCCCCACGAGCGCAGGTCAGTCTCAGTTTCACTGTTCTGTGCAGAAATGGCTGGCCTTTTACTCATGCGATTACAACACCATGTACCCTTGATGACAACATGCGCAGGATCTTTGTATTTCCTACTATTTATAACCGTATTTTCCCCCTCTCACATTACTCCACAAATTAGTCTATAATCTGTGTTGGAAAAAACGGTGCTCACATCGTACACATGAATGTTTAAGCCAAAATCAGGCTGAAACATTTATGTGTGCGATGTGAGCACTGTTTTTTTCCAACACGAAAGAGAGGGAAAAAACAAAAAAAAAACCAAACCCAAAAACAAAAAACAACACTGCGCTCGCAATTATCAAAAACGTCAATTTGAACGAAATTGCATATAAAGCAACAACAAACAACAAACAACAAACAACCAACAACCAACAACCAACAACCAACAACCAACAACCAACAACCAACAACCAACCAACAACCAACAACCAACAACCAACAACCAACAACCAAACAACCAAACAACCAAACAACCAAACAACCAAACAACCAAACAACCAAACAACCAAACAACCAAACAACCAAACAAACAAACAAACAAACAAACAAACAACCAACAAACAACCAACAAACAACCAACAAACAACCAACAAACAACCAACAAACAACCAACAAACAACCAACAAACAACAACCAACAACAACAACCAACAACAACAACCAACAACAACAACCAACAACAACAACCAACAACAACAACCAACAACAACAACCAACAACAACAACCAACAACAACAACCAACAACAACAACCAACAACAACAACCAACAACAACAAACAACAACAACAAACAACAACAACAAACAACAACAACAAACAAACCAACAACAAACAAACCAACAACAAACAAACCAACAACAAACAAACCAACCAACAACAAACAAACAAACCAACAACAAACAAACAACAACCAACAACAAACAAACAACAACCAACAACAAACAAACAACAACCAACAACAAACAAACAACAACCAACAACAAACAAACAACAACCAACAACAAACAAACAGCAACCAACAACAAACAAACAGCAACCAACAACAAACAAACAGCAACCAACAACAAACAAACAGCAACCAACAACAAACAAACAGCAACCAACAACAAACAAACAGCAACCAACAACAAACAAACAGCAACCAACAACAAACAAACAGCAACCAACAACAAACAAACAGCAACCAACAACAAACAAACAGCAACCAACAACAAACAAACAGCAACCAACAACAAACAAACAGCAACCAACAACAAACAAACAGCAACCAACAACAAACAAACAGCAACCAACAACAAACAAACAGCAACCAACAACAAACAAACAGCAACCAACAACAAACAAACAACAACCAACAACAAACAAACAACAACCAACAACAAACAAACAACAACCAACAACAAACAAACAACAACCAACAACAAACAAACAACAACCAACAACAAACAAACAACAACCAACAACAAACAAACAACAACCAACAACAAACAAACAACAACCAACAACAAACAAACAACAACCAACAACAAACAAACAACAACCAACAACAAACAAACAACAACCAACAACCAACAAACAACAACCAACAACCAACAAACAACAACCAACAACCAACAAACCAACAAACAACAACCAACAACCAACAAACAACAACCAACAACCAACAAACAACAACCAACAACCAACAAACAACAACCAACAACCAACAAACAACAACCAACAACCAACAAACAACAACCAACAAACAACAACCAACAACCAACAACCAACAAACAACAACCAACAACCAACAAACAACAACCAACAAACAACAACCAACAACCAACAACCAACAACCAACAAACAACAAACAACAACCAACAAACAACAACCAACAACCAACAAACAACAACCAACAACCAACAACCAACAACCAACAAACAACAAACAACAACCAACAACCAACAACCAACAACCAACAACCAACAAACAACAAACAACAAACAACAAACAACAACAACAACAAACAACAACAACAAACAACAACCAGACGAAAGGACATTGCACTCGAAACCAAAACAGTCAACGACGAACCGCCAGCCCAACAACAGGCACGCGCGTAGAGCGCTGTGAGGGACCACGTGACCGGACCGCACCGCTAGCCGCCACCAACATCACTTGACGCGGCTGTAGCCACACACGTCACTTGAACTGCAGACGAGAAGGTCGTAGTAAAAGCTACAGCCTCGCCACAAACTGTGAAATGCCATTAACCAGAATGCCGTGGTTAGAGGAATTCAACAACTAACTGAAATCGCACCAAACATATTGGTGACGTACAACAGCGTGGCGCTAAACAACCCAAAATGCCTCTATGAAAATACTGCTGCGAAAACGCAATGAAGGTAACATAGACGGCGAGGGAATCGCACCAAAATTAGTGACGCACAATAACCTAGTGCTAGTAAACCTCCCACAGTGCGTTGAATTACTCCACGAGGAGACGCAATGAACCCGATCAACTCGCAATGAACGGACAACAAATACCGTAAAACAACAAATCCACATATTATTCCTTTGAACAGAAGGACGGATGTGAAAACTAAATCATACCTCTGTGGTCAGGTTTGGTCCGCTGACGAGAGCAGTACCTGACTTTTTAAAGTGAAACATGTTCGAAATACACAAAGGATGAGTGACTACAACAAAATCGAGACATGTGTCACAAAACTCTGTGTATTCGGCAGGCCAGAATCAGGCTGAAACATTAATGTGTGCGATGTGAGCACCGTTTTACCAACACACACAGAGGTCACAAATTACATTCTATACTTTTATTACAAAAAAGATGCCCAAAAGCATAGGTGTAAAGATTAAAGGCGACCCCGCCGAGAGTGGGATACTGAAACATTTGAATAAACTTGACTGCTTGAGATATTTCACCGAGGAAGTGGAGATGTTCAGAATATTTAACCCATTAAACCCCGAACAGTAGGAGATGGTTCGACCATGATAATTCAAGGGTAGTGCCAGATTAGCTTGGCGCCTGTCGGCGCCAAGCTAATCTGGCACTACCCTTGAATTATCATGATCGATCCATCTATTGCAACTGGTGCGTAGTCGTCAGATGACGCCTCCAAAATCTGTGAAATACGGCTTACGGGCTGAATGAGTTAAGACACTAAGCCGTCCTGACACCATCCTCAGCTGATATATTATGGTCGATATCTTGTTGTAGTGAGTCCAGGATGAATAACCTAGCACGCAGTGCAGAGGGCTATTTCACAAGCATACACGCACGCAAGCTCGTAAGTCAAAACGCACACCATCATCCAGTCATTACAGAAAACGACCACATCATTTACATCTGTTTGTGTGTGTGTGTGTGTGTGTGTGTGTGTGTGTGTGTGTGTGTGTGTGTGTTTGTTTACTGTGCAAGGACAACAATAAGAAGTAAAAGTCATTATACAACATTATACAACAGGATATTGCTGTCCACTTTCTTTATACCCAGGTCGCTTATAACAAGTCGGAAATAACGCTTCATCAGAGGTCCAGAGATAACTCTTTCTTTGTAAATTATTTACCTTGTAACGCGTTGGAGACTCGCCGCATACAGATACGCGGCTATCGCCGCGTATCTGCATGCGGCGCGTCTCTAATGAGTTAACACACTTTGGATAAATCAACCAGTAAAATATATTCACTGGCGATTCGTTATACCCGAATGTATACTCGGCCTCAGAAGAAAAGTCTGACCGTGTTCCGTGATGCATCCGTTGTGGCATTTCTTTCCCGTTAATCTTCACATCTGTCAGACTTCCTTACAAAATGTGGGCTTCTTTGAACAAAAAAACAGATTATGGAGCTCCAGGCCTCGATTGAGTAGCTGATGCGCATGTGAGCCCAACACAGTGGGCATGGTCGATAATCCGCTGTTAAAGTCACATGCGGATGTACGGACAAGATCAGTCATTTGAAGCTTGCTGCAATGTGTAGTGGACTAAAGCTAATGAAATAAAGAGAACTAAATGCAACATTGGAAACTATGTAAGACAATTCTGCACTGTTACCGCAATAAAAAAAAAAATGACCAAATTAGCAACAACAAAAATCGAGACGCCATTGTTGGCATTGTAAATGTGACCTCACACTTTAAAGCCGCAGGTAAGAGCGACACGTTTTAAAATAAACATAACATTCAGGATCAGACAAGAAACACATTCAAATATGTATATACTGACGAGCAAAAGAAATGCGACATTTTTAAAATGATCGAAACACTCTTTAGTACAGGTTTCACGAGTATTCCGTTTGATTTACGTCACCTGGTACACATCGTTTAGTTACCTGCATCCGTTTCACCTATATGGTCAAAGCATTTCATTAACCCTTTGGGTGTCGCTAGCGGTTTTCTATGCGACGATTCCTAACGGAATCGTCGCGACTAAACCGCTACCGATACCCAAAGGGTTAATAGGGCAAACAAAGGAAACTTACAAATTTAAATTTCTTGCGACCAGATCGTTTAAATGAGATCCTTACAAACTCGCAACTCTCTCTACCTTCTCTACAGCTGCAGGATACACGAGGTTTCACGCCCCAAGTGACACAAATCACGCCGACTACTCTTGAAACATATATATTCGATTGTTGTTGTTGTTGCGATCTTCCAAATAATATGTTCACCTTGAAAGTGTGGATTTTATATGTGGTTGTAAAGTGTGACTCACATGTATAAGATATACCGGCAGTGATATAGATACATCCAGTGAATCTCTGTAACAGATGTGTCAAGTGTATCAGATGGCCGAACAACTGCTGGAAGTGGATCTTACGTACTTGTGTAAAATCACTGTTGGCAAGTGAGAGATTGGCTAGATTAGGAAACACACGGAAACTGTCAGAGTCGACATTTCGCTGGCGTGCAAAAGAAATATGATTGTCGGCGAAATTGAGTGATTTGAAATGTATGTTTTTACTCATTCAGCCCGACGGCCGTATTTCCAAAATTTTGGAGGTGTCATCTGATGAATATGCACCAGTTACAGGAGACAGGCTCCACGCTAATCTGGCACTACCCTTACATTATCATCATCTACCCATCTCCTGCTGTAGTGCGTCAGGGCTGAATGGGTTAACGTTTTCATTAAGTATGGTTTGTTGATCCTGGACAACGGAAAGGGGGGGGGGGGCAGATAGTTAACGAAACCCCGGATATTTGCCAGATCCCAAGCAAATTAACGTAAACCCAAAACCGAACTCAGAACACTAGAAGAACAATTCGACGGACGGGCTAGAGTATTTAATAATAATAAGCGCATTAAATAGGCGCTTTATCCCAATTGAAAATCGGCTCAAAGCGCCGCCGCGAACTGAACCCAACAAGCACGCTCACGTGAAACACGCGCATTCACTCTCACACTGCACATAAACACAGAACATTCACGTGGTGCTAAGGGCAAGCTCAAGCGAGCTACTGTAAGAGACTAACCTTCGGGCCTCAAGAGTAAGGTGAACCTACCATGGACATTTATTGAGTTCAAAGGTCAAGAATTGCCACAAGAGGTGTATATTTAACTAACCACGGACGAGGTCTCAGTTTTATTGGGTGTAGAACTGACGCCTCGGACCCAGTCGCTGAGATATTTGGATGCACAAACGTACCCGATGTGTTGGTTTGCTCGCAATATATATGTTGGCCCCTCATGCTTTCATGCCTCATGCCATAACAGAGTGTCTTCTCAAAGAGTAGGGTGTTCTCAACAAAAAAAAGGGTAAATGTTTATATAATTATGTACTACAAGAATGTGATGTCAAAAAAATATGCACTACAAGAAAATGACCTCAATTTGCTGTCAAGCGACGTAAATGTTTTCATGTTACCGTCATTATATATAATGACCTGTAATCTCTTTATCCCAATGCGGAAAACCAAAATGCCGTCGTGTTTCGAATGATTTGACTTGTTAACAAATTATCGGCGCTGACGCTTTGCTTTAAAACTGCGACCCAGTGCACAAAAACCATCGGGTCGACGTCGGCCGCCATTTGGCCCGCCAACGGCGGCCGACGTCAGCCCGATGGCCTTTTGCGCATTGGGTCGTAGTACTTCACGTTGCAGGATTCATTTCAGTCCTTGCGTTCATCACACTGTATCAGAAATGTGCGAGCCTTGAGCTCAACGCATTTCGACCACAGCATGGAACCCAAGCGCAATACTATAGTACGTGCTGGGTATCCGAGCTATTATAGACCAGGAGCACTTGGCTAATTTCCAAAAATGGTCAGCAATCTGATCATCCAACGGCAAAATAAACAATATGTAAAGTTCCATCCAAATTAGATGATAAGGGACTTAATGGGAATATTAAAATATAAAAAAATAGCGATATACCTACACCTGACGATGATAACATATGCCTTGAATGCACATTCTTCAAATTCATATCGGATGTTCACTTTGGTTTTGCAATGTGTGTGATCTGAACAAAGCTCAAGTCATACCATCACCGTCATTGATGCAGGCTGATATTCACTTCGGTCTGGCCAGTGTATGTATTTGGCCTCACAGTCATCTGCAGGAAGCTAGTAGCTGACCATAATTTAAAAAAAAAAAAAACACATAAAACAAACTTATGCCAACACTCAAGTTTGGAATGAACCTAATTCTGTGCACATTCAACAAAGCACGTAGCTGATGCCTCCATAGTGTGAAGTAAAACACGACGTGTAACCTCAAAGAAATCCTTTGTCTTTGAGCTAAAATTTCAGGAAGTTTTGCTAGTTTTTGTTTGCTGGTAACAACAAGGAATAAAATCCGTGGGACAGACACATTTAGCTAAATGAATCATACAATTATTATGGCGCTTTAAAAAAACCCACATGATTTCGAGATGTCAAAATGCGGAGCCACAAAGATGTTACATGAATTATATGGTAATTTTAGTACCACAATAAATAACTAAAATTCCTTATTGAAAATAACAGAAAGGAACGTGGGACACGCACTTTTGGGTACCCCTAGGTAAAAGAAGCATCTCAATTTAAGATAAATAAGGATACTGTTGACCAATATTTAATTTCCTGCCTCGCACTGGCCAGTGCTTCCGTTAATATCAAATTTGGGTGAAAATACCTACCCAAAAAGAAACTACAGCCGTTTAAAGTCGCCGGACACGACTCTCGCAATCTTTGAAAAAGCGTCTTATAACATTTTGTTCTTATTAGTTTATTGCGATCATTCCAGCGAAGAAAGGTACACACTTAGAATATAGTCACAAAACAATTGACATTTTGATTTAAAACCTCTTTTTCAAAATAGACATTAAAGAAGACAAACAAGTACACAATGTGCCACTTAACGTTTGCGGTTTTTTAAAAAGAAAAAAATAATAAATGGTTCTGAAAGCGTGCTTTTTTTTTTTCTTCTTCGTTGGACAAGCTTGACACAGATGAGCGACAGTCTTTACGGGAACATAAGGAACGCATTCGTTTTCTTGTTAACGCATCGTGCCTGAGATACGAAATACCCACATTTTGGAGTTATCCTCAGAGGACTGCATTACTACAATTCAGGGGACAGATCGCCCATGATAGTTCAAGGGTGGTGGCAGAATAGCTTGGCGCCTATAGGCGCCAAGCTATTCTGCCACCACCCTTGAACTATCATGGGCGAGCCATGTCTTGCTGTGGTGTGTCGTTGAAACTCCTCCGTTCTGTTATGTCTAGGTCCTGCACACCGAACAGACACGGACGTAATCTGCAAACTGTGTGTATACGATATGGGTGCTGATTTCCTTGCTTGGTCTTTACAACAGCAAATCAATCTTTGAAACTCTTTCCGAAATGTTGATCCTGTAAGACAACAAAGGTAAAACTTTACGGCACAGCTAGTATAATATAAAAAAAAAAATTCAAGAGTAAAAAGCGATGTTAGTATAGTACGAAATATTTCTTCTACCAAATATTCACGCAAAACAAAGTAATTGGCGTAGATGATGACGCATGTAAAGGGTAGTGTCGGTAACATAAAAGCCGCTGAAAGTATCACCAACGTCTTTGTGACGGACGAAGCTTTCTGTCTGCGTTCAGAACCCCAGTCTGTGTGGCCTGTCGCCAGCTTCATCCCGGTCTCTCGCACAGACACTGTCAGTTTCCATACCAGTATGGCGTTACCTATGGCAAGGAGGGAGAAAGGACCAGAGAAGAAATAAACAGATCTACAATGGGCTACACTTTTACTATAAAGTGGGAGTACTCAGAGTCTAAGGGCACGATACAGTCAATAACTGTGCCGTGTTTTACGTTAACCAGGTCAAATCCGTATAGGAAATGAGAATGCAGACAGATACTTGAATGCGATGCGGTCAGACAACAGAGGCAGCTCTCTGTACCGCCATGGCCACTAAAAGCCAAGCTGATAATACTCCAAAAATGTACAAAGCCCAAAAACGTATTTTACATGCGAAAACATTCGAATCAAACATGTCGACAGTAACGTTTGACATGTTCAAAACCCATCCCCTTAAAAGACCAGAGTACAAAAGACACAAGTCAGAAAATGTCAATGCTATCAAAAACATATGCATGGAATTGTGTTTGATCCCTATAAGACAGATAACAATAATGATTATCACGTTACGAAACGTCCCCAACGTCATGATTAAAGGTGTGCATACTTTTCGCACCACTTTTATTGCACCAAACAGACTTTGAATTTTGTTATCTGCGAATAAAACAGTGGAAATTAAATCAGAGGTGTTTGTTGTAGCTTTAGAAGAGAGTTCCATGTCTTTTCAAACTAATTCAGTCTGTGATTGTGAAAACGCCAACGCCAACACTGCGTAGCGACTGATGTCTATGATCCTATGCGCTGACACTATCTCTTCCAGGGCTGTAGAGTATTTGTTTTGGTCGAGGTAAAGCAGCCACTGTTTGTTGTTACTGTGCACGATCAATGATGCTGCTACGCCACAGAAAACACGCAGAAAAGTAACGTATCGATGATCCGGGAGTGTCTCCACTTCGAAGGAATGAAGCCTCGTTGCGGTCTGGTATTTGAATTAACTCATTCAGCTCGACGTACGTATTTCCTAAATTATGGAGGCGTCATCTAACGACTATGCACCTATTGCAGTAGATGGATCGAGCATGATAATTCAAGAGTAGTGCGAGATTAGCTATTCTCCGACAGGCGCCAAGTTAAATTGGCATTACTCTTGATTTATCATGGTCGATCCATCTCCTGCTCTAGTGCGTCACGGCTGAATGGGTTAACACACTAGTCTGTCGATTGAACACTGAGAAATGTTCACTCATTAACTCCCTTAACTAAATTACTTCTAAAGAATGGAAGTCATTTAGTTTTGAGAGTTTAACGCGAAACGTAGAAACGAATACAATAAAAACACACTAAAACCAGACAAGAAACTGCTACAACACCATAAATCGGCAGTCCATAATTATATGTATTCTAAAGTAGTGTATGTTTGATCCGTTGTCGTGAATGAAATCATGCTAATATATATTCTAAAAAATAAAAAAAGAAATTCCTCTCTCGCTAGCCGCCCACATCTCACATAATACTTTGCGGACGCGCGCGCGGACGTGTGTGTGTGTGTGAGTGTGTGTGTGTGTGTGTGTGTGTGTGTGTGTGTGTGTGTGTGCGTGCGCGCGTGCGTGCGTGCGTGCGTGCGTGTGTGTGTGTGTGTGTGTGTGTGTGTGTGTGTGTGTGTGTGTGTGTGTGTGTGTTCGTGTGCGTGTGCGTGCGTAAAAATTGCTACACCATACTGACAAACACATTTTTTTTCAATAGCAAACAATAAAAAACACTAGTGTATTTTTTCAACTCAGAATGCTTTTAATTTATTTTTATTTTGCAGACTTTTTTCATCAATTGTTATATGGTAATAGATCAATGTGACATTGACAAATATATACATTCTGATCATATATCAAACAGTAATAATAAATTACGAAAAATAATCATTCTGCAAATTGACAATTGTATTATTAAAAAAACATCAATACATGTGTTCTGGTCCGTCAAAGACCATAGCACCAACTGAAACATAACAAACTCAGACAATATATCATGACTGTTCTTTGAAAAAATATAGCTTCCAAGAGTTCAGAAGTCGCGTTGAATTTGTTCTATTGTTGAGTATAAAAGTCAAAATTTGAAAAAAATACAACAAAAACAAAAAAGAAAAAGAAAAAATAAAGACAGAAATTTGCAGATTTATGTTTTTGACACGTACGACAAAGACAAAGAAATTTATGAAAAATTAACAGATTTATTTTTGTCCGAACTATCATTATCATTTTCAGAACTTGTTTTCAGGTAATAGAAACTAAATTCCACACGCGCTCGATTTTTTTTTTAATTGCATTGACCGACACTGGAAATGGTAATTCCGAGGCTTGAGCCGAGTGTTTAAAATGTTAATTAAGGCATACTTAAAGTCTGGGAAACAAGACAAAAATGCATTGATCGTGAAGAAGTGGTCAGATAGAGGCAAAATTTGGACAATGTTTTCTTGTACTGGCTTGTACTCGCTGGCAGGTGCGTTTTCATGCAGGATGTTGCATCTAGATGATGTCTTCTGTCTTGCACGGTGCTTATAGAACATCTTCAGGATCGTAAAAGGCAGTGCGTGTACACAGCTGTAATTTGAGATTGACAGCCTCTTCCTGGACCTTTCTGAATCTTCACGATTATACGTTTAAAACAAATCGTATAAAACTATTTCATTAAATGTTGTTGTTAACTCATTCTGCCCGCGACACATCACAGCAATATATGGCTCGACCATAATAGTTCAAGGGTGGTGGCAGGATAGTTTGGAGCCTATAGGCAGATTGAGCAGAGGTACGCTATACCGGCATGCCAATTGGCTAGTACCTGCGCCGCCGTTCTTCAGAGTGCAAGAAGGCTCAAAATAAGATATAGAAAACATGTTTTTGGCCGTGCTTTGAGGCAGTGTCGAAAAGTGATTTTTTTTCAAATGTTGTATATCTAAAACCGCAGAATCAAAATTTACGATATGTTGCCATGACTCACGTGATATGTTGCTCTTAAACAGACATTTTTTCTGGTTTAATTTAGTTTTCATGCAAGAAAACACTTAGTCTAAAATTATCTGAAAAGCCCCTCGTACCTTCAGACATTTCGGCGACATCTGATCAGCGGTACCCTTTTAAGCCATTAAGCCTAACAATCTACTGCAAGGTATTGGATCCGCTGTGGTAGTTCAAAGGTGGTGCAAGACTAGCTTGGCGCTAATAGCTTGGCCCTCCGTTTACCCCTCTCCCCACTCCCCCCCGCCGCCCCCCCCCCCCTATTGCGGGGGATCGCAGACTATATTGCTCTGAAAGTCTATCTAAAACCACATAGCGTATTCGATGTTTGCCCAGAATAAACACCGTATCATGACGGTGGGAAGTTCAGCGCTTAGTACTGTTAGATTTATGTAACACGAGCGCGAACAGCAGGACAAGAAGGGACGTGTATTTATATGATTCAGTGCTAAATATGTGTAGATTATTGGAAATACATAACAACCCAACGAGATATCATTGAAAACACACAACAAATACGTACCAAATGCACTAACACTACTGTTGGACAGAAACGGGATTATTACATCGGCAACTTACAAAATAGCAAAAATATGCACGTTAAATGATACAGACACAACAACCTACAATTTCATCAAATTCCATACACTCTTCACACTCAAATAAAAGTATATTTTTATTGTCCATTTAATTCATTGAGAAAAAAGGTCTAGCCGCTACCTCCAGACAGCTTTGAATTTTAACCTTTTCAGCCATGACGCAATACAGCAGGAGATGAGTCGATCATGATAATTCAAGGGTAGTGCCAGATTAGCTTGGCGCCGACAGGCGCCAAGCTAATCTGGCACTGCCCTTGAATTATCATGGTCGATCCATCTCCTGCAACAGGTGCATAGTCGTTAGATGATGCCTCCAAAATTTGGGAAATACGTGCTTCGGGCTGAATGAGTCAAATAAGTGGAAATAAATATACTGATCGTGCACTCTCCGAGGAACATTGACACATTTTGGATGTTCAATTTGGTATTGCACGGCGTCCTATCAATGCAAACCTTATTATGGCGTCACCGTCATTAATGAAAACTTCTGGTTGAAAGTCAGCGTGAGGTGTGTATTTCACCTTTAACCCCTTCTCTGCAAACGGACGTACATTTCGTTTCTGAAATATGTGTTCACTGAGCGACCAAAGGCCACCACTGTCCTAAGAACATGGACACAAGATGGTTTCAGGAAGAGGCATAGATCCTCACGACCCCTCCCCCTCTCCTCCCCCCTCTCCCCCGGGGAATTCGCGGGGGCCCATGAGGTCCTATGCCTCTTGTAGTTCGATGGGGTTCGCTTTTTATCGGCGGTGACCGGGTTAAGTACGTCAACTCCATTATTTCCGGACTGGCTAACCCAGAGTTTGCAACAAAATAGTTTGTTTTGTTATTTTTTCAGTTTGGTAAGCACCTCTTGACACTTATTCCTGTCTTGAATATGTCTCTCGATAAAGCCTTGTTGCTGTCGGTACCTTAAGCAATGTACAACTATAGCCAAACTATAAGTGACACGTTAGCTGCGAAAAACAGCCCCCCCCCCCCCCCCCCCCCCCCCCCCCCCAGGATGTGAAAGAGACCGATATGACAAAACCAGACTCATATAAGTTCTTCATCCATGCTCAATTTATTTCCACGATTGTTTTAGTTGCTGCCGTAAGAATTCACGTGATTATGCACCACCGGCAAATGAGGTAAGCTCAGTGATTGAAGGGCTGACAGCACGGATTTATGTTTGGTAACAGATTAAACCTCGATTTATTTTCAACTCCACGCAAGCGACGGTAATGTTTATTCAGATGACAAAGATGAGGGCAAGCATAACTTTTGATACCTGCAGAAGTTTTGGTGCCAACCTTTTAAGCCAATAAACCCTAAGCTACAGCAAGGTATGAGCCCACTGTAATAGTTCAAGGTTGTTACAAGAATAGCTTGACGCCTATAGGCGCCAAGCTATTCTTGTACCAACCTTGAACTTACATGGTCGATGTGAACTGTATTCGACCTTATGGCTCACAATGTTTAGCCTCGTCAGCAGAGGGAAACACTGCAGATCCGAGTTTTAACTAAATACAATTTAAAGTCAATGTGCTCTCTTCCGAACAGACTACATTTCAGTTCCAAACAAAGAAGGACCGTCATAGATCAAGAGTGGTGTCAGAATATAGTGACGCGAATGACACTGTTCCTGAACAATCATTGTCGATGTATGCTTGTTAGTTCAACTAGTTTAGGGCCCGCTATCGCCTTTTGCCACCTCCTAGTTGATATAAAAAAATAGCTTGCTTGACTACTTGATTGCTTGACTGATTAATTACGTTAATGAGAGTTTAGAATCCGATATAAAAATTTATGAAAAATGGCGAATGGCTTGATAATAGTCGACACGCAAAAGAGTCGAGGCTTTGATCAGCCAACGAGACAGTTTTATAAATCGTGATATCGGACTCCACAGTCTCAATAACACAGATAGTAGGGAACATAAAGCGTGCGTCGTGAATGGTGTATTCAACTACAGTGGACTTTTATTTTATTATCGCTTATTTCGAGTGGTTTGAATTCACCGCAAGAAAATGACAGTTCAGTAAAAAGTTATTTTATGTAAGGAAACTCTTGGGAGGGTGGGGGGTTGGGGAGAGGGGGTTGTGGAGGGGGGGGGGAGGGCGGGGGTGGGTGGGTGGTAGGTGTGTGTGTGAGTAGGGGGTGGGGCGGGGGGGGAGGGAGTAATTGGTCAGTCAGATCCGCTCACTTCCGTATTGCGAGCCTGTTTTTAAGTCCCTTCTATTTATAGAAGGGACTTTTAGGACGGGACGCGGTGGGGCGAATTTAATAGCATGTCCATGATGTCAAAGTCGGGCAGGCTACACCTCTAACATTTGAAGTAACAAGATAAAAATTACATCATGTTTAGTTACGCTAACCTCGCTGCTGAACGTACATTTGGCGCGAAGCGCCGTATGTGCGTATGTATGACTGTGTGTATGTCTGTATGTGTGTGCATATATATGTAAACAAGAGAATCGCCGATATTTCTGCACACACAAGCTTGAAAGTCGGCGAAATACTTTCTTAAGTGGGTGGCTATTACAGCCTCCGAGCGTAATGTAATTGAATGTCTCATTGAAGACAAAAGCAACCGTTTATATGAAGTCGGTTGACCCAGATAAGAGCCCGTAATTTTTGTCATATTTGCTTGAACTTTTGGATATAGCTAGTTTGGAGAAAGACATTGGATGAGTTCGTTAGCCAGCTTTGCATCCTTTCAACTTATTTAGTAAAAAATATTTCTTTTCATAAAAGAATTAAAACACTAAAAAAAAAATTTACTTCTAGAGAAAATCAGACAGTGGCGGTGACGTAAAAGATGCAACTCCATCACCACGCAGACACTCACATAATACTCTAAATATGACGTCATTCTCTCTCTCTCTCTCTCTCTCTCTCTCTCTCTCTCTCTCTCTCTCTCTCTCTCTCTCTCTCTCTCTCTCTCTCTCTCTCTCTCTCTCTCTAACCACTTGTATTATATGTCTCTTTTTATGCTGGGTCCAACTTATTCCCAATTAAGTCTGTTATCCTTTTAATTTACCATTTGGACTACTTAGCTCTGCCTATGTGTGAAGGGGGGCGGGTGGGGTGGGGGGTGCCTGTGAGTCTATGAGTATGTCTGTCTATGTGAACAGTGTTGTCATCTGTTTGCAAGTATTATATTTACTTATATGTATGCATATTTGTAGTCAGTCTCGTAGTTTTTTTTTTTAGCAACAGCAGGTTTGTAAAATGGCTGTGTCGACGACGATGCCAATGCCTAAACCGTTGTAAAATAAAGTTTCATTGATTCATTGATTCTCTCTTTCTCTCTCTCTCTCTCTCTCTCTCTCTCTCTCTCTCTCTCTCTCTCTCTCTCTCTCTCTCTCTCTCTCTCTCTCTCTCTCTCTCTCTCTCTCACACACACACACACACACACACAAAACATGCGCGCATCTCCAGGAGGAATAGATCCTCATGCGCCCTTTAGATGTTTAAAGCGCGCGCGCACTCATGCACTAACACGCACACACACATCGACGGACTTTCAGAAGATCATGCAGGTGACCGGTGTACTTAGTATATCGTGTAGTTAGGCAAAGTCAACCTGCTTTCACACAAATTATAGCAAGACTGAAATTGTACCTTGAAGTTCTACTGTTGTCAACATTTTCTCAAGCATATGAAGCGAAAGTGAATCTCATCACTGACGTAAAATATAAAATTATGTAAAAACTATAACTTACGTCATGACAAATGACCTTTGAAAAATCAATGACGCGTATGTCCTGCGCCCCTTATAGAACTCACGCATAGGCAGATCTGCGAAACTTTTTCAATAGCAGCTAATTCAACATCAGAATCATGTCAAAGACAAAAGGTAGAGACCATTGACAGCGAGGACAGCTCTTATATAGAAGGGACTTTGTGGGTTATGGTTCATCTCATCTTGTTCTTATCTGTGGTGTAAGTGCACGTCGTTTTAACTTCGATCATGAAATGAGTTTTGTTTTCTTCCACTGACTGGATCAAGATTTCGTTTTCACAGTTATTAGTCAACATCGACCTTAAATTATAAGATATTTCATTTTTGTGTGTGAATGTTTTTGTATATGTATTAGTTAAGTTTGTGTGATCTTATAGAATGTAGAATGTTTTAGTATTAAATAATATATATTAATGTTTTTTTGTGTTTAGAGTTTTAAATATGTCTTAATCTTTGTATTGTAAGTCCAACAGTACTATATTAACCCACACAGCCCTGACGCACTACAGCAGGAGATGGGTCGACCCTGATAATTCAAGGGTAGTGCCAAATTAGCTTGGCGCCTGTCGGCGTCAAGCTAATCTGGCACTACCCTTGAATTATCATGGTCGATCCATCTCCTGCATGCAACAAGTGCATAGTCGTTAGATGACTATTGCCGTGTGCCAGAGAGTAAAAATTACTAATTTGATGTTCCTCTCTTTAAAAGGGCACTACTCGTTCATTGCATGGCCTATGTGCTTGAAATTTCACAGGATGAATGTTGATACCATGTACTTTGATCTGAGTATACTCTGGCATGATCTGACAATTCAAACTGTGTGTGTTCGTTTTATTTTGGAAATACCCCCCCCCCCCCCCCCCCCCCCAACATCCCCCCTCCCCTAAAAAAGGACAACCGCGACAGCATGCAAACACTGAAGGCACACACAAATGACAAAAATCTGACAAACTGACAAAATTTAGTGCGCAAAACATTTACAGGCAACAGCATAACTCTTTCTCTGTACTATCATCATCATTCATAATCTGCTGTGCCACCTCAAGCGCTTTGAAACGCTCAAAAGGGTGAACGTTTCTCGAGCTTGAAGTGCGCTGCGCCATTGTTCCACGCTAGCCTTTTTAGTGTCAACACCCTACAACAGGAGATTGAGTGACCATGATAATTCGTAATAATAATAGTCGTTAAGTAACACTTCCAAAATTCGGGAAATGGGCCCATGCTGCTAAAAGGGTTAGAAAGTGAACAATGTACGGTCCTTTTGGCGATTCTGCACCAATGAGGTAACTGGTTTAAGGGATGTAACCGCGCATTTCTCAAACGACTGACAAAAGCCAACAGTGAATTCCCCTAGTTCGGCGAGTACATTTACCGTGAGCGCATTCCACCTACAACGCACGTGAATAGGCATCAGGCAAAGGCAAAATCGTCACGTACGTTACACGGGGGCGGCAAGTGAAGGAGTTAATTAATGTTTATTGAATGATTTTTATTTTTACTGTTCGTCCACAAAACTGTAATTGCCCTTTAAGGGATAAATAAAGTTTATTTTTGAATTGAATTGAATTGATCTTGTATGAGAAATCAGGGCTCGCATATTTTTCAGGTTATAAGCGAACGTTCAGATATTAACAAGATGAGGATTTCATCCCAAAGTCTACCGTATTGTTTGGAGCTCTGATGTGTTTCTCTTTTAGGAACATTCTGAGTTGTTCATATTATTAGGCTTATAATGCTGATCTATTTCACTCCGCCTGTCTAAGCCAACCTATGATCAACACACTCGTCGGCGCACACAAATAAAAACGGACACACGGCGCTTTCCGCCATTAGTACGCTCTGTGGGATCGTGTAGCGACAGGAATCTATCTCCTTCTACTCTAACCCACCCTCTGATCCACACACACTGGCCCACACAGAAATAAAGACGGCCACACGGCGATTCCCGCCATTTGTAAGCTCTGTGGTCTGGTGTAGCATAGCTATTCTGAAGAAGAATAATAGCACGAGCAGCGAAATGACGTCACTTCAAGCTTAACGTCATGGCATTATTAGCCCCACGACGCCGTGTTCATAGTGACGACTCGATGTTATACGTCATCATCGCAGTACTAACATTTGACATATCAGAGGATCAACTTTGTAATTTTCTTGCTGATTTTCATGCCTAGAGCTTACATGCCACAATTTGACATAATCCTACTCCAGGGCAGGAACAAATAACAGGCTTATGCAAACACTGTTTATGAAAATTCAAGCCGGTATTTATGAGAAGATAGCTTTTTTTCGTAAAGTTATGTTAGCTGTTTTACAAATGACTCCGAAAAAGTGATGCAGAAAATTGTCTGATTTTCACATCAATGGTAAACAGGTCACAATTGACCTAATCGTACCCGACAACCAAAGACAAACTGTAGGCTTATGTACATACTGTATACAAAAAATCAAGCCAATATTAATGAGAAGATTTTTTTTATCGTGAAAAAGACAATTATTTTAAGATTAGCCCATATAATTCGTGAAATTAATCCCAAAACTTGAATATATATATATATATATATATATATATATATATATATATATATATATATATATATAATATATATATATATATATATATATATATATATATATATATATATATATATATATATATATATATATATATATATATATATATATTGAAAACATTTAATTATCACTAAAAACGTTCTAAGTGTACAATGCTGGTTAACGAACTCATTCCATATCTCCATTTTATCTAGCGTTATGCAATATATCTAGTACAAATAAGGAAAATTACGGACTACACTGTGGATCAACCGGTTTTTGTGAAACGGCCATTTTATCGCCAATGAGCATCTTAATCAAAACATCGAAAAAAAGGTTCCGAGATAAATCTTTTATGGACAATATCCTAAAAGTTCAAGCTTGTCCGTCATCAACCGCGAGCTATAGTTGCTGTCACACACACACGCACGCACGCACGCACGCACGCACGCACGCGCGCGCACGCACGCACGCACGCACACACACACACACACACACACACACACACACACACACACACACACCGGTGCGCGCGCGGCGCTTTGGCGCTAAAAAGACGCTCTCTAGCAAGGTTATAGTAGCTAGACGTGACGTCATATTTATCTTGTTACTTCTTTGCCAGAATTTCTTTGCCGCACGCCAAAAACGTCATGTGCATGCTCCTGAATGCGCTCCGACCAGCCCCATTTGAAAGTCCACCGTATTTTTTAAAATACGGTAGACAAAAATGTAATTATCTACAAATGTCTTCATTCAGGCTAAATGAATTGCATATATAGTTTTCATGTAGTAACAGTTGATTACAATGTATTGCTCTTGATATAAAACAATTAATGTATCGAACTCTCTTGTAGGGTTTTGATGTTTTTGAAATTGTTTTTAGGTTTTGGGGGATTCCTGTTCACTTCGGAGCCAACCCAAGATTTTTCTTTGGCAAATGTGAGCCACCTTAAGCTTGAATAACGATATGTTGTGTCACCGTCTCTGTCAGGTTCATCTGATAAAATCGAGGAGCCTAACGTTTGTATTTTTTTCCGCATTAATGGCGGTAATCGCCGTGTGTCCGTCTCATTTCTGTGTGCCAGTGTGTGTGGATCAGAGGGTGGGTTAGATTCTTTTCTTTACACGAGCCAATGGAGCGTACCAATGATGTACTAATGTGTGCGCCGACGTGTGTGTTGATCAGATGTTGGCTTAGAGAGGAGGGAAATGGATCAGCATAATAAGCCTAAAAATATGAACAACTCTGAATGTTCCTAAAAGATAAACGCATGTGAGCTCCAAACAATACTAAAGACTTTGGGATGAAATCATCATCTTGTCAGAATAGCAGTGCTTCGCCAGACCACACAGCTCACCAATGGTGGAAATTGCCGTGTGTCCGTCTTTATTTCTGTGTGTCAGTGTGTGTGGACCAGAGGGTGGGTTAGAGCATAAGGAGATGGATCAAACGGATAAGCATGAAAATAGGAACAACTTTATAGCTCACCGCGGCCTTTTCTCACAGCCTGCGACCTGTTTCTACATACACCGACACGCATCAGCATTGTCATTAGAGGCAAAGGGTACGGGCGGCAAGCGACTGATTTTTGGGTCAGAATCTGTTGGTGTTGCGGAGGTTGTCAACATACTGAAAATTCTCCATTGTGTTATAGAGCCTTTCAAGACGACTTTTACATAGGAACCCCACACCATGTATGTCCTAGCCTTGCCGCGCTAAGCTTTCTGGGGTATCATGGTGAACCTAGTAGCCTGTTCGCAAACTAGAGTGTGTGATTGTTCGTCAAAGAACACATTCCACATTTGAATGGCTAAAGGTCACTTCTTACACCTAGAAAGGCCACGTACAATCCGAAAATATACTCATTTCCACATTATTTTTTTTTTCAAAATAAGAAGTTTAGGGCGTGCAGAGCACATAAGAGGTTTACATACCGACATACCGCAAGCACATTTGCATTGTAATGTAGATTTCGGTTTATCGATACTAAATTCAAAATAGTTTCGAATTACACTATGTTGTTTCACTTGTTGCAAGTCAGATTCCATCCTATTTGTGTTGTGCAAAATGGACATCATGTACGAATTTTATTTGTTGTTTCAACTGTTGAGTTGTTACGAAAAAAACTTGAATGCGTCGCTCCTGTTCAAAAGATGGCTTCGACCTACACCGCTGTTCTGCGGTTGTGAAAGGTTGTATGAAACAGAAGTGGAATATTCGTATACTATCATTGCAGCGTTCCCTTTCAAAACTGTGTCAAATATCTGGGTGTAAAGATTGATTCGACGCTCTCCATGCATGATCATATCAGTAGCGCCTGCCGAGCTGGTTTCCTTGAGCTGCGCAGAATTATTTCCCTTAGACCGTATCTCACAGAAAGTGCTGCGTCAAGACTTGTAAATGCATTCATTACTTCCAGGCTCGATTATTGCAATACTGTACTGGCAGGTTTACCATCAGATCAAATTTTACGCTTGCAGATGATTCAAAACAATGCGGCGCGTCTCATCTTGAAGACTAAAGAGAGACCACGTTACGCCTCTACTGAAGCAGCTGCACTGGCTGCCCGAAAATTCCGCTGCCAGTACAAAATTGCAATTTTCGCCTATCGGCATTTTGACGGATCTAGTGTATAATTGTGCGTTTGTGAAGTAGTGTATAATTGTGCGTTTGTCTGAGAGAAAGGGTGTACTGTTGTGCATGCGCAGTGAGTCCAGTGTTTTCCTGTAGGACAACGCTATACAAGAACTATGTATTATTATTATTATTATTATTATTGCTAAACAGACCGCCCGGCTGACACTTCTGCAGCTGTTTGATCCATAGCGATATCGCGCTTTTTGCGCTCCGTGACTATGGATCAAACAGTTGCAGAAGTGTAAGCCGCTCGGTCTGTCTAGAAATGATAGTATAATACGAAAGTTCCCCTTCTATGCTATTATCTCTTTTTGGAGCAGATGTCTTATCATTTTAAGTGCTGTGGTGTGTTGGCCGGCCGGTGCAATATTATTATGGCGAACTTAGCAATATACAATGAGCCCGTGTGCAAAAGGAACATGCCCAGAGACGTCAGCAACTTGGAGGTCTTCCTAAAGGGAAAAACTGTCACCGGCAGATTCTCTGTTTTTTATATGTATTAAAACTCATCTTCGGCCTCCATGCCGTTATCTCTGAGTGCTGCAGACCGCACTGACATTGACGTAATTTGCGAACTATGTGTAAATGACACGGATCCTGATTTGAGCGCCTGGTCTTTAAAAAAGCAAATCAGTCGTCGAAACTCCTCTCTAAATTTTGATCCGGTAAGACAGTAAAGGTAAAAATTGACGGCACTGCTTGTGTAATAAAATGCATTGCCAATATAGTAAAGAAACAGCAGTCTAGCAGCTAAATATTTGTCTTCCCAATTTTCATCTGGGAAAAAGTAAACATCGTAAATGATAACGGCGGCGAACGGAAATGTCAGTAACAGGAAAGCTGCTGAAAGAATCACGAGTGTCTTTGTGACGGACGAAACTTTCTTTTCACGCTCAGAACCCCGATCTGTGTGACCTGTCGCCAGTTTCACCCGAGCCTCTCGCACAGACACTGTTAGTTTCCATACCAGTGCAGCGTTACTTAGCGTAAGAAGGCAGAATGGAACTAGAGAAGAAATGCACAGATCTACTACAGACCAAACCTGATACAGAAAAGGGACATACTCGGTGTCTATCGTACAGGCAAAATCCGTGCCATTTCCGATTTTAATCAGGACATGTCCGTATATAATATGAGAATGCATCAAGAAAACACATGAAATCATGCCCAGTAAGAACGCGTATGACCTTTTCCTTGTGCAGATCACCTTAATGCGATGCGGCCAGACAACAGAAGCTGCTCTCTGTGCCGTCATGGCCACTAACAGCCAAGCTGATAATACTCCAAAAGTGTACAGAGCCCATGCCCCCATTTTACACATAAATACATGCAAATTAAAAATGTCTACAGTATAGTTTGACATGTACGAAACCAAAGATCGAAAAAGACCAGAGTACAAAAGACACATGTCAGAAAGTGCCAATGCTATGAAAAACAAGTTCATGGAATTGCGCGCGATCCCCATCCGACAGAGAATAATGATGATCATCACATTACCAAACGTTCCAAATGCCATGATTAAAGGTGTGACAATTTTTTGCATCACAATTCTCACATCATTGAGAATTTGAAATTGGTTATTTTCGAGGGAAACAGTAGAAATTAAATCCGTGGCATATGTTATCGTTTCAGAAATACGCGCCATGTCTTTTTTTCTGAAGCAAACTAATTCAGTCTGTGAAACCGCCGACGCCAACACGGTGCAGCGACCGATGTCTAATGTCTTGTTCGCCGAAAACAGCTCTTCGAAGTGTGTACAGCATTTATTTTGGAGGTAAAGCAGTCACTTAGTGTTATCACAGTGCACGGTCAAGGATCCTGCTATCCACAGTAACACACGTGTCTGTCGAGGGAAACAAACAAGAGGTTAAATAGGCACATTCGTTAAACGAAAGCACCCATAAACGAAACAAGAAACTACTATACCCCACAAATGAACGTAGCCGATAATCATTTGTGACACGTTGCTCCAAAAAGTCGAAATTCACCCTCTATCTTTTGCAAAACGTTCATGTCAAGACAAAGCTCTCGATTCCTAGTATCCAGCTATCATCACGGCTTTAATTAGAATTCCAGTCGGAGATAACACGACGTGAAATCAAAGAGTATACTAACTTTGAATATCTGACCAATCGCATTACTGGAACGAATATTTCATTTGTGATACTTCAGTAGCAAGCAGGCAAAACGGCCTCTGATTCGCTGAGGGTCTTTTTTATCCACGCGGGCGAGTCGCGGTTTCAGTGGTAAATTCAAGATTGAAGCGGCCGGAAAAAAAGCTGTCGCATTGCCGAATCGCTAAACATGTTTCAGCAAGATGTTAATCATAGCTTCTCTCACAAATGTTAGTACATTGACACATTGCGACATACTACTCAGCAAGCGCATATTTCAATGGAGGACAATTCAAATCTGCCTCGTCATGTGCGACGCAGACAATCAGTCCCTGCATGAAAGAAATCGATGTTTTAGTTCAGCGGTAAAATATCACATGACTGTGAATGTATTACAGTTCCTCGCAACCTTCAATGTTTATGCATTACCAACTGTGTATACGACGTTTCCGTTTAAAGGCGCAAAGAAGGAGGCGTGAGAAAATAGCATCTGTCTTATAGGCAATATTAAGGCATTGTGAGAGTGGAGACAGAAAACAAAAAAAAAAAAAATGAGGCCCCATAGGAAAATGTATGACTTCTCCTTGCGCAGATCACCTTAATGCGTTGCGACCAGACCACAGGGGCAGCCCTCTGTACCGTCATGGCCACTAACCGCCAAGCTGATAATACGCCAAATGTGTACACAGACCAACTGCCCATCCTACATACAAAAACATTACACTTAAAAATGTCGACGGTATAGTTTGTAATAAACCACACCCAATATCTAAAAAGACCAGAGTATAAAAGACACATGTCAGAAAGTGCCAATGCTACTAAAAACAAGTTCATGGATTTGTGTTGGATCCCCATCCGATAGAGAATAACGATGGTCATCACGTTACCAAACGTCCCGAAGATCATGATTAGAGGTATACAAACATTTAGCAAAACATAACTTACACCGGCGAGAACGTGATACTGGTTATTTTCGAGATTTTAAATAACATCAACAGTGGAAATGAAATTCAACATGTTTGTTGTAGTTTCATTTGAAAGCTCCATTTGTTTGCCTAAAGCTAAATAATTCAGTCTATGAAAACGCCGAAGCCAACTCGGTGCAGCGACTAATGTCTAAGATCCGGTGGGCCAATACCTCTTCCAAATCTGCGCAGTATTTGTTTGGGAGGTGAAGCAGCCACTAACTGTTGTCACTGTGAACGGACAATAATCCCTCAGTGCCACAGAAAACACACAGAACGGTTACGTATGGATGCCTCGGGAGTAGTCTGCCTTTTCAAGTGAAGTGCCCAGTTGACGGGTCTGGTATTTGTATCACTGACAACACAGGCCTGCCGAGTGAAACACCGAGAACGTGTTGTACACTAATATGTAAAAAGGAATTCGAAGATCGACGCTCTCTTCCTCGGGGAAGGGGGGGGGGGGGGGGAGATAAATCTTCCAGATATTAGGTTCAATAATCGATACCCAAACCTGAAATTTCCCTAACCTGAATACTGCACAGTCAAAACCAAAAAGGTCGTGAGAGACATTAAAGCCCCAACCGGACTGTCAGGGAACTGATATCCATCAGACCAAGAGGTCGGACAGGTACCGCTGGCCCTTCGATACTCCCTCACGTCTAAACCCAGACCTTCTCATTCCTTCACAACTATCTCAGCAAAATAAGCCCTTCATAAGCACTGCATCGTTGCAACATTTTGTAATGAAAGTTAGCTTTTTTGTCTCCCATAACTAAATGACTTCCATTCTTAGGAATGACAGTCACATAGTTTGAGAGTAAATGATTTACACAGGAATCTTAGTAGAACGGAAACACCCCGAAACAGGCAAGCCTATACTACAACACGTCGTAGTCCATAAGTATTTGTATTCTAAAAAAAAAAGGTTACGTTCCAACTGTTGTCATGACTTAAATAAATCAAATTTATTACAGAAAAGCAAACAAATTCACTCTCTTTTTGTGAAAAAAAAATACTTCAGCACATATTTATCATTCTGCAACTGTACTGTAGACAATGAAAAAAACGCCAAAGTGTTTTTAAACTCAGAAAGCGTTTAAATCATGCAACCTTCTTAATGCGTTCTTGTTTGATCATTAATTAAGGCGTCAGTGTGATGTCACATTTAAAAATTCTCACATTACCTACTACATTCTGGTTGTTTAAGAGAAAAAAAGAAATGAATTACGAGAAAATTATTTCAGAGTTTGAAAACTGAATTTCTGAGAAATAAACGTCAGTAAATTTGTGATGGTCTGGTTTATTTTATCCTATGGCTGTTTTATCCTAATTCACACACCATAACACCAATTGGATGCATTATAAAAACATACAATATATCATAGCCTACTTTGTTAAAACAAACAACAATGATAATACAAAACAATACCAATAGTCGAGAAGTCGCTCAGAAAGTAAAAAACCAAACAAAAACAGAACAGATTTACGCTTATAGTTACTAAACAACCGTGTGACAAATTGCAAACAATACGGAGATAAAATTATATATTTGTACAAATTTATGTTCATTGACATACATATATATGAAAATAGATTTATGTTTGTTGAACTAACATGTTTGAAGAAAATACTTTTGAACAATAATCAAAAAATGCATTTCGTGTTAGCTCACTTATTGCTTTCTTCATTGCAATGTCTCTCATACAAAGCAGTATCAAAATTATTATGAGATCTCCACACTTTATAAGAGAACTCTTCAATTCTGGATCACGCGGACTCAGACGCGTGCAGTATGTGTGTTTTCCGTTGATCATGGTAACCTCTGTGTCGATTTATTGTTTTTAGTTAGTAATTTATGCGCGAAAAAAATGACAGCCATTGATGAGTGTGTTACTCCAAAAGCAATATATTATAAGACAAATCACTCGCCCCGAAGTGCGAGGACGCGTTTTAAGAGTTTTCTCCCCTGTAATCGCGTTGAATCATGGCTGACCGAACGAGGCAAGGGTCTGACTTTTGCAGCGCAATTTCTTGTTTGATCGACCTACAAGCCAAGTAGCACCGGCATATCATTTTTCCTTTATCTCAGTGAAGAAACAAGGTAAGCTGATTACTCTGTGTTCTTATTTTTGTATAAATGCAAAAAATTTACGACCGTATAATAATTTTATGCGCTGAAGGATGTCTATCTGGAAAATTTTCGATTCTGAATTAGAGTTGCCAGAGTGATACTCAAGCATAGGTCCCTCGTGTGATATGTATATTTGGGTTTAAATCTGGGACAGTGGAAAACTGATCCAACTGCAAACAGCCTAGCCGGCTCTCCACGCCGTGAATTCCGATAAATGTCAGTGGAGAAAGGGTCTAATGGCTCTTTAGATCCAGAGTAATTATAAGTTTCTAGTAATTGTGTTTGAAATGTAGAAGAGGGCCATATGTACATGGACCAGTTTTCCTGTCCAATTTTATCCATTTAATGGTGGACTAACTCAAGTTAGATCTAGTCATTTGTGCCACATGTGCTTAACCTGGGCGAGGAAAAGTATTCTTTATCCTACACGGGCCTTTCCCTTTCGTTCAAGACAATACATCTGATAGGAAGAAGCTTGTGTAAGTTTCACGTTTTTAATCGAGTTGTTACCAATGAGGAAAGTACTGGTGAGAAAATAAGCAAAGAAACCCTGAGTTGTAAGATCAGTCATTGCAAGGTTACTTTGCTTTCATTGTCTACCAAGACTTAGAATACAAAAGTATAAAAGGTCATGCAGAACTCAGTCCACTGTGAGAGTCCGAAATAACTCAGGCGGTTAAACGTCGGAGCAGGAGAGCGAAGGGAATCGCCGGGTCGTGGGTTCGAATCCCGTCCCGGCCCCGGTAGCTGGACTCACATTCCAGGGGAAAAAACGGATTTGTTCAATAGCATGTCCGTTGAAAGGTCCTGGTAAATCAAAGTGGCACAGTTGGTGTGCATCTGAGTTGATCAGTGTTCAGGTCGTACTCCATAGGCAATTGATTTCCCTGTCCCCCGTAACCCGCCCGTCAGGGCCGTCCATGAACTCCTCGGTGGAGTGGACGTTAACCCCGAACTAACCAACCAACCACTTTACTGTTCTCACGAACTACACCTACAGACTACAGTGTTTAGCTGATGGCGTTTTAGTACTTGTATTTCAGTCTTTGTTATTTTCCCAACAGATGTCAGAAATGGGTGCAGAATACGCGCAGGGAAGATCTGTTTGGACTGTCACCTGCTGAGCTGCGTTCACGTTTCTGCAGGCTGCGCAGTGCCCTTCTTAAAAACAGCCAGTTCACGTGTGCCACGCAGAGGCGCAGGCTGCTGTGGAATGCTGTGCCGACTTTGTTTTCGGTGCCCAACACCCCCCCCCCCCCCCCACCGAGGAGGACCAGGAATACTGCTACAGATTCAGAAGCGCCTCCTCACAAGTAGGCACGCATGTCCCCTGCAACCAGGTACTTTCAATGAATAAATATGAGTCTGATTTATAAATTGTAAGCTGAAAATTTTAATTTATAAAAAAAATTACCCAAAAATGACAGCACAAAAGATCAGTTGTGTGAGTTGTTTTCACAACTGTGGTCGTAAAATCTGTGGACTATTGCTGAAAATCAGACAAGCAGATTTTAAATGTGGATGAATTTTTGATGGCCTAATGTGTTTGTTCGCGCCTGTATGTGTTTGTGAAAATACATTTCTTGTGAGTCAGATGAAATGTGAATTGATTTTTTGATCTGAGTAAATATGCTGTTGATTATCATGATATCATTATTGATTTAATGCATGGTTGCTTGTGTGTGTGGTGTAGATGATTCCAGTGGAGAAATTGATGTGGGGGGGGGGGGGGGGACTGCAACAGGTGGTCAGGACAGCGATTCACTAAGAAAGCAGGCTTTGAAGAAAAGTCTCAAAACTGTACTAAAAGGATGGAAATGATCGTCTTGTTCTATACCTGCGTTTTTCTCTGTGGGCTGGCGATTGGGTGCCTGATAGGCGGGGGCAGGGGATCTAACTGTTTGTCTGTCCAGCGCTGTGATTCCCCTTGGTTTGAGTACTGAATGTTCAGATCAGAAAAGACATTTCTTATGCGCGCTGATTTGTGGGTTTGGACTTTAAAATCACTTGGTTCATAGGAACGCTAATGTGTGTGTGTGCTTGTGTTTGGTGTTTACTGGGTCAGGAGTTGCGTCTCTTGAAACACCTGACTGCAGAATGTACTAGAATTCGGAAAATGGATCTCTACCAAATGCGCAAAAGGCCATCGGGCCGACGTCGGCCGCCATTGCCCCGCGCACAGTCTTGCGCGGTACAACAGCGGCCGACATGGGCCCGATGGCCTTTGCGCACAGGTTTGACACGCTTCAAGCACGCACTTTCCTCTTCTATGCCGACGTAGAAAATACGCCTGCAGCTGTTTGCTAGGCGTTAAACCCAAATAACTAACTAACTAATCATTTAATACATCGCACAGATCTCGGAATTTGGACCTTAGTGTTCACTGTGTTAAGCCCCGCCAGGAGTATTAACCCTTTGAGGACCTATTTAAAAGGTGTCTCCTTGGGCCAACTAGAGATATATAAAACCAGTTTTTCGTTGAAACACACCGATGCACAAGAGGGTTAATGTAACGACACGCAGTCTGGCACATGGCTTGAATGTTCCTAAAAAAAAAAAACCGCATGTGAGGTCCAAACAATATGGTAGACTTTGGGATGAAATCATCTTCATCTTGTTCATAGTTATTGAGAATTATTGCATATTGACATTTATTTGATAGTAAGTATGAAGACTGATTTGCATAAACTAGACTAATTAAACAGTAGAATAAATCTATTTTGGTAGTATCAAATAGGTAAAGTGTCCTTGCGAGCGTGCGTGTGTGACTGAGTGCATGCGTGCGCGCTAGCGTGCATGCGTGTGTGTGTGTGTGTGTGTGTGTGTGTGTGTGTGTGTGTGTGTGTTGTAATTATCTGCAAGTGTGTATGCATAATAACCCATTAATAAACTGAGGCGAAAGAGTATTTCATGTCCAATGTGCACTGTCCAAAATTCATGTCCGCACTAGCATTAACCCCTTCACTGCCGAGAAAAGCTAACGCAATCTAACGGCAAGAGGCCAAGACTCTCATGAGCCCCCGCAAATGCAGGGGCCCATGAGAATCTATGCCTCTTGCCGAGCCCGCTGTGTGCCCATGTTCTTGTGGACAGTTGCGGCTTTTGGTCGTTCAGTAAAATATACGTCCGCTGGCAGCGAAGGGGTTACCTGAATGTAACGCACGCAGACTTGCCCACAGTCGTACGCACAGACTCTCACGCAACAGACGCATACATCGCCACTGACTCAGACGGGCGCATTCATGCGGTAAAACACAACACACGGGCTCCCTTTCTAAAGTAACCTTTATACACTATAAAAGAAAAGAAACGCTTTAAGACTATAAAACTATATATACAAGGCTCTCTATCACACACTCAAATCACAGTATCTTTGCCAGGCTAGGTTTTAGTCTCTCAATGTCTCCAACCTGTCTGATGTTGTTGCCTGGTTACGTTGGTCCTTCTCACGTCTAGGCGTGAAAGTCCTTCGTCGTACGCGTATTGCCGTCCTGTCTCTTTGGGCACGGACGTCCTCGTTCTCGTACGGTACACTCAGTTCTCGCTTGGACTTGGGTGTCTTGGTTCCCAGTCAGACTCACTCTCAGAAGAGCTGGAGGGATGACCTCACGTAGGTCCCACCTGCGACTCGACGTCTCGGCGTCTGTCTTTCCACTCTCGGTACAAGAACTATAAATAGACAACAAAAGTCCCAACGTAACACTTGCTAAACACACAACATATTGGATCAATGAGAAACGTCACGTAACCTGGCTGATACAAATAACTCACACGTTCATTCACACACACACACGTGCTTCATAACTATTTTCATATCACACCCATATCTCTGTCACTATCTTGAAACAGACTATAGCTTAACACTCTTGCTATACATTACTCTATACCCTGGAAAAGACTATGCTTAACCAACCACGTACTATCTTCATAGCGGCTTAGACATACACACTTCATATTCCTTTAGTCATCTAACTTGGTAAACAACTGTATACACAAACACCGGTTACTTCACAGAATTCTAAACATACTATAACTAAACCAAACCGGAACACCGCTATACAACCACATTAATCTTACCACGCATACTGTCTTTAACTAAACAACTATCAATACTACATTTATAGAAACATACCTGAAATCTAGGCTTCAGAGTCTTGGAATGCGGGCTAGGTAACTCGAACACAACCGTTCCATACAACAAAACAGCCCGCACTAACCAAACTAGACCTCTGACAGTCACAGCTTCCGCCTAGAACTCACTAAACAGAACTCACTACAAAGACCCGTGCTAACCATGTCTTACAGATTTCACGTGCGTCTAACACCACACGGACTTTCGGCAACAAACCGTTAACAAAAACCGTACCGTACTAATCCTACTGTGCGAGCACTAGGCACAAGCATAGAGCTTCATCACACTGAACTAAAGTCTTGGATCAGAAAATCTGTCACGGAGTGAACAATCGGTCGAGCTGCGTTGTCAGTTGTCCAGGTCACGCGGTATCAGTTCACAGCTCTGGGATAATAACGTTATGTAATTCTTCTCGTAGCCTCTGCACTGCAGACGGACTGTTACGGTTTAGAAGACAGATTGATTGCTAGTTGGAGAAGTGGGGTGGGGTGGGGGTAGGGGTTGGTGGGGGGGGGGGGGGGGGGTATCGAAGGACGTTGATGGTAGTCGAAATATGTACAGTATGCTGCAAGCTGTCTTGACGCTATCTATCAGTTAAAATACTACGTTGTTGTTCGATCAAATTATTGTAGAGGATGTCGGCTGCACGGATTGACTGACTCAGTTCCGACACACATCAGCAAGATATGGATTGACCATGATATTTCAAGAGTGGTGCCAGAATAGCTTGGCGCCTCTGGGCGCCAAGCTATTCTGGCGCCACCCTTGATCTACATGGTCGATCTGTTTGCTGCATTGTAACGCAGTCCTCAGAGGACAACTCAAAATGTGAGCATTTCGTGCCTGAGACACAAGGGGTTAACTCGCGCGCGCGCCAACACACACACACACACACACACACACACACAACACACACACACACACACACACACGCACACACACACGCACGCAGGCACACACACACGTACACACAAACGCGCACACATACACACACGCACACACAGACACACATACACACACTCACACACACAACTATGCAGTCAATGTAAGAAATACCCAAACCATGCACACAGTATTCATTTTAGTGCACAAAGTTCTCAAATTGTGTCAAATTTAATACATATTATGTTAGTGCACAAAGAGAAACACACACATACACACACGCAGACGCACACACACACACACGCACACACACACGATAAAAACACACACGCATATACACACGTACACACACACATGCACACACGCAGACATACATACACACACGCATACACACACACATCCACGCAGTCAATGTAAGAAACAACCAGACCATACACACAGTATTCATTTTAGTGCACAAAGTCCTCAAATTTAGTTCATATTCATGCACAAAGAGAAACACTTGGATTCGGGGTTATTTTCTGCTCACATGATGTCTTATTTGGACGTGCATTAAGGCTCCGGATCAGGCTAAAAGGATGCTTACGTTTTGGCATTACTCCAAACATTGGTCTTATTTGAACGAAGAACTAAGCTGCGCGCCACCATAGCCCAGCTGATGTGATTCTGAGCCCGACACAGTCGTCATGGTCGATAAACACCGGTTAGATGCACACGGATGTGTTGCCTTCCACAGTAAATATCAGCTGCATAAAGCCTGTTACAGTGGTCACTTTCGTGGCGATTATGAGCTCACACGCAGCAAAGTACTATTAGACATTTCAGCCGCATCCCCAAGTACCCACTCCTCACCACTGTATTTTTTGCTGGGCACTCGAGGTCGTTTAAAGTTTGCCATCATCTATTCAAAATCAGTGTATTTTTAGTGTTGTTTGGCTGCTTCACGTGGTGCATGCGTAAGATTCCAAACTAGAACTTAAAACTGTGAATCTTAAGTATGAATGTAAGGGCTCATACATTTTTTAAAGTAGCCAGGCAGTGACAACTTTCGGCTTACACATGAGAGCAATCGAAAACCGACACACATTCCACACGGTTTTCTGAGTGGCTAGCTCGATCACTAACTAGCCAAACTTTTTCCGGTACTCTATCACTAGAAAATAGAGGTAAATAAAACCTGCAGGGAGATATTAATCACTGAATGTTTTGGAACCTTTTAAGAGCCATGAAAGTATGCGACCAACATACAGTCACACTGCCGTCCGGCGGTTTCATTATTACACTGACTGACGTGGAAAGTGCTCTCTGGTACGCTACAAGGGAACAGAACTAAATGAAATGTGCAGGCAGAGTTAAATCACTGGAGGTTTTTGATCTTACAAAGACCCATTTAAGTATCTTCGGCCGACATATACACTATAGTTCTGTACAGTTTTCCATCCTGTCTCGCCGCTTTGCCCGAAAGGAATAGATTCACATTAGCCTCTGATGTTAAAGGGGCTCGTGAGATCCAGCTCTTTATGACAAACGTAATCGCCTCCAGCTGTCCCTTTCAATGCGGATGGGTGGTGGTTATGGACAGCTTTTTAAGGCTTTGTTTATTTTTCTGCCCCGGTTAGTGACCATTACAGTTTAGTAAGTAAAAAAATAAAAAAATAAGAGTCTCTGGCTATATGGCCTTGCTAGGAAAGTAATATTATTACCATGGTCTGCCAGTGTGATTGAGTGGCCGCAAGTTTCACCATAGGTGAATTTCCTGTACTAACATTTCCTGTACTACGGCTGATCACATCAAGCCATCACTGTGCGACTACAGACATCTTAAAAAAACAACAACAAACAAACAAAGACCACGATCTCAGAGCCGAGTTCATAACTTGTACAACGGGCTGTACAACTAAGCGGGCAGTCGAAAACCACGCTTTCTCTATTTATCTGTTGTAGATGGATAGTCAGTCAGTGCGGGCATTCAGAGCATGGACCGTGTCTGGTTACTCAACATAGCAGATCTTCGGAGCATGGACCGGAGCTGGTTACTCAACATAGCAGATCTGGAGCTGATACCCCCACGAAAACGCTTAAGAAGAAACCGGGCCCATATACAGGTCTAGTCGTGGTTCATTTAGACACAGGACAGGCCTGGTTAACACAGTTGTCTTTATATCAAGTGGCCCGACAATGACTCCGCTCAGTTCTATAAATACAAAGCTGTCAGTACAAGAAAAGCTAAAAACAGATTGACACGCAAACGGCTGCTTTATTAACATAGTTACAAACAAAAAAAAAAAAACAACAACAACAAATAGTTGAGAAGTAGATTTGAATGAAGAACACGATGGGATGACCGATGCCAACCTAGTCTCTTCTATGTTAGATTACATGCATTTTTCACTTTTTGCACAGTATGATCGGTGACAGCATACGATATATATATATATATATATATATATATATATATATATATATATATATATATATATATATATATATATATATATATATATATATATATAATATATATATATATATATATATATATATATATATATATATATATATATATATATATATTTGATACTAAGACTCTCACTCGAGTGGTTTTAAAACCTAATCCTACTAGCAAAAGTGAGTAAGATTTCAAGACCACGACAGAGATTCTCAGTATCACATAAACACCAATGTATGAAACTATTATTTTCTTACTCAATCTTTTATTTGCATGAATCCGATGTGAGTTGTTTTTTGGTACACGCCTTGTCACAGCGCCACACAGCTGTCATTGTATCTGGGCAAAGATCTTGACGTAGTTTACTTTTAAATGTGGCGTCACCTTTTTGGACGCCGGACAAATGTTCGTACATGATGATGTAATAGTGCAATACATGACGTCATAGTGTCAGTGTTACGTGGTAGTTGTAGTCGCAGTACGATGCAATTACACCAGACGCACTCAGTAGGGTTTTTGTAAAGAAACATCAGTTGCACCGCCCTCCGGAGCGCAGTGCTTAGCGCGTCGGTCTGGCGACTGGGGGATCCGGGTTCGAATCCCAGCCAATTCAAGCGGGCTTTTTCCTACCTGGGTCGGCTCCTACCCAGAGCGGTGTGCTATGGCTAATGGGAAGACTGATGCCACGCAGCCGAAACGGGTGCGACTTTGGGGGTGCCACCCAGGTTATGACACATCGCTCGGTGTGAATGATTACAATGATGGCGATGTAGGTGTCCGCAATTCCCGGGCCTGGTTAACACCAGGATATGTATGACAGGAAACGTTGATTGTGGCCCTGTCACGCAGTCCCCAACCACATTGACCACCATGGCATCATCATATCGTAATCCTCATCCTCATCATTATTCAAAATGAAAAATGCTGTTTCAGGTTTCTGGTCTCCGTCTACTGGTGACCTCAGCCCAGTCGTGCAGGAGCCCTAGGTGCGCGGCTGTCTTCGGCCAGACCCTGCTGCTGTGCTTGGATGGACGTAGTGGATGACTCGCCACCTCTAGAAAATGGAAAAGGAAAATACTTGGAAAAAAATAACATTTGTCATATGCGGCACAAGGTTGTGGAAAACACGGGAACAACCGTTCCAACAGTGCTTTATTCTCTCACGATGCAATCTTAGCACAATGTATCTACAGTTTTCATACACTTTGTCTGCCATACAATGCATGCACACATTTTCTAACGCCCTCTTTTATACTATTTCAGATAACACAACTCAACCAATCAGAAAAGAAAATGTAACCGAAACTCATTAATATTCATTAAAAAAGATTTACATCCAAAATACAATGCATCAACACTGATACACTGTCTCCTCTACAATGCCCCCACCCGGGTCTGCCCTGGGGGACTTGGGTGGGGTTAACTACTTTTTAGTTCCCAGGGTCACCCTGGTCAACCCCACAGGGTGGGTTTTCCTCTCTATTCTAGGGCATGTGTTTCTGTCTACCCTTGGTCCATTCACCTGTATTTTCCCTTTTTAAACTTTCTCTACTGTTTGCGCTGTTTGTAGATCTTGATATTTGATATGTGTTGCTATGGTCTTAGGCTTATTTAGCGTATTAAACCGGCTGGCGACATACATTCAATATTCTTTTTTTTTTTTCACAAGCAGTGCAGGCACGTCTTGAAAAAGTCTTGTTGCTGTCGGGACGTTAAGCAATGTACAACCAACCAAACATCCTCTACAATGCATTCGCAGTTTTGATACACTGTGTCTCTCATACAATGCACGCACATATTTCCTAACACCCTCTTTTATACTATTTCTGTTTTCCAGAAAAATCCGGTAAATTACACAACTCAACCAATCAGAGAAGAAAACGTAACCAATTAATATTTATTAAAAAATACACTCTAGATCTGTCTACAGTCTTCCACTAACATCTAGGCGTATTCCCTAAATGTTGCAAAATGTAGCGAACATGTGTGCTACAAACCTTTGAAAGACATATCTGACCAAAATTCTTTAAACTGCCGTAACCTTTGTTTGGG
Source organism: Semisulcospira habei (assembly GCA_036245525.1). NCBI lineage: Eukaryota > Metazoa > Mollusca > Gastropoda > Semisulcospiridae > Semisulcospira > Semisulcospira habei. Next base: position 320,745,315 of record BTPG01000001.1, read on the forward strand.
TTGTTTGAATCCCCTTACCCCCCCCCCCCCAACCCCCTAGGTAACTGATCCGCCCCTGAACACACACATGCCCTAAAAAGAATAACACAACCACAAACGTAACAGTCAGTCGTCACTATGAAATGATGTCATTCCGCGTGAGTTGAAACTAAGTCAATTGTCAATACCGCGTGTGCCTATACCTTTTTGTTGACCTGACTTTCTACAAAACATTTGTGTGGAGACGTGTCCGTTCACGCAGCATGTCTGTATCACACACGTGTGATAAAGCTAAGCTGTGTCACACAGACACACGTGCGAATGAGTATATCATGTATCTA
>BTPG01000001.1:320750634-320768634 GCA_036245525.1 Semisulcospira habei
CTCGGTGTTTGTAGTTTGTAAACTTGACAAGGAAAAAAGACGACCTTTGCAGAATTCGCATGCTACATACACCGTAATTAAAAATGTGTTAACCAATAGCGACAAAGAAAAACAATTTAACATACAGGCCCCTAAACGCTGCAATTGTCTATGGCAGTGAGTTGCTATGGGAACAGGCTGAATTTGATGACAGGCAACGTGAGATGTCCGACTGGTGGGGTAACAATAAGCATGAGAAAATCCAACAGCGTCCGGCAGCCACTGCAATTTTTCCTCACGCGATAAACCTCGGTATTGTCGTTTGAAAATTGCGCCAAAGTCTGAGTAATGACCTTTACCCACGCTGTAATTTTCGTCCAGAATTGCCAGCCGGCCGCTAGACAAAGGTCATCGGGCCCACGACGGTCGCAGTGGGCCCGCGCTCGGCTGTGCGCGTGCCCACTGCAGACGTCGTGAGCCCGAAGACGCTTTGCTACTGGGAAAGCGCGAACATGTCTATGTTTCACCGTGTACCAGTGTGTCTCTGTTTCACCGTGTCTATGATCAACCGTGTCTGTTCCATCATAGCAGGGTACGCCTCGTCGATTTAATACCTTTGGAGTCCTGTATGTGACTCCCCTCAGAATTCCTCATCACCAGATCCCATCGTCATCCGTTGTGGTCGTGAAATGTTGTTTAAATCCAACATATTTGTAGAAGAAACATTCCGTCTTCTTGGGCTTTGTCTTAAGGCTAAAGATCGACAGAAATGCTCGCCTGAATTTTGTGCCGGTCAGACAATAAAAATAGAAATGTACTGCACTGTTGCTGTACCAACACATGTTGCTCGAATAGGCAATGAACATCAGGAACGAAAAGAAGTTCCTATCATTTAACCCCTTCACATTGAGAAAATACGATGCGTAAATAACCTGAACCGAATATGGAAGTGTTAGTATTACAAATGCAGCGGACAGAACAATCAGGGTAACAGCAATAGACGACGTTTTCTTTGTGCGATCAGAAACCTGTTCTGTGTGATTTGCCACCAACGTCATCCTGGCTTTTCGCACAGACACAGCCAGTTTCCAAATTAACACCACGTTACTGACAGCAAGGAGAGCGAAGGGCATAGCAGAAAAGATTAGCAACACCATCGCAGTTGAAGCACAGTGGCAAGTAAATAGCGATAACCTAGGGAGCGACCACTTCCCCGCACTGATAACTATCAACGACAAAGACAAGACCCCACTACCAGAACCCAGTTTTCCAGAACCCATCTAGGGGCCTGAGCTGAGTTTGCGCAGTTTGAACTCCGTCAGCCCAGGGCCTTCATAAGGCACTTAGCATCTGTAGAGTCCAGTCTGATGCCTCACACCGTGGACAGAGCATGAGACACATTGAAGTTACAAAGGAACTCCTGTCAGCTTTACCTAGGCCAAAACCGGAACCAATCCTGCAGCAAATGAGACTTACAAATAACCAGCCGGAACATTTGAGAGCCACTCCATGGATCTGTATTCAATACACTCACTTGGCTTGACTTCGCGAACTAAGATTCTATAGGGGTTGTCCACGACGTCTGCAGGCATGCTCGTGACTGCGGAGGCCAATCCGGGACAGAAAGGTTCGACCGCAGTGGCTGCAGAGTGAGGTCTGGCCAGGGTTCTGAGTTGCGGCATCTCTGTTTTTTTCTCCCGAGCCGATGTCTTTAAGGCCAGCTCTGCGAGAGTCCTCAAAGGAGACAGCTGCCTTGTAAATGGTGGAGCGCCAGGTGTCACGGTCCGCAGCAAGTGATGACCACTGGCGGTGGTCGATTTGGCAGGCACTAAGTGACTTCTTGAGACAGTCTTTGTATCTCTTCTTTGGTGCCCATCTGTCACTGTGTCCAGTGGCGAGCTCCTTTGCTCTTGTACAGGGTGATGACGACTGCACCGCGGAAATCCTTTGGTAGTGTTTCTTCCCCCCAGCAGCAGAGAAAGAGGTCATGGAGCTTGTTGTGTAGTGCTGGGCCTCCATGTTTCCAGATCTCTGGTGGGATTCCATCAATGCCTGCTGCTTTGCCACTCTTGAGCTGGTGGATGGCTGTGAGAGTCTCTTCAGCAGTGGGCGGTTCGTCCAATTCAACCTTTACTGATAGGTGTGGGTTTTGGAGGATGACTGCTTCTTGAACAGTGCGCTCAGCGCTGAAGAGGTCCTAAAAGTATTGCGACCAGCGGTTCAAGATGGAGTTATTATCTGTGAGCAGTGCCTGTCCATCTGCGCTTAGCAGGGGACTTTGTATCAGGTGCCTGGGGCCATACACTGCTTTCAGTGCTTCATAGAAGCCCCTGTAGTCACCGTTGTCAGCACAAAGCTGGGTCCTCTGTGCGAGTCTGGTCCACCACTCGTTCTGGAGATCTCTGAGCTTGCGCTGGAGACTGCTGCAGACGAGGCGGAAGGCAGACTTCTTCACAGGTCAGGAAGGCTGGGTTAGGTGGGCCTGATGGGCGGCTCTTTATTTTGCTAGGAGTTCCTGGATCTCTACGTCGTTTTCGTCAAACCAGCCTTTGTTCCTCTTTCTAGCGAAACCCAAGACTTCTGCGGAGGATTTTGCGATAGCAGTTCTCAGCTGTTCCCAGAGTGTTTCAGGGGAGGAGTCTGCTGGGTCAGCTGTGTCTGTGAGCCTGCGCTGTAAATCTGTCTGAAAGGCAGCTTTTACGTCGTCATGCTGAAGGCTGACAACATCAAGCTTTTTCTTAGGTGCTTCCTTGGGTTTTGGCTTGATGTGGAGCCTGAGTTTGCAGTGGACAAGGCGGTGGTCAGTGTGGCACTCTGCGCTGGGCATCACTCTGGTGAGGAGGACATCACTGCGGTCCCTCTGAAGCACTAGGACATAGTCGATAAGGTGCCAGATTTTGGAGCGAGGATGCATCCAGGTGGTCTTTCGACTGTCCTTTTGCTGGAAAGTAGTGTTGGTGATGACAAGCTGCTGCTCTGCACAGAACTCCAACAGTAGGTGGCCATTGTCATTGCAGTTCCCAACGCCATGCTTGCCGAGGACTCCTTTCCAGGCTTCAGAGTCCTTGCCCACTCTGGCGCTGAAGTCGCCAAGGATGATGACTTTGTCGTCTGCAGGGGTGCTCTGTAGGAGGCTGCGCAGGTCAGTGTAGAACTTGTCCTTTTCTGCAGGCTCTGCCAGGAGGGTTGGGGAGTACACACTGAGAAGGGTGACGTGTTGCTGGTGTCTCAGTGGGGGGCGCATGGACATGATGCGGTCTGAGTGACCGGTTGGTAGGTTTTCCAGCTTAGTCGCAATGGAGGTCTTGACCATGAAGCCCACGCCTGAGAGCCGTCTTTCTGACGCAGACTTGCCTGACTAGTAGAGGGTGTAGTCAGCGCCAAGTTCTTGGAGACTGCCTTCGTCCGGGAGGCGTACTTCGCTGAGCTCAGCGATGTCGATGTTTAACCTCCGCAATTCATGGGCAATGAGAGCAGAGCGACGTTCAGAGCGTCCGCTGTCTGCTGTGTCAAGCTTGGTTCGGATGTTCCAGCATGCTACGTTGAGTCCGGTCGTGGTCGTCCTTTAAGTGGATCCGTTGTTTTTACTTGTTTTCTGACCGCGGCTAGCCAACTGGGGTTGTGAGGGGACGAGCTTTGGTTAGGCCGCCTTTTCTAGGCCCCTCTCCGTGTGGAGCAAGCAGTGCTGTCCCTAGAGAAGGCTGCTTGGTCGTTCAGGGTGTGCAGAGTGACGTTGTCATCCCCAGGTCAACATCAGGCGACCAATATCCTGAACCGCCTGCATGCAGGTTTGAGACTGCGGCTTTCAGTGACATCTTTCACCTGCCGTTTCGCTCCTCGCCCGTCGCTACAGGACTTGGAATGGTCAGTGTCATGGTCCGTGGACGTTTCCTAAAACCTGTGCGGTGGAGCTTTTTGGTGGAGTGCAGTGTGCGCAGTACTGGCCCCACCCTTTAAACCCTGGTTCGTCTGCCATGGCCTAGCAAGCTGGGACGATGGCATCGAGGTCCTCAGGTCGTAGGGTTTACATCAGACTGTCCTTGTCCTAGTCTCTGGCTCGAAAACCTTCCCCGGAGACACGGGGGCTTTGAAGTTAGGGTTTTCCTCTCTTAGCCTTTCCGCAGCCAAGCGCCCGGCCTGCAAGGCAGCAGGACAATGTTGATTAAATTTCGAGGTTCTCTCCTCTAGATCCGCCGTGATTGGCCTGGTGGCTCGTGCTACCCAGTTTTTGGGGTCACCTCGGAGAGGATGTGGCCAGGGACCACGCACGGGCGGTCTTGGGATAGAGGGATGCTATGCTAGTCCGGAGGGATTACACACGAGGGTGCCTCACGAAGGCCAAGAGGCCATAGACCAGGGTGATCCCGGGGGAGGCGCTGTAAGAGTTCCCCACTACCCGCACCACCAACGCAACTCGTCCCCTTGGGCCCCCACCTTTTGAGTCAGGCAGCGACCCCTTGACCCCTTTTAGCCTGGGGGCTCGTGCTGCCCAGTTTTTGGGGTCACCTCGGAGAGGATGTGGCCAGGGACCACGCACGGGCGGTCTTGGGATAGAGGGATGCTATGCTAGTCCGGAGGGATTACACACGAGGGTGCCTCACCAAGGCCTTCGTGTATTCAATAACAGCAATTCCAACATGCAGCCCTATCTCGCAGGTGCACATGGAGTGTTGCTCGACGTATCGTCCAGTGTGTCGGCATCTTCTGCTATAGTTCGTGAGTGGGCCTGCGTAAAGCTGATAGGGTTTCACTTGTGACTGCATGTGTATCTCATGTTCTGCGTGCACTGGACTGTATAAGGCCCTGTGCTGAATGAGTGCAAACTGCGCCAAAAATGTGCGGAACAGAACAAAAAGACACAACCACAACCTTAAAAAGACCTAGTAGTGAAATTATAGCTGGTAAGGCTAAGTGAAGGCGTAGTAGTTAAAGCAGCCACTAGCTGTTGTCACTGTGCACGGTCAATGATCCTTCTATGCGGCCACACGAAACACGCAGAACAGCTATGTATCGATCTTCCTGGAGTGATTAGCGCGATTCTCCCCTTTCAGGTGATGAAGATACACAAACGGTCTAAAATTTATTAACACTCTAGCTTGTCAAAAAAAGAGAAAGGTTAACTCTCTAACTCCTGGAGATAAAAGACTTAAATTTTATCGAAAATGAGTATTTTAGTTTTGAGAGAGTTAGGCTTAAGCGTAAAACTTATTGTTAAACGGAAGCACAGGGTAAGAAACAAACAACTAAACTACTTCCACTCAATGATATCGTAGTACAGGAATATGTTTAGTCACAAAACCACCGTTGTCATGCCATAACTTATATCAAGCTAATTTATTTATATATATATAAAAAAAAACTTCCTCACAGTTTTGCGGTCCATGTATCACATTGCTGTCTGTGCGTGTAAAAAAATATTTGTAGCACAAACAGATTTATAATTCGACGATAATTGTAGACAAATAAAAATCAAAATAGTGTTTTATAGCTCAGAATTTTTATTTTTTTATTTTGCCGTCTACTTAATAAGTTGGTGTATGATAATACGTCAATGTGTCAGTGTAATGCCATGATTATAAACTGTGACATTGCCCACCGTATTTTAATCGTAAACCAGACTAATAATAAATTACGATAAAGATAAGAATGAACGTGGGAAATGTGTATTTAAAAAAAAAAATCAATAAATGTGGGATGGTTTGTGATTTTGGACCTAACAGCCTTAAAGCTGTCATATGTAAAATCACAAACGAAAATACAAATCAAAATAATGAAAACAAGACAATATTTCACGGCTTTCCGTCATCAAGAAATTGTTTTATTGAAACTACAAGTATTTGAAACATCGTTTAAAAATAGGACACACAAACTAAAAAGAAATTAACAGAACTATGTTTATTGAAACTAACAGAATATGAGAAAATTCAAAGATTAAAGAGGGAAAATGTGAAAATAAAGATATTAGCACATTTAAGTGTTGTTGTTTTTTCCACTAATAGTGTCTGACAGTGTAATGTGAACGGAATGTGAAAATAAGGATATTAGCACATTTAAGTGTTGTTTTTTCCACTAATAGTGTCTGACAGTGTAATGAGAACGGAATTTATGACTTTTTTTCACGGCTCTATCGCCGACTTTTTATTTATTTATTTTATTTGTAATGCCTTTTATAAATGGAAGTAGTAAAATGGTTACGTGAACTCTGCATTTTACACGCGCACTTTTCAATTCTGGATTAGCCCGAGTCAGAAGTATGCATTTTGTGCATTTTCCGCTGTTTATCGATTAACATCTGTGAATATTTTTCACTCTTTGTAGTTTGAATTCTCTACTTGGAAAAAGAACGGCCCTTGCAATTTAAGGGTCGCTTGCAACATGCAGGATACATTTAATATTTAGTTTATGAATTTTGTCGTTTGAAAAAGAAGAATGCTTCAGTGTGATCATGTCTTTTTGTGTTTCATTTTGCTTGTTAACTCACTGCGCCCCAGGTACGAAATACACACACATTTTGGAGTTGTTCGCTGATGACTGCATTACGATGTAGGAGTCAGATCGACCATGATAGTATAGGCGCCAAGCTATTCTGGCACCATACTTGAACTATCATGGCCGAGCTATATCCTGCTGTGGTGTGTCGGGGCTGAATGAGTTACGCAGGAGTTATAGTGGAAGGGACACTTTCAACTGTGCTAGAGTTGTGCACTCTATTATTGTACAGAACGGTATAGTTTCATGCAGAAGAATAACTACGTTTATACATCTCTCATGGCATTTTCACGGGTGGATTACCATTGTTTTCTCTGCCTAGTAACCGTCGAATTACCTAGCAACAAAACAATTGACCGACGACTAAACATGAATGCATGCTGAAATGCAATAATGATGTAACTAGACTTGAAATGACGAATGTATGGAAAAGAGAAGTGCGTTATTTTAACTTTAAAATTAGAATTTGACGTCACGTATAGGCTTCTTTTTGTCACAAGTAATCGAAAACAGACGCGGCATGGGGATAAAGCACGGGAGGTTTATGCACGCGTCTGCAGTGATTTGAAGGAAATTCGTGGCAGAAACAGACCAGAGAATGGCTTTCTTCTGGATTATCGGAATGGCATAATAGAATCAGATAATTATCGTGTTTGCTGGTATCTGAAGCACATTTGTAATTTTTGAGGCGTCTAAAGTAAAGATGCCGCTGAGTGCGTCCACTTTGAAGGCTGTTTCGGTCACATTTAGACAGTCTTTGCTCGACTTCACATTGGCCATAATTATGTCACATACTCCTTCTCATTGAAATTGGAGGAACACCCCTGGTGCTTCGCCTGCGACGAGCCGTTTTGGTGATGCACTTCTTGACATCATGTGCTGACCTAATCGATGTAAGGCGGTGATACGTTTGTGGTCGTGTTATTCTTTTGAGAGCTTAAGTGTGTTAATCATAGAAAAGATCAGATAATTATTTGAGTTATTTTTTTAAATAAGAATTACGTACATTTTTAGTAAGATTCATTTTCCTTTGCTTGGAGAATTGCGGCCAATTTCTGTTGTGTAGCCAAAATGACAAGTCTTTTCGTTACATTGTTGCTAAAGTCCGACCTCGTTTGAGCTAGAACGTTCTCGAAACGGCGCGATTATTCTAGTGACCTCAAATATGACGTCAAAGGTGTTGGCTACATTTCGTAACATTTTATTAAATGCGCTTAGAGTTTAGTCGAAGTACTGTAGTTAGTTCTAGAGTGTTCTTTTTAATGAATATTATTAAATTTGTATTACGTTCATTTTCTTTTCTGATTGGCTGTGTTGTGTGAATTTGCTGGATTGTTCTGGAAATCTGTAATAGTATAAAAGAATATGTTAGGAAATATGTGCGTACATTGTATGAGTGAATCAGTGTGTCAAAAGTGTTTATGCATTATAGAGGAGACAGTATATCAGTGTGTATGCATTGCAGAAAGACAGTGTACCAAAGTGTTGATACAGTTGTGGATGCATTGTGCCGAGATTGCATCGTGAGAAAAAAATGTATTGTTGGAACTGTTACCCCAATGTGGTTTACAAACCTTGTGCCACGTGTGACGAGTTGCAGCTGAGTGAAGTTTCTTTACAAGAACCCTATGTGAGTGCGTCTGGTGTGCTTATATCATACTACGACAACCACATAACAGGCGGAAACAGTATACAGCAGACTCTTTGAAGTTTTTGTTTTGGGATGTTACCCGGACAAAATCTTCAGCTTTAGGAAGGAAGCCAATTTGTTTTACAAAATGTAAGTTTATGTAGTCTATATAAATCTGACTTTTCTTATGAAATTCCAACGTCTGTAAAACATATACGATTGACCTGTTTGGCTTTGTAGCTAAGAATACGTTTAAACCGTATTTACATCATGTTTTAAGACCTTTATCTTAGTCTGGCTGACCAGAAGGAAGTTAGCGGGAGGAACCTTTAATGTTACAAATATAATATTAATTGTTACTCTAATTTTATTGTGATTCTCACGTTATTAGATGTTTGCTAGTCTGTTTACGGCCAATAGCTATATGGTCCAAAATTACATAACACACAAATAAATTATTGGTATCATTATGTTATCCTCTTTGTAGATGTACGATCTCGAAATTACTATTATTGTTATTGTGTTATTGTATTATTATTATTATTATTATTATTATTATTATTATTATTATTATTATTATTATTATTATTATTATTATTATTAACCTCTCTACCCCTGCCTATCTCGCTGATCTTCTTCAACTATTCACTCCCTTTCGCTCCCTCAGTTCAAGAGACCATACTCCTGGGACCTGCAAATGGTAAACTTTGTTGTACTTCTGTACGATTTCAACATAGAGCATAGAACTTGTCTTAATCCATTTAACTCGTCGGCCATTGTTTTCAAATTGTAATGGTGTCACTCGACGAATATGAACCAGTTTCATGGGATGGATCGGCCATTATCATTCAAGGGTAGTGCCAGATTAGCTTGGCGCCATCATGCGTTAAGCTATTCTTACACTGCCCTTGAATTAACATGGTTGACCATTCACCTGCTGCAGGGCGTCGGGGTAAAATGGGTTAACTAAATGAATGGTCTCAAGATTTCTGATCATTTGCTTGTAGTTTCGGCTCAGAATAACTCCTACTGAACTTAACCTTTCTAGCGCACACTAAGTCGATCCTTGTACTGTTCTGTTTTGTTTTAATAATAATAATAAGGAAGATTTATAAGGCGCCAATACATGGTAAGATGCTCTAGGCGCCGTACATATGAACAAAACATACAAATATTACACAAAAAGTGACAAAGCCACATGTACAATTACACAAAAAAACAAAATTATGACTAAATACATGAACACTGATAATCAAAGTGGGAAAAGATGGGTTTTAAGACTGTGTTTAAAACTGGCACTAGACTCACTGTGTCTCAATGATTTAGGAAGATCATTCCAGGCTGATGGACCCTGGTAAGAAAAAAGATCTCTGCCCAAATCCTTTAGTCCTTACTGTAGGAATACGATGCATTTTATTGTCAGACGAACTGCGCAATTGCCTCGAAGGGATATAACAGTGAAGGAGCTCTGAGAGATAAGTGGGTCCAGTGCCAGAAAGAGAAACATGACAAATGGACAAGACTTTGTGCTTGACTCTCTCCTTCACTGGCAACCAGTGGAGAGCGTGCAGGATGGGGGACACATGGTCTGACCTTTTCGCTTTCATGACCAGACGTGCGGCTGAATTTTGGACTCTCTGGAGCCGATCAAATAGATACTGTGGGCATCCAGATACGAGTGAGTTGGCATAGTCAATGCGAGACAGAACAAATGAACAAACCAGAGTTTTTGTAGCCTCTGAGGTAAGGAACTGTCTAATAGAGCTAATACGACGCATCTCCAAATAGGCTGCCCTGCAAATGTTTATCACCTCCACCACAAGTCCTGCTCAATTGCAACACCCAGGTTCTTCACTGACCGAGAGAAGCTGACGGTCGTGTTCTCAATCATGATATGTTGAGGCAAAGCTGTAGAAGAAGACATTCTGGGTGATGCAATGAGCATGGTTTCCGTTTTTCCTTCATTCAGTTTGAGCTTGTTTTCTGACATCCACAGCCTCACATCAAGAATGCAAAGTGACACGCTCTGGATGATTTCGTTGACCTGACTCACACTACCTGACTTATAAAGCTGTGTATCATCACTGTATGCGTGATGTGAAACAGAGTGTCCAGCAATAATGCTGGACAAAGGCTGTACATACAGTAGGAAAAGCACTGGGCCTAATACTGAGCCTTGTGGGACCCCAAAACGGAGGCTGGCAGGTGCAGAGACATGCCCATCGACAGACACAGTCTGTGATCGCTCAGTAATGTAAGAGTGGAACCAAGACAGGGCAGTGCCATCAATGCCGAAAACAAGCTGGAGACGATTAATCAGGGTAGTGTGGTCGATTGTGTCGAACGCGCTAGAAAGATCAAGTAAAGCAAGCACTGACACCTTACCATCATCCAGAGCAAGTAACAAGTCATTCATGATTCTGAGAAGTGCTGTTTCAGTACTGTGACAACATCTGTAGGCTGACTGAAATGGATCCATAAGATTGTTCAAGGCCAGGTGATCCAAAAGTTGCGAAAGCACAATCTTTTCGATCACCTTTGACAGAAACGGTAGGTTTGAGACAGGTCTATAATTCTTAAGGTCGTTGTGATCTAATGAGGGTTTTTTTCAGTAGGGGTTTCACAACAGCACTTTTATACATTGAAGGGAAAACACCAGATGCAAGCGAAGCATTGACAATGTGAGTAACATACGGCAGTAAACTATCCAAACAGTTGTACAACAAAGTGGTAGGCACTGGATCGAGCTCACATGACTTAGGGAGCATCTTCATTAACAACTTGCTTACATCGTCACAGCATACAGGTCTAAACACAGACATGGTCTCACCATGAAAGCAAAAGTCGACAGAAGAGACTGTTTTTGTCTGAGAAGACTGTGAGTCAAGATCGTCGCGAATGGCTTGGACTTTTTCCATGAAATATGTGGAAAAACGAGATGGAAGTTCTGTCATGGAGTATATGCTAGGAAGAGGAGAAGACTTGACTTTGCCCAGCAGCTGATCAGCCACTGAGTACAGTTGCTTACTGGTGTTGCATGCAGCAATCTTCATACTGTAGAGGGACGTTTTTGCCGTGCTCTCTAAACTGGTTACAGCTTTCTTGGCAGCAGAAAACAATTGCTTGTGTACTGTAAGCCCAGATTTGCGCCACTGTCTTTCTGCCCTACGACGTTCCTGTTTGGCGGTGCGCAGAGTACTCGCTACAACATTGTGCCATGGGGTTGATCTACGGGCTGGAATCCTACGACGTGTCGCAGGAGCAAGTTGGTCCAGTGCCGACCGTAGACATTTATCCAGTGCTTCAGCAGTGACCTCGGTAACAGTGGAAAGTCGCTCCAAAAGATCCGCCTCAAATGCAAGTCGATCAAGAGCCCAAATGTTTCGAACTGTCTTGAACACTAGAGCTACACAAGGTCGAAGCACGTTAAGGCGGGCTGTGACGCAGTAGTGGTCAGACGATAATGCATCAGTAACTTCAGTAGAGGATAGGTAGTCACCGTCTGATCTCACAACATCCCAGTCAAGAATACCTTGGTTAACTCATTCCAGACGTAAGGTGTACGGATAAGCGGCTACTGCGTATGAAATGCACAGACCGTAGAAGTACAAAACAATGTATTCATTTTTCACAATAGACAAACAGAAAAAAACAAATTGAGTACATTCACTTAACGTTTCAGCGAAGCAACAGGTTACTTCTAAATTTAATAATCTGTACTGTGCAATCCCTTTCTAAACGTGCTTCTTTCTTTGTAAGACATTTCTTTGAAAGGTCTAGCACGTAACAAAGTTTTCTAAAAACTATGTTGTGTTGTTCTTTCAAAGCGTGTTTCTTTCCTTGTTAGTTCATTATTTCTTTACATTTTACACACTTGGCGCCAGTCATCCTTTTCGTCTGGATTTATTCCTGAGGAAACGTTTACGCCGAACGACCTCCAACAACGGACGAGAGCAAAGACACGGCGCGTAACCAGAGAGTAATATAAGCACACACAACACTCCAAAACATCTCCAAGGGGCATAGATGCTCATGAGCGCTCCCGGCTTATGAGGACCTATGCCTCTTGAAGATGTTTGGAGTGTTGTCTACGCGTATAGTAAAAGCTGGTCATCCACTGTGACTTCGATCTCGTTCGTTGCTGGAAGTCGCTCGTCGGAAACTTAATTATTATTGTCAGTTCTTCTTCTTCATACATATGTGATCAATGCGATGATAGGTGCGACAGAACAGAGTGACTTCAGGTACAGTGCACGACGACGTGGCAATGGAGTTTTCATTCACGCGACGTTCGAATGTCGCTGTTTCTTATCCCGTTGGCAGTCTGTGTGTGCGTACATACGAAGGATGTGTGCGACAAGTAAGTGCGTGCGTGAGGCGGGACTCTCTACTCGTGCATGACAACCGTGAGACGAACTTGTTCGGTGTTAAACATTTATTAACAAGCACTAATACAGAAATGTACAGTCACGTATTACATTTTTCCACCCTTAACCCATTCAGTGCCGATAAAATTTGAACACCATCTAACTGTAAAAGGAATAGATCCTCATGAGCTCCCGCAGTTGCGGTTCCTCATGAGGATCTATACCTCTTGCTGACGTTACTTTAAATCCATATTCCTAGGATGGCTAGATTTTTTTTTTTTTTTTTTTTTTGTGAGCTGGCATTGATCGAGTTAATTCGCCCAGCAACGTGATCTCAACAGCTTTCCTAGGAGGGAAATTATTACGCTTGATCTTGTTTATGCATAATGAGTTGTGTCCCTTACAACGTTGGCCGCATGAATACGTTGTTTCTTTTAAGGCTGAAGAGTTGCGTCCCGTGAACCACAGGCTGTGTGTGTCTTTTTCTTGGAGCCAACAAGAAACTGACAAAAGAAACTCTGGGAAGACTTCTGGTGGGTGGGGTAGATCTATCTGGTATTGACCTTTTCGAGTGCAGAGATCCCATATTGACTGAACTGACGAGTTTCCACTCTTGAAACATCCCCATCATCGTTTTCCTGATTTGCAAGAAATGACGAGTTGCTTCCCTTGAAGTATTGGCTCAATGCTTCTCCTCCAGCAAAACAGCTGCACACACTTTTATATCACGAACATGTCCGACTGTTACGATTGTGGTTATGTTATCATGTGAGAGCGTGCGTGTGTTGATCGTAGGTAACGATCCGATGTTTATTTGAGCTATCACGGTTATGATTTCGTGCCTTTTTAGTAAGTTTTTCTTTTGTTCGTGAGTATAGCCGATTTCGTTTTGTTGTGTTTAGTTCGGAGCGTGCTGGAAAGGTCGCACTGTCTTGTGACATCGTAAGTGTAACGTCGGTTAGTTGACATCGCAACATTTTCGCTACTTTTTGTTTTCCTGTGCGCGTGTATTGAGCAGCTTTTATTTTTGTTTTTGGAATGTTCTCGTACCTTTTAGAGCTATCATAGATAGGGATACAATACTTTTATGTGTCTTCATTATACGCTAGAATTTAGAGCTGAAGTGAGCAGCCGTATTTTTGTAGCCTGTTATATTGTTTCTGGAAAGTTTATGTTAATGAGCTTCGGCTGCGTGTTTCGTTCTGGTTGTTTGAGTTCATGATTCCGTAGAAGATTCTGGAATTTGATAGTATATATAAGGAGGGCGCTGGGAAAGCCCGTGGGTACATTGTCTTGCTTTGTCAGATGTAGAGACACGCAGTTTATTGCGATAGACGCTGTGTATGAGAAACTTTGAGTCGTAGTGTGGACATCGCAGAAGAGACTTTGTATCAATAGTTTGTGTATTTGAAAGTGCATTACTGTGTGGATATCGCATCGCTGAATTAAATATTGTTGGAGCTGTTACTCCAGTATTGTCTACATCCTTAAGCCACGTGTGACGGATTGCAGCTGAACGAGGTTTACTTTAAAGAACTCTACGTGTGTGTGCGTCTGGTGTGTTTATCATACTTCGACTGCAACTCCACCACGTAACACCGACTCACAACACCGGACGTATTTATGTAGGAAAATTCTTTATAGTGACGCCAAACAAGACCTAAGTGTTTTCATTGTAACCCGTTCACTGACGATAACAAATAGACATCACACTACTGCAAGAAGTACATATAGCGAGGGCTCATGAGGATCTATACCTCTTGCTGAGACCACTGTGTATCCATTGTTCAATCGACGGCTGGTTTCTGAAACACAATGTACAGTCAGTGGCAGTGAAAAGGTTAAGCAGTAGAATATGATTCTAAACAATGGTTTTGGCAAACATTGAGCACTATCTAAAACCAGTGTGTGAATCGTCTTCAGGAGACAGGTACTTGAGACAGGGTCTTAGAGGTATAACGCTGAATAAGTGTATGTTTACAGTGTTATCTTACACTGTATGCGGTAAAAGCCGGATATCACAAATTCGGAACGGACCAAGATTTGTTGTTGATATAAGCAAAGTTTGTTATAAGCAACTTGTTAGACTTTTTATGTAATAATCCCGACATATCGAAATGGGTTTGCTTTCAGCTTATAGCAATTCAATTTTTTTTACAGTAGTTTGCGTTGGTTTTCAAATATTTTTCATTTAAGAATTTCTACTCTTTTTATGGACATTTAATCTCATCTCAGTAGAGTTCCCGGATCAGCACCAGAAGCAGGAGAATTGTAAGAAGATGGGTTAAAAAAATCTTAATTAAGACAAGACAACACTGAGAGCCCGGACAGTTGTATCGGCGAATTTAATCGGCCCGCCCTGGAGAAGTTCGCTTTAATGTGTTTTAAACATAGGGAAGTTGTTTCTGTAGCGATTGATAACAAGAATGAATGTTATACACAATTAAATCAGCTTTGTTCCAACTTGAGGATGAGTCACATCCACACTGTTATAAAGGAGTCTCAGGCTGACTTGGGAGTGAACTCGTATCCAAACAGAAACAGCTGCTACAACAAAGCCCTAAAGAAAGAAGTTGCTAGCCCATATCATGTGGAAAACATTTTAATAAACCGTTTGTACGTTTTAATTAACTGTTTGTTCATTTAATATCATGTAGCAACGTTTAAGGTTTAAAGTCTTTTGTCCACCACGAAGATGATTTTAAAGACGGGGCACCGAAAAGAAGTCTGTACAAATTTTGACCCCAGCTGGGTTCAAACCCACGACCTTTCGGACAAGATTCAAACGCTCTACCAACGAGGCTACCCAGCTCCCCCTTAATAGTATTTTGGCTTTATATAAAATTTCAATATATTTTGTTATATCCGACCTTCTAATAAGGGAAGTTTATTTTCACTATATTTATAAATGTCCGTATTGTGTCTTGCAATAATACTAACATATTTACTGCAGTTGCGAGAAGAAAAATAATCTGCACAAACCAGTCTAATGAAAAGAGGTATTTCATTATCAAAGCTTATGCTCACACCTACACCTCAAAGAACGTTAGGCTCAGGACGAACACGAATTTGGAGAGTAGAGAATTCGATTTAGCCTCTCTTCAACGCCCCTCCTCCCCCTCCCCCAACCCACCGCCTTTACTTAAACAAAGAAAGGGTAAAAAACTTGTAAAAATAAACTCTCGCTTTATTACAGTGATTGCAGACTACTTTAGTTATGTGAATCCGCATTAAACTAACCCTGTAAATGAACGCACTTATGCTGAAACCTTATCCGTTATCGATTTGTCGGGATTATTACATTTAAAAGTCTGACACTTCGTTTATAAGAACTTTCGCTTATTAATAACCACAATAATTTGCCCCTTGCGAATTTGTCAGACCCGGCTCTTATTGTATTTACTTTTTACAAAGCTCGAAACGTTTTGTGCATTTCTAGTATCGTGTGACATTGAAATACATAACGAGGCTGATGTTACTAACTATACAAACCCAGTTTGAATCATTTGCAACCAAGCTGTTAAGTTCTTAATGAAGAAACTGTAAAGTATGTTAAAACAAAAATACTGTAAGCGAACAAAACAAAACAAACAACAACAAAAAAAAACATTTTATTTTTTAAACACAACCACTGGTGTTTTGTGACCATGACCTGTACCAAAGGTAATTAAGTACGTATTGCCAGAAAGGATATCCTAGGGGAAATAAACTTGCCAGGTTAATAAAATCTATGTTTAATGGAGCAACATGAGATAAAGCGAGTCAGTGGGGCTGCCCTTTTAACGTTGCTATCTAAAACCTTTGGGTGGCGGGAGTTGTTTTAGTCGCGATGATTCCTGCAGGAATCATCGCGCTTAAAACCGCTACCGACACCCACAGGGTTAAGATAGAAAATATCAACAACAAAAAACGTGTTGCTCTCAGAAGGCCTAAACGTATGGGCACCTCTTCCGGAATGAAAGATCAGGACTGGATGAGTACCTCAGAACGTTTGGCGCTTTTATCCAGTTTTTCGGATCAACTTGCATAGGCACCTTGATAACCAGCATATGTACTTATATTTCACATTTCAGTCATCTCCGTGACTTTCCAGACACAAGAAGTGTATGACAGAATAGTGTTTACAAATAAGAAGGAACGCAATCTTTTTTCTCAAACCATTCCTGTCCATGCTTATATTTGGTCTCCCTGGTCAGAGATTGTTTTACTAAAAGTAGTCACGGCATCCCACTGTGAGTTGCCACATTCCTTCTGCGAATGAAGATAAGTAGCGGCTAATCTCTCTGTTTGTTTGTCTATTTTGACAAAGGGTATTTACATTCCACTTAGTGCAAGTATACAAAGTTTCAGCTCATTCCATACATTTTTAAATCCCTTCTATTTATAGAAGGGACCGTTAGGACGGGTAGCATGTTCATTACGTCAAAGGCGGGCAGGCTAAAACTCTAACAATTGAGATAACAAGATAAAAATTACGTCGTGTCTAGTTACGGTATTCTCGATGCTTAAGGTACATTTGGCGCGAAGCGCCTTATGTTCTTATGTATGTATGTATGCATGTATGTGCGTATGTATGTATGTATGTATGTATGTATGTGCGTATATATGTAAACAAGAGAATCTCCAATAATTCTTTTCACACAAGCTTGAAACTTGGCAAAATACTTTCTTAAGTGCGTGGCTAAGAGAGTCTCCGAGCATATTTTAATTGAAAGTCTCATTGAAGACATGGGGACGTAGCTTAGTAAATAAGACACTGCGCTGGCAGTCGTAAGATCCCGGGTTCGAATCCCCTGGGGGGTAAGAATAAGATGTGGACTTTATCTCATTCCCATACAGTCAAATATACGTTCAGACTCCGCTTACGGTTGCATGTCTCGCCTTCTTGCGCAGTTTAAAAATCCCATTACCACTATTCGAAAAGAGAAGGCCCGGTAGGGCCGGTGAAATGGAAACAAAAATATATCACGTGCACCGAAGTTAATAGTAGAGTGGAGGTTTGCACATAAAGTAGCGCATAGTAACAGCAGGCTTTCAAAGCTTCAGCTTCCATCCCTACGGCGCATTGAGGATCTTTAATTAGATGGATATGTACGCCTCGGAGACACCATACCATACCATACCAAGACACAAACAACTGTTTACAGGAAGTCGGTTGACCCAGCTTAGAGTCCATATTTACTTGATCTTTTGCATATTGCTAGTTTGGAGAAAGACATCAGATGAGTTGGTTATCCAGCTTTGTATCCTTTCAGCTTCTTTAGTAGAAATTAGTTCATTTCAGAAAAAAATTAAAACACTAAAAAAACATTACTTCTAGAGAAAGTCAGACAGTGGCGGTGACGTAACAGAGGAAACTCCGTCACCATGCAGACACTGACATAATACTCTAAATATGACGTCATTCTCTCTCTCGCGCGCGCGTCTCTCTCTCTCTCTCTCTCTCTCTCTCTCTCTCTCTCTCTGTCACACACACACACACACACACACACACACACACACACACACACACACACACACACACACACACACACA
>BTPG01000001.1:320769134-320790044 GCA_036245525.1 Semisulcospira habei
AGGTTGTATACTATACCTACATTTTTTAATTGAAAACTGCCGCTTATAGGGTTTTTTGAGAGCCTTATTGAGTTTGGAGGCTATTGCCACCCTGAAAGACCCATGGTCCCGGGCATATTTGTAAGTTACAGCCGTTTTTCTGAGGTACCCCACGGGAAAAAAACACGCAAAATAGCCGATTTCAGAACACAATAAAAATTTATCGAATAGTGTGTTAAAATGATAAAGAAACATTTCGGTCACTTCATAAAGTATGTTAGTATTTTCTCGTAAAAAAAGTGTGTTCTGATAATTGGAATTCTAAGTGAAATCTAAAAAAATGTATGTTGTAAATTCGAAAATTGCCCGGATGTTATCAATAACATTACAAGTGTTTGCAATGTTGGGCAATTGCTCAGGCCCTTTTTATTCGATAAAGTCGTACTTTATGTTATAACTATCACATTGATTATGAAGAAAATATGGGGTCCCGCACAAAATTGGGCACTTTGGGTCGTTTTCGAGTGCGTATTCAATAAGGGATACAAGCGATGTCTGACTTCCGGCAGATCATATCTCCGCCGTAGCCGGTAAGGGAAAACGACTATGCCAAACTTACAAGGGAAAACCTAAGCCCAAACTGTTGCAAACAACGCCCAAACTGCTAGTCCTCGATTACTATTTGTGACAGTAAACTGGAACAAACAAGAACGGCAGATACGGGATGAAAACGTTTATCTATAAGTAATTAAATGCACGAGCTGTTTCTTAGTAATTTAGTTAGTGCAGTGGTAAGATACTTTTCTTTGCCATGCAGTGACCAGGGTTCGAGTCCCGTAGATGGCGATATTTTTTTTTCCTGCTCACATTTGAAACCCATACAGTTTCTACTTCGCTAAGCAAAAAAAAAAATTAACGCATTTTTTTTTTTTTTTTAAATATGCGATTATCATCACTGTGGTAATGTGAATGTTAAACCATAAACCAAACAACCGGATTCAGTTTTGGATAAAAATGCACACTGGTTACCTCGGTACATTTGTTCATTCATTTTTTTTCAGCCAGGCATTGTGTCAGCATGTTTACATTCATTCAATCATTCACAGCTTCACTGATGAAAAAGCACACCAAAGAGTGTTGTCACAGACAGTTTTTTTTTATAATTTTTACTGGCATCATCTACAAATATTAATTGATGTGAATTTGTTTTAATATACCTGCTGCAAGAAATGCTACATGCTCCTTTGGTGTCTCCGTGAAAGCAGGTCGATGAACATCTCTGGTTGAAAGATGTTTGTAAACAGATTGGTAGTGGATGTACCTATCTCTCTAGCTGAATCTCAGTTTCCCAGCAGTATTTGGTTACAAATTATAAGGAAACAAAAACACTACACTACCACCGAGCCACCCAGCTCCCCCTCAAAATACAGCTTTACTGCAGAACATATTTCAACTACATGTAACATTATTCACATTTACATTGACAAAGTGCTGACTGTATACAAGCTATTTGGGAGAAAAGTGGAGCTGATGTCATTTTTAGTTGTGTGCATGCCAACGGAGACCGACACCGGCAACCACTTGCTCATGAGGTATTTATTTGGGAGCCAACTGCACAGTATATAAAAGAAGGGGGATAGGAGAGAAGGAATGACAGACTTATCATTTAGAGCCTTCCACTACATATATTATTTTGCTCATATACTATATAGAGAGAGGGAGAGGGAGGGGGAGAGAGAGAGAGACCATGTACCATCACTGTAGTCCTGATATAATTCAACATTGCACATCCCACAACATAATAACAGTGAAATGCAGTACCAAACTACATTACACAGATACTGTGCACAATGTTGGCATGAAAATCAAACAATACTGTTACCAGTACCACACTGTGTCCAATTGCAGCACAACAAAGTGAAATGCAGTCTCAAGCCCCATAACTTGCACTGCACAATGCTGATGTCAACACAAAATACCATAACAACTGAATAACAAGGGTACAATGCACTGTGTCACCTAGTCTGCATAATATAGGCATCCACACCAAACAATACCTGTACTGCTCTTGATACAAAATCGACCATATAACGCTGGCAAAGTGTCTACAACAGAGTCTGCACCATGCTGGCCCGTAATCCAAGCAATACCATTGCTGCTCTCCAAAAACTCAACATGGTGCAGGCTATCATGTCACAACTGATTGCTGCATAGCACCCTGTACACAATGTTGGCATCAGTTTACTTTATTTAATTTTGGACCCGCTGGGGCATGAAAAAATATCACAAAAGAACTTACATGAATGTGCTCAGAAATGAAATATTATCCTTATTACTACACTGTACGCATGTTCCTTAGCAATCACAAATGGACACGGATCATAGTCAGATCATTCTGTTTGCAGGCGTGTGTCATGTACAGTACATCTGTAAAACTTGTGAAATGAACCATGTGGTTAGCAATTCTGATACGATAAGTAAAGCCACACAGCGTAAAGTCAAAGATTGACAGTGGAAGAAAAAATAAAACAAACACAAAGTACAGTACATAGTATCATATGCCTATGATCAGTTATCAAACAACCACTTAAATCTGCTGTGACAGCTGGAGGGTAATGCAAAAACTGCATGGTCAACTCACTCTTGAGAAGTATTGCGTTTTTCATTGAGCAAGTCCACATTTGCACAACATTTTAAGCTGAGGGTTTAATGACATAAATATACATCCCCACGTTTCTATATTTCCGCACATCCCCTCTTCAGAAAGGACCCGTGGGTTTTATACTCTGAGGCCACTGACCATTTTCAGAATGAGCCCTGTATATCATTTGGAATCATGCAAAGCGGAGCAGTGATAAGTTTTCTCCTTGTCTCACACCGATGCTGCACAAAATCTATCTGTACCACTGTTTCCTACCCCATAAGTGTCAGCTGTGGAGTACATATTTTGAATGACTGATGTATGCCAGCATTTAGGAACTTGTCACAATAAAGACATTTCATCATATGAAGACCTGTTCATATGATGAAATGTCTTCGAAAAATGAACACATTGTCAGTAAAGGGGTTTTCTTTGGATAATCAAAAACTAATACATATTAAGCTGCATTTCCAAATCGCGACATGACAGGAGAGTGACAAAAAGTAACTTTTCTGAGGGGGTCATCCAAATAAATATGCATAGGAAGGTCTTACCATCAGGTATCTCTTTACCAAGTTTAGGGTTACAGTTAGGAATACTTGAGAAAAAAATCTTTGGGCAATATATGGATATCTTGTACCTATTTCCCGATTTCTTGTGACCCTTGACCTTTCTGACCTTTCATGCATACGAAATTAGTATGCATGAAAAGTTCTTACCACCTTGTACCAAGTCTGGGTTTGAAGTTGTGTATACTTGAGAAAACATCTTTTTGGTCAAAATACAGATATTTTTCACCTTTTTACTGCACTACAAATTACAACATGGGTGTCAAATCGCTTTGTCACATTGTTATATGAAAACACACAAAGCACACCCCCATCACTGTACAATAGCCCCTGAACTGCTCGACTGCACGTTACAATTTTGTCGCCCCGCTGCTTCTATGTCGGGCTTATGGAAACACTCCCTCTTTATTTCTATTTTCTCGAGTTTTGTCATTGTCACTTTGTTGTCACTGCCCCACTGCTGTTGTGTCTGCAGTTGAATAGCCAGGCCTAAAGCCTGCTTGCCCTGCTCCTAATATATGGCTATGCACCAGCTCAGGCAGTAAGGCACAGGCTTTTGCTGCATTGCGAATGATGTGACTGTCCAAAACCTTGACATAGTGGCCAGCCTGGTGGATGGACATCAAAATAACAGGATGTCTGCCCTCCTACACAGGACAATCAGTTCACTGCCTTTGCCTTCTCGTCGGTTGGCCATCGCGGAGAGATGTACCCGCTGAACTCTTATTCCCTCATCTTCGCAACCTGCAAAAGATAATTTTGTATCAAAAAAAGTTCCGACATGCACATATTGCGTGCATATTTGCAAGTATTTATACAAAGTACATACATGCATAATATGACAGTAGTCAGAACATGAACAAGAAAGGCAATGTCCTTATGGTTCACGTGTATGACCAATCCACATAATATGTCTGTCCTTTTTTACCTTGGCTTGACTCCTCCAACAGGTCTCTGAAAATGTCTAAACATAAGTATAGGGCTGGATTTTGTCAGTGAAACCTGAGTATTTTTCCAAATCCCTTCATTTTTCACACATTTGTCAACCCTCTGTGACCCTTGACCTTTGTGAGGGGCTGATTACATTAGTAGCACAGAAAAGTGTTATCATCATGCCAAATTTTATTGAAAAGTTTGCAAAAACATTGATAAAAACTACAACTCTACCCGAAACTAACTTTTGTCACCCTTATCATGTGGTATCTCCATAGCAAGTTTGAGTTTGAAGTTGAAAATACTACTTGAGATGACCTTTGAAAGGTCACAGAAATTGGTATGTTTAGAATTATTTTACCACAAAGTACCCTTGTGCCAAGTTTGAAGTCTGAGGCTTGCATAGTCTTCGAGGAAATGCCAATGTTAAAGTTGCCCACAGGTAACAGACAGTTGACGGACGACCCATTACAAACACTTACTTTTGCTATCACACTTGCGCCAAAAATTAGACGCCATTGAGCTTGAAATGACCACAAAGGGTGTATACATATATCTAGAATCAGCATCAATATTCAAAGTGTAACTTGCAGAAATTGTTTCAAACAGGACACAACGCATTGCTGTTTAGCAACTGCACACACTGGACCAAATGTGTAGTATTCAGATTTTTCTAGTCCTTTTGTATGCACTAAGTGTTTATTAAAGAAAACGACAGTATTTGGAGACTTGCCCAACCCTCTAGTTTTCAAATCAAATGCAATATGGTGCCACTTGTTGACAGCAAGTGATTTTAGCATTCGGTGTTGTTGAGAATGCTGGTACTACTACTACACCATCTTCAAAATGAAAGAAAGCATTACAGTGTGATGTGTTTATCCCAACCAGTTGTGTTTTGTTATGAACCTGATTCTATTCACAAATCAATCGGTATGCTTTACCTCGAGTCCAGGACAATAAGTGTCGCATTCTCTCACTTTAGTTGATCCGCTGGAACTGGAATTGCCTGCTTTTAGCTGTGGCCTTCTCCTGTGAGCAAACATGACCTGACTAGCTCTTGCCTCTTCTTGGTGTAGGCGTCATACTTCTGTGCTTGTTTGCAAGTATACCCTCTGGGCGTGACTCTGCAGTGAGACGTCAACAGCAGCACTGACCTGAAATGAAATACATGTGTATCATGTTATTCGGCAGCATGGCAATTTCACTTCTGATCTTATTTCAGGGTGGGTCGGTTCCAAACTCCACAAACAGGGACTTTGTTATAGCATTATAAACAATTCGGGGCCGGTGGGGGGAGTCCCCCCCCCCCTCCCCACCCACCCACCCAATTCATCCCTACATTTAGTTTACACATTACTACCTTCAAACTAATGTGAAATAAACTGTGAACACCACAAACAAGAATGGTGAAGCCTGGATCGCTCGTGTGCATTTAAAACTGATCATTTTCTTAATCTGAACTGTGTGACCTTTCCAAAAGGTGACTGAAATTTAAGTGCCATGAGGCTAAGCATATGTAAAGTGCTGGCTTATGTACAGTTGTGAATAGTATTGGAGAAAAAAATATCTTTTGTCAAAATATGGCTATTTTTTTTTAACCTATTTCTTGATTTCTCATGACCCTTGGCCTGAACTCAAACTGGTAGGCTAAGAGTAAGAAAGGTCTTGCCACAAAGTATCCTTCGGCTACGTTTGAAGACTGTGGATTGAATAGTCTCTGAGAAAATGCCAACATTAAAGTTTACCATGGGCGACCAATGGCCCAGAACATAGCCTTACACTTGCTTCGCACATGAGCCAATGAAAGAAGGCATTACAGTATGATGTGTTCATTCACACCATAGTTGTGTTGTGTTCTGCACCTGATTCTCATCACAGATCTACTGGTATGATTTACCTTGAGTCCAGGAGAATAAGTGTCACATTCCCTCACTTCACTTGAGCTGTGATTGTGACCTTGTCAGTTGGTGTAGACGTCATACTTCTGCACTTGTTTGCAAGTATGTACTCTGGGTGAAAGTACTGAGACTCCACAGCGAGAGGTCAACAGCAGTATTAGCCTGAAATGAAATACATGATTATTACTGTGTTGTTCGGCAGCATGACAATTTCACTTTGCGTGAACTAAATGCAGGGGCAGATATTACTTTCAAAATAAATGCGACAAAAACTGTGTAAACCACAAAGAACAAACAACAATGGCAAAGTCACGTCTGTACGCCTCATGCGCATAACGGATTCACAACCTGTGTGACCTTTCCAAACGGTAGCTGAAATAAGTGTCACAAGTGTCAAAAGTCTCAACATACAGGCTTGCTTTTGTACTAGTCAAATTTGTATTTTTCACACATTCTACGGTCATCCAAAATGGTAGTCAACAAATATTAGGGTTTCAGTCAAAGTAGCGTTTTACTAGGTAACCCTTTTAATTCTGATACACCCACTGCTTGAAATAAATGTAACTATGATAGTTCAAGGGTGGTGCCAGAATCGATTGGCGTCTCATCCGCCAAGCTATTCTGGCACCATCCTTGAACTAAAAAAATGCTGGACCTATCTCCTAATCTGTAATAACTAATAAATTATACCCTTCATAAGACAGAGAATGGATGAGAAAACTAAGTACTGAAAGCAGTTACCGAGTTAGTAATGCAAAATTCTCCCTTAGCAGGACTTTATACTACACACAGTACGTTTTCCTAAATAATAAGCACTGGCACTGGTTTAATATCACTGCAATGTGGACTACATTCCTTCCACCGTATTAGTAAAGGCTCTCTGAGAATGTATGGAAATGTTCTACTTCTAGGTGGTGACTGACATACATGGAATGCATGCCCCTGTCAACCCACAATAAAATGTAGTCTTTTTCATTGCAGGTAGGCTGTAAATTTCCATGCATAAAAGGACAGTTAGCTATTGGGGTTTTACGCCGTGCAGGTGACATCTCATGGCGGTGCATAAAACTTTCTTTTTTTTAAGAGTTGGAAAACCAGTCACTTACGTACGACATTTTTCTTTCACTACTAGTAACTCGTGTTCTAGTCACTTAGCAAACACCACCAACCTCTTTTTCTACTTTACTTTACCTTCCTGATGTTTAAAGAGATTTTGTTGTTTTCCTGGCTCCCGTTCGGTTGGCCCGTTCATTTTTTTTTTTCCTTCTTCTGAGAAATGGTTATGCGTTACTATACTACTGACGCTCGATGACTTGTCGCAACTTATGCAAAAATATCTTATTTCTGAGGAAACACAACATTTTATGCATAGAAACAGTCAGCGTACACACCTATTTCAGACAGTATATATCTTTTGTCAATTATCGATAAATTGAGCTTGTTTGCAATACGACTTGCCGTACGGCGGTTTTTTTCGGTGACCTCTAGTCTCAGGTCACGGCAGACGCAAGATAGCGGTATCTAAATGCGCAGAAAAGATGCGCGAAACAGGTGTGTCCTACAACCTTAATACCTGTCCCCCAGACACTCTGATAATTGTTTTAACTCATTCAACCCCACGCACGTATTTCCCAAATTTTTGACGTGTCATCTAACGTTTATGCACCTGTTGCAGGAGATGGATCGACCATGATAATTCAAGGGTAGTGCCAGATTAGCTTGGCGCCGACAGACGCCAAGCTAATCTGGCACTACGCTTGAATTATCATGGTCGATCCATCTCCTACTGTAGTGCGTCAGGGCTGAATGGGTTAATGATATATACCATCGAATGCTCCATATTGGGCTTACTGTTAAAAATAATACAGGTATTATATTTGCTAAATTTGTCATCCTCGTCCCCAAAGAGCTTATTTTCCCGTCGTTAAACCCAGCACTGCCGAGGAAACAAGTGAACGCGACCCAACTGCAAGAGACATAGAACCTCATGAGCCCCCACGACCGCAGGGGCTCAAGAAGATCAGTGCCTCTTGCTGATATCAGTTTGTATCCAATTTGCTTAAACGGTGTTGGCTTTTGATCGTGAAAAATACTTAGCACGGGCTCTTTCACTTCTTGCATTTACGTTGTACAGCTGGAGACAAAGTCGCATTATATGTTAGGCTTTGCCAGTGGCTCTTGTCGCCTCAAGGGTCCGATCAGAGAGTTTATTTTGAAGATAGAAGTCGCAAGCTACAAAGCCCACGACTTTTATCTTAAAAATAAACTCCCTGATTGGACCCCCGAGGCGACAAAAACCACTGCTAAAGACTAACCCGTAATACAACTAATATACTGACCAGCAAAAGAAATGTGATGTTTTTGGAATTATCGGAAATACTTTAGTGTTTTATTTATTTTGCTCTTCAGTATAATGTCAGCTGAGATATTTATTACGCGCCCACTTCAGATTTCTGCAGGAAATAGTACGAAAGCATATGTAAGCATGCAGCACTTGACGTTCTTGCGGACAGGAAGACTAACGCTGAAAGGGTCAGCTTCACTAAATTTCATAAAAACCATCCAGGAAAAGAAATTCTAGCATTGACCCATTAAGCCCTGACGCACTACAGCAGGAGATGGGTCGACCATGATAATTCAAGGGTAGTGCCAGATTAGCTTGGCGCCTGTCGGCGCCAAGCTAATCTGGCACTACCCTTAAATTATCATGGTCGGTCCATCTCCTGCAACTGGTGCATAGTCGTTAGATGACGCCTCCAAAATTGGGGAACAACGTGCGTCGAGCTGAGTGCGTTAATTCACTCAGGCGTGAATGTATCCAGTGCAGATTTGTGCTGCGGCTATTCCACCCAGCCTGTGTAATTGTTATGATTCAGGCCTAAGTGGGTTCGTCCTTGTTGGAAGTTGATGATTCACTCTCAGTAGCTTTATGTCTATGTTATATGATTGCCAATGATCGCGGCATCGCACATATGTACACTTTAGATTATTTTTTTTTTTGGTATAAATAGGACCAGACAAAGACACACAGGAGATGGGGGAGGGGGGAAATGCAAGAGCTGAAAATAAGTCCTAAAGTCCATTTATTTAACCCTTTTGTTGTCGGGCGCTTTTTTGTCGCGTTGATTCCTGCAGGAATCATCGGGACAAAACGCGCTACCGACAGCCAGAAGGGCGGGATAAGAGTCCGAAATAGCTCAGGCGGTTAAACGTCGGAGCAGGAGAGCGAAGGGAATCGGCGGGTCGTGAGTTCGAATCCCGTTCCGGCCCCAGTAGCTGAACTCACAATCCAGGGGGAGAGGGGAGGGGGGGGAACGGATTTGTTCAATAGCATGTCCGTTGAAAGGTCCTGGTAAATCAAAGTGGCACAGTTGGAGTGCGCCTGAGTTGATCAGAGTTCAGGTCGTACTCCATAGGCAATAGATTTCCCTGTCCCCCATAACCCGCCCGTCAGGGCCGTCCATGATCACCTCGGTGCTGTAGACGTTAAACCCGAACTAACCAACCAACCAACCAGAAGGGCTAATGTGGATAAGCGGGCAACCGGACCAGAACGCTGGCTTCAGTCAAGTAAGGTCATGGATCAGTCGCGACAGCCCCAGGGAGGGGTCATTCCTGACTCGCCACGGTCAGCCAGAGCCTGAAACCTGCTTCCTTCAAACTGTTTAGCGCCTGTAACGTGCAGTCGCAGGAGATGGACCGACCATGACCTTTGGCCATGGTCGGTCCATCTTCTGCGGCTGCAGGTTACAAGTGCACCCCTAAGGCACCACTCATGATCGTATCGTCAAGCCATCATGATCGATTAATCTCTCGCAGTCTGAATGTTTGTCCGCCACTATTAACAGACAAAGAAAAGGCATGCATCAAAATGAAAAGAAAAAAACAAAAACGACGAAGACGAAAAAATCTAAAAAGAAGACAATTCCAACACAATTGTTATAATACGTAAAATCTTTTTTTAAATAGCATACAGACTAGAACACAGGGAGCTATACTTATCTTTTCAACTGACGCTTTCGATCCATGCAGCAACAACGAAAGTAGCTCATTGTGAATTTGTTAGTGTGCCTTTTTTTTTATATAAATTAACTGTTTTTAAAAAAATGACGCACAAGCAAATATTCATACAAATGAATACATTGTGTTGTAATTGTCTTTTCTAAGCGTGCTTCATTATTCGTTGGGACTTTCTTTGCTCTTTTTTATGTACAGGGACAAAAGGGGGGATGGGGTTCAATGTACGTTACCAAGGCACCACCACCAAGCTGTAACGAACGCTTCATTTACGACGTGGCGCCTGTTTTAAGATGAAACACAAAAGAACAAACCACGGTCGTACGCAGGCTAACGGCGGCTGACGTCGGCCCAATGGCATTTTGCGCATTGGGCAGAATGTCATCCTGCAGCGCTGTCGCGTGTAATGGATCGACCATGTCCGCGCCAGCGCATGGCATCCAACCCGTTATTGTCGATCCATTTCCGCAGATGTATGTATGGCCGCCTCATTTAACAGATAAAGCAAAAAACCATGAAAAGCACTGTACACATATCAAGGGGAATTACTCATCGCTGGAGAGACAAACAGTCAGATTCCCTGCCCCCGCCTATCAGGCACCAAATCGTCAGCCCACAGAAAAATACGCAGGTATAAAACACCACTATCATCTACATCCCTTATATTGATCGATCATGACTACCCCAGAACATCACATCCTAGCAGACGTGATTGTTCCCCACCGTCAGATGGAATTAGTCGCCCACCCGGCGTTAAACTCAAATAACTGACTAAGTGGTCGATCCATTTGTCACAGTCTGTATGTATGGCCGCCTTGTTTGACAGATGACGCTAAGACCCACGGCACCTCCCACACTGCTAAGCTGTACACTGTTGTAATCGTAATTTTGTGTTTGACATCCTTGTTTGTTGACATACACATTTGACCTTATTCTGATGTATCTCAGTCCTTTACTGGATGCTGAATGAATATAAAATATATAGATCTGTGAAAACGCGTGTATGTAACAGGAAAAGGAGGTTTGACTTTGGACGTTATTCTGTAATGTCTGTAACTATTAGTTCTTTCTCCATAACTTAAATTGTATCGTTAGATTGAAATTATGTTAATGCCGCACGGAGAACCATTGGTGCGTATTACTTGAGCTAAGGATGTAGATCTGTGCCACGAGTAGTATAGGGTCCGTGCCACTAGAGCAGCCTGCAATCCACACAGATCTCATACTGGACTTGTCATGTACGCCTTTCCCGTGTGGAGATTATAAACTACACAAACTGAGATACGTACACAGAAGTCATTTGAGGAACAGCGGGAAATATACAAACTGTACGCTTCTGACTCTGGCTAATCCAGAATTGTACAATCCAAGTGTGGAGTCCACGTATCCATTTGTTACTTCCTTTAATAAAAGGCAATGACATTGCAAACATTGAAAAAAATAAAACAAATAAATATAAAAATGAAAGCTTCCGCAAATGAAATGCACCTTTTTATTTACGTATGAGATCACACTACAAGTGCACAAGCCAACCTGCGCGCACAGTTCTGCTGCACATGACCGGTCCGAGCGACCGGTCTGGTGCCAAAATAGCAACAATGGCACCGCTGGTGCGTTTAACCTATGAGAGGGCGAGGTATACCAACTCATCTAGGGTTTATGCTTCCAGTGACTTTTGAAACAATGCACAGTAAGCAAAGTGTACTTTATAGTAACAAAAAAGTTACAGACATTTCCACAATGATCCAGGCGTACATCAGCTAAAAACAAGCCATACACGCTGAAATAAAAACACTCTTGTAATAAATCTTTAGGTTGACAATGGTTTTCTTATCTTATTATTGTCTTTCGTCCCGATTGGTTGTACATTGCTGAACGTCCCGACAGAAACAAGATTTTCTCAGGAAGTGCCAGCACTGCTTGTGAAAAAAGAAATGAACAGAATATTGAATGTTTGTCGCCAGCCGGTCTAATACGCTAAATAAACCTAAGACCATTTAGCAACACACATCCAACATCAAGATAGATACAACAAAATTAATTTATACCAAAGAGGTGACTGCCAAGCGTGTAACATGCAAAGAAGTACCCAACGGAAAAAGAAACACGCTTAGAAAAGACGGTTAAAACACTATTAATATTTCGGGTAAATCCGCTTTGTCAAAACAGACAAACAGAGAAATCCAGACCAAAAAGGTGACTGCCAAGCGTGTAATATGCAAAGAAGTACCCAACGGAGAAAGAAACACGCTTAGAAATGCACATTCCTTTTGCCAATGAAGATAAGTAGTGGCTAATCTCTCTGTTTGTTTGTTTGTCTATTTTGACAAAGGGTATTTACCCGAAATATTAATAAATTGTGTTGTACCCGTCTTTTCTAAGCGTGTTTCTTTTTAGACAAACAGAGAGATAAGACACATTTTTTCTGCTAATGAAGATAAGTAGCGACTGATCTCTCTGTTTGTTTGTCCATTTTGACAAAGCGGGTTTACCCAAAATATTAATAAATTGTGTTGTAACCGTCTTTTCTAAGCGTGTTTCTTCTCCGTTGGCTACTTCTTTTCAAGACATACAGGCAGCACAGTCAGTAGGGGAGCTTAAAAAAGAAAACTACAAGTAAACGGACCAAGGGTAGACAGAAACACCTGCCCCAGAATTAAGAGAAACACTCACCCTGTGGGGCTGACCAGGGTGACCCTGGGAACTAAAAAGTAGTTAACCCCACCCAAGTCCCCCAGGGCGGACCTGGGGGGGGGGGCCACTGTTTTGTTGCAAAGTAAAGTTAATGTTATACAATATACAAAATGATCCAGGCGTACATCAGATAAAAACAAAGCTATACGCGCTAAAAACAACCGAATAATAACACTCTTGTAATAAATCTTTATGTTGACAATGGTTTTCTTATCTTAGTATTGTCTTTCGACCCAAGCCCTTGTTTCTTTTCCAAAGTCATAATGTTATACAGTATACAAAATGATCCAGGCGGACCAACCCCATAGTAACACTCTTGTAGTAAATCTTTATGTTGACAATGGTTTTCTTATCTTATTATTGTCCTTCCGTCCCCAGCCACTGTTTCGTTTGCAAAGTCACATGTTATACAGTATACACAATGATCCAGGCGTCCATCAGATAAAAACAAGCTATACACGCTGAAACCAACCCAATAATAGCACTCTTGTAATAAATCTTTATGCAAACAAAAATGCCGCGAGTGTCCTCTCTCGGAAAATCTCAATTCATTTATTTTGTAACTTTTTCAGTCTGTTGCTGATGTAATCCTTAATGTTTGTCAAGCGCCAATGCATAAGTGCGGGATATTCTGCAATTGCCTGCTGTATCTCGGCCTTTCCAGGAAGTTTGTTCACGACGAGGTGTGTATGGAAATGAGTTTGAACAGCTTTCTATTCAACTTTGCCCCATGTTTTCCTTCAAAATCTAGTTTTCTTTCGAAAGGAGCTGACGCAGTACTATCGTCATCAAAACTATCTAGATTTTCATCAGGCTCTAGGCGTCTTTTCTCTGTCATGCTTATTGATTCCTGTGTTGTTGACTTGGTACTTGCTTCATTCACAGGTGCTGTTTTCCCCGAGACCTATCTGCAAGTTTCTGATGTGTCTTCATTGTCAAAGTCTGTCTCTTCATCGCCCAGACAAAAACCTGCTATATTTAGACACCTATAAAATCATAACATGAAGGTAAAATTGTGTTGTTATTATTGTCACGGATCAAAACAACATGTACATTGTCCTGACTTTTTTCTAGCCCCACACAATGATACGTTTGCAATTACAGCACTCCTAAAATGACCACAAATGCAATTTGGACGTGTGTCGTAATGCGGGTTTACATGGCTTATACACCCTTCACTAATAACGTTATATCTTATGTAATTTTCATCGTAGGCATGTGAATCAGATACTAAAATGTACACATAAACACGACAAATCCCCTTCTGTGTGATAATTTCACATTAAGTCAAGCATGTTTCAGATATGAAACACAACAATATGACAATATCTTGCATTCTAGCGCTATATCGCATACATGGAATTTTGAATGAATTTCCATCATTTTTCCAATTTACCAACTGCAGGACGCCTGTTGGCTGTGGAAACAAGCAATGTGGTTATCTGCCTCGTGTTTTTTGTTTAAGATACCTCTTCGTCCCTTCCTCTGTTCCTGAGAGGGGGTCTACTGGAGTCATCCCATGTGTCACTGTAGCTTGGTGTTTGTCTGTTTTTTGTGTTGTTGTTTTTTTGCATTTGATTTCTTCAGAAGCAACCAACAGAATTGTTTAAATTTTCATATCTGCTCAGTATTAGATTATAAGATATGTCTTGCACCAAAGCCGAGGTCCTAAGGTCAAGGTCACAGTAGAGATATAAAGGGTTTGTACACTAAAGGTAATATCACAAAAAGGACGGCTCATTTGATTTAAATTGTTGTTAAAGTAAAGGTACCATGAAGAAAACTGCGCAAAGGAAAATTATCTGACATACCGAGCGTAAAGGCCCTGGCAGCCTTATATGTGTTTCAGTGCTTCAGTTTTTGTCTGTGCGATATCTCTGGAACCACTCTACCGATTTTGGTTAAGTTTTAGTATTTGGTAGCCTTTAGTGTGAGAATGGTCATAAGCAAAAACGGCGTTGATACTTTTAAGTGTTAGGTTCACGTGCGGAACGGGAATCTATGTAATGGGCCAGTCATCCTCCGTCCGTCCTTCGTCCTTCGTAAACTTCAACATTGACATTTTCTCCGAGACTAATCAATCCACACTCTTCAAACTTGGGCCAACAATATAATGGTGTGCTAAGACCTTTCTACACATACCAAATTCAGTGACCTCTCTCAAAGTCAAATTCACATGAGATTAGAAAATAGATTAAACAAATACACATTTTAACCAAAAAAAATTGCTTTTCTGAAATACTGTTAACGGAGTAACGGAGGGGATGGGGTGTGGATGGGCTCACGTGCTTCAGAGATAAGCTATTCGTTACGAGTGCGAGGGGGGAGTAGAGACAGAGGCTCCTGTCCCTCTAAGAGGTGCTGTCCGTTGGGGGACGCGGGGGAGGGGCGGGGGAGTAAAGCTTCTGGACTCGGTATAGGTTTTTTCAACCGCTTAACTGTTTTGTGGGGTTTGCTTATGTCAGCAAAAGCAAGAAAGGGCAAACATTTCGCACCCATCGTTTCAGGTCAGCGCTCACTGAAGGGCACACCTTTTTTACACCTTATGGATGCTAGCTTCAGTCGTACAGACATGAATCTACTATTATTGCAAAAGAAGAAAAAGATGCAGTCGTTGTTCGACTAAGATGCTGGTCGGCTGAGAAAATAGGGAGGAGTAGGCTGGAAAGGATAAGTGGTCTGGGACGGTAGCACTCATTTCTTGGTCAAGGTATTGATGTCTTTCGTAAAGTCTCGGAAACTAAGATGTGGATGACTTCAAACAAATTACAATTGAATGATGGAAAAACTGCGGCCATGATCATTGCTTCCCCGAGCCTGACAAAGACGCTGACACTCCCCAGTCATTACAAATCTGTGGTGCCATTGTCCCCTTCTCCCCCCATGTAAACAATCTGGGTGTCACACTTCATAATAGCCTGTCCATGCGCTTTCACGTAAACAACGTTTGCAGATCCGCTTATACTGAACTGCGACGTATTCCTTCAGTCCGCCACTATCAGACACCTGAAGCAACTAAAGTACGTGTCTGCGCTCTTGTTTTGTCTAAATTAGACTATTGCAATGCTCTTTTGGCTGGCTGATTGGCAAACTCCAGAAACTTCAAAATTTAGCTGAGAGGTTGATTCTATAATATTCTTATAAGATTCAAATTATCTAGTACAAATAAGACAAATTAAGTACTTCAGTGTGGATCAACCGATTTTTGTGAAACGGCTATTTTCTCGCCAATGAGCATCTTAATAAAAAAAAAAAATAAGGTCTCGAGATTATTCTTTTATCATACAATTTCAAGCTTGTCCGTCTTCAAACGCGGGCTCTAGTCGCCGTCACACACACACACACACACACACACACACACACACACACACACACACACAAATGTAGCAGAGTGCGGTAAACCTCTGTCCCCATGTAGTTATTTTTATTCCGCGTCTGATTGACGGGCTATGGTCTTTACGTGTGCCTTTGTCACGACACGCCTGACGGAGTCAGGGCGCCGTGGACAATATGAGTGCTGACACTCGAGAAAACCCACCCACTCTAAATAAATAACAACGCCAGTGATAAACAACAACAATCTTTTATTACCCACTCTTACTCTAACCCCCACCCCAACCCACTAACGCCCCACACCCTCACACACACCCACACATGCACTCATAACGTATTAACACTTAAAAAAAGATTAACAGATAAAAAAAATGACTAACAAGTGAAAATGACTAACAGGTGAAAATGACTAATATGGCCAACGGCTATGCAAGGCGGGTAACTTTGTCTCTGTACAGTGTCCTCTGTCCCACACTAGACAGGGTGGCTCGTAACGTAAGAGTACTACCCCTACACCACTGAGCACCGTAGCCGCGCTTGCCCACGCACGCCTGTGACCGACGCGCAGAACGTAGAATCAGCCTGCTGTAGCCAACGTACTTGTCCAACAGGACCGGCTAGCGAAGGCGTTCCGACTCCAGATGATGCGTCACCGTTGGTCGTGGATGATGGAGAGATCGAAGAACGACGAAATCTTCGAAGCCAGTGCACTGTAAAAGGGCGCATTGTCAGTCAAAGTGCCAACACAGTTAATTCTGGCCTATTTGACACGCATCTACTCACAAACCACGTGAGTTGTGTCTCGTCTCACCCTAATACCCGCCTTGGCCATATTAAATATACAATCATGGATATGAAAGCTTCCTATGTACATTCAACATTCACCAGGTCTGCACTATTCCATCACACTAACATTAAGCTAGCACAACCACTTTTGTATAATAACATTGCCACTGCTAAAACCAACATTATCAAAATATCCACATGTACATACAACTATATGAAATAATCACCAGCAACCACCCAACGTGACAATCTTATTATGTTGCATCTAGGACTTAATACAAATATATTTGAAAGGATACCCACTTTAATTCGT
This sequence comes from Semisulcospira habei, assembly GCA_036245525.1. Classification (NCBI taxonomy): domain Eukaryota; kingdom Metazoa; phylum Mollusca; class Gastropoda; family Semisulcospiridae; genus Semisulcospira; species Semisulcospira habei. Next base: position 320,786,298 of record BTPG01000001.1, read on the forward strand.
TTTACAACATGGCCCTTTAAATATACTCACTCGACGACAGCCGAACATAAACTAAATCCGACACCCACCACATTACAACCCAACCTAAAAAACATGGTTAAAGACTTGATTAAAACATCACTAAAAAACTAGACGAACATACCCTTCCGAACCTACGTACACATTCAACCACCCGAGAGCACAGCAGCTAACTGAGGAAAATGGCATGAGTATTTACCTGTCACTGGTGAGTCCTCCGGCAGGACGAGACAAACAAGACGAAGACGAACCGGAGGGGTCTCCTGTTGAGTAGCAGCCGTGGTCGCAAGTCTCTCGGACACCCACACCCAGGAACACTGGCCGTGGTCTTGCAGGGAGGGTAATACAACCCTCACACAGCTTGTCAAGGGCTCCAAACGAGGCCGCACCCTGACCCAGACTCTCGCTGCGCTAGCTAACTCGACTGACTGACTGTAATATCCCTCTGCTACCTCGCAGGTTAACTTTACTCTGAACACTGTTCGGTTAAAGCTACCCGGCGAAAGCGTGCAACCGCTGTACTCGCTCACTGCTAAGCTTGCTGCACGGGCTTTACGATTACGCTCACACTACATTTATTAACTTCCCTAAACTAAGGCTATTTACAGAAGTCGGCGACCTACATTTATTAACAAGAAAAACGACTTGGCGAAAAAATAAACCAACATGTCACATCCGTTACGTGACATACCCCCCTCCCAGATCAAACACCCGGGTTTGATTACTATATGACTGTCCCATTACTGCTTCCACATTTACGGTTTCTACCACCCTGTTCTACTCAAAAAATCAGCAGGAACATTTACTTTACCGGCTATGCTTTCTACTCTAATGGAAAATGGCTGCAACTGCAAAGCCCACCTCATCAGTCGACTGTTTGTGGATTTAGCTTGTTGCAAGTACTGCAATGGTCTATGGTCTGTCTGTACGACGAATGTCCTACCATACAGATACTGACGGAATTTTTGAATTCCCCACACGATTGCAAGACACTCCTTTTCGATGGTGGAGTAGTTACGCTCTGCTTTGGATAGTTTCTTGCTCGCGCATGCAACAGGCTGTAAACCGTTACCATGGCCCTGACATAATACGGCTCCTACCCCTCCTTCGGACGCATCTGTCTGCAACACGAAGAGACGATCGAAGTCTGGCAACGAGCACACAGGACCTGAACACAGTCGCGCCTTCAGCGTCTCAAATGCTGTCTCACATGCATTGGCTCTCTCGATTACTCCCATCTCTAGCATAGCATCTACTTCGGCTTTCACTACATCTAGCTGAGAATGAGGTAGAGGATATTGCTTCGTTCTCACCGGCACTTCATCGGTCAAGTGGATTTCACACGAGTCTAATGTCGTCCTCAACGGATAATCTGTCAAAATATCCTTAAACTGGACAGTCAGAGCTTCTACACTAGAATGGATCTCTGGACAGTTAGGATCAAGATGGACGTCGGAGGGTCCTACAGACGCTACCAAAGGAATGGTCGGTACTTCCTTTACCACCACGAACGCCTCTCCCCCCTCATCTTCGTCCTCCCCATCTATCACTACTGTAGCTACTGACACTCGTTCTTGGAACTTTTTCAACAGATTTGCATGGTACAGTTTATTCTTACTGCCCACCCGTACCTGTAGTCACACTCTCCGACTCTCTCTAGAACTTCGAATGGTCCCTGCCAAGCCATCTCCAGCTTGTTGTGTTTAACTGGAAGTAACAACAAAACCTTGTCTCCTGCATTAAAACTGCGTGGTTTGGCTCTGCGGTCAAAGTGCCGTTTCTGCTTTTTCGAAGCTAGCTTCAAATTCTGTTGCGCTAACCTGCACGTCTCTTCAATGCGATTCCGTAAATCTACTACGTACTGGCTTGCATCTCTCACCTCTTCTCCCATCTGCTCTTTCGTCCACAGATCCCGTAGATCTGACATGGGCCCCCTTACAGTCTTGCCGTACAATAACTCGAACGGCGCGAACCCCGTCGATTCCTGAGGAACCTCCCTGTACGCAAACAGCAATGAGGGAATGTATCTGTCCCAACATCGAGGTTGCTCGCTAGCTAACTTCTTCAACATGGACACCAAGGTACCGTTGAAACGTTCGACTAGGCCATTTGCCTGCGGATGGTAAGGAGTAGTACACTTGCCTTGTATGCACAGCAAACGGTTGACTTCAGACATCACTTGTGAGGTGAACTGGGACCCTTGGTCGGTGAGCACCTCCCTCGGAATCCCCACCCTAGACCAGATTTCTAACAATGCCTCAGCGACCCTTTCTGCTTCGATCCCCTTTAAAGGTACTGCCTCGGGGTATCGAGTGGCGTAATCGACGGTCACGAGAATGAACCGGTTTCCTCTGTCGGAAGCTGGAGCAATAGGCCCCACAATGTCTACCGCTACTCTCTGAAATGGTTCTTCTACTAGCGGAAGCTGTTGCATAGGAACCCGTGGTACTCTCCCTCTTGGTACTACTTTCTGACATTGTTCGCATGACTCACAGTACCTGCGAACTTGAGCACACAGCCCCGGCCAATAGAAAGTACCCCAAATGCGTTCCCGGGTTCTCTTGCCTCCCAAATGCCCCCCCCATCGGTGGGTCATGCGCTAAACGCATTACAGTCTCCCTCAAAGGCTTCGGGACGATTGGCTGCCTCCTTTGCTATAGACCCGATACAGAATTCCCTTCCTCCTGCAAAATTCTATCAGACTCTTCCCTGACGGAATTGCTCGGCCCTCTTCGGCCAACTTCCTAGCGCGAGCTAGAGTTTCGTCCTGGTTTTGCCACTCTATCAGTTGGGCAGGAGTCACATTGAGATCGGCCTGCTTAACGACTTTAAGCGCGCTCTCTCCCTCCTTTTCTCTCTGAATCTGAGCTCGAGTTTGGACTGCTGCTGCCATAGCACACTCACTGGCATCAATGGATACGGGACTACGTTTCCCATCTGAAAAAGTCACCCAGTTCCCTAGGATTACGTCCGGTCCCATGCGCTCCATTACGATAAGTTCGATCGTCCCTCGCACGAATGGGGAATCGATTTCAACCCATGCAGTCGGATACTTATCGGACTTAGTATGGTCGACGGGATTGACGTCTATGAACCGACCTGTAAAATCCCTGGGTTCTATCCACTTGGCGGCGATCGCACTCATATCCGCGCCGGTAGCACGCATGATACGAACTTCCTTTCCCTTGGCTAATCCCCTACTCCACGGGTCGTAGGGCCGGATCGTCCGCATCCCTACGGTTACGGGCTCTGTCATTACGGCTACTGTCTCAGGGGCAATGGTGACTTGGTTAACTGACGTCTTACTCTGACAGTTCCTTGCTAAGTGCCCTGGTTTGTTACACTTAAAACACAGCCGTTCACCAGTCCCTCTGACTGAACTAGCTGGTTCTGTCCTATGTTCTGCTTTGGCCTCAGGGGGTTTATTCGACCCTTTGTCCCTCTTGAACGGCGGACGAATCGGCCCCCCACCCAATGGACGCGAGACTGCCCGTTTGGTGTCGATATGGAGCTGCGCTAGCTCCGCGGCCTCTTCACCATTCCTAGGACGTTTTTCCCTAACGAACATTTCAAGGTCTGCATTCATAATAGCATAAAGTTGCTCAGACAGAAATACGTCTAGCACTTGTTCTACGTCCTCTATGTTCTTATGGGCTAAAGTGAACCAACGCTTGACTGAGGTCTTTAACCTAACGAACAACTGGGGAAACGTTTCGGGACCTTCCTTTC